>JAJHZJ010000066.1:4110337-4466478 GCA_023548195.1 Bettongia penicillata ogilbyi | reverse complement strand
CTGAAACACAAACACAAGAGTTTAGTGGAGGAGTATATCCCTTCAGATCAACTAATTCAATCCAACAAGCATTTATGAAAGCACCTACTTCATGTAACTTGAGCTAAAAGTGCCAAGAATGGTGGTGGTGGTGGTGTTGAATCATTTCAGTCATGTCTGACTCTTTGTGGCCCTGTTTGGGGTTTTCTTGGCAATGATACTAGAGTGGTTTCTTCTCCATATCAAGGGTTGATTTATTTTACAGATAAGGTTGATACATTTTACAGATGGGGACACTGAGGCAAACAAAGTGAAGTGACTCATCCAGGCTCACACAACTAGTAAGTGTCTGAGACCAGATTTGAACTCAAGAAGATTCGTCCTGATTCCAAGTATACCAACTAGATGTCCAAGAATCTAATCAGAAAATGAAAAATAATCTCTGTCCCCAAAGAGCTTACATTTAGCTACAGGCTTGTAACATGAACACAGATAAGTATATACATGATAATTCAAGGAGGGAGAGACGCTAGCAAATGAGGAATCAAGAAAAGCTTCCTGTAGGAGATGGTGCAGGGGAGGGGCCTTGCTGGAAGCCCAGGAGGCTAAGGTGGAGAGAAGGAGCTGGTATGCATGGACACTAGTTCAGGGAACAGGGAGAAGACCAGAATTACTGAAACTGAGAGATAATGAGAAGGATCAAAATGATATAAATCTGGAAAGGTGGGCTCAAACTAGATTGAGAAGGGTTTTTAAGCTTCAAGTTGAGGTGTTCATATTCCACACAAAAGGGCCTGAAGGGGCCCTTGATCATAGAGCAAAGGTTTTGTATTTGAGGAAGACCATTTTAGCATTGTGTGGAGGATAGACAGGAGAACAGAGAAACAGGAAAGCTGTCATCTAATTAGCAGACATTTCAATTTCCACCCAAGAGATGATGAAGGATAAAAGGAGAATTACCACTGTGGAGTAGAGATAAGGGGACAGATTTGAGATAGAAACAGGAGTTGGCAACTGATTGTCTATTGAAGACAAAGGATTGGAAAGAGTGGAGGATGATACTAAGACTGTGAATCTGTGTGATTAAGAGAAAGGTGTTTGGCTCAACAAAAAATGGGGAAGTTTGGAGGAAGGGTAGGTTCTAGAAAAAGATAATGTGTTCCTTTTTGATAGAGTGACTTTGAAATACCTATGGGACCTTCAGGGCAGCTAGGTAGAGTGCCAGGCCTGGAGTCAGGAAGACCTGAGTTCAAATGTGGTCTCAGTCATTTACTAGTTACGTGACCCTGGATGAGTCACTTAACTCTGTTTGCCTCAGTTTCCTCATCTGTAAAATGAGCTGGAAAAGGAAATTGCAAACCATTCCAATATCTTTGCTAGAAAACCCCAAATAGAGTCATGATGAGTCGGATATGACTAAAGGAAAAAAAAATGGGAACCTAATATGGAGATATCCTGCAGGTGATTGCTAATGTGAAAGAAGAGGGAAATTAAGGCTGGATATTTATAGAAAAGAGTCATCCTTAACAGTACACTTGACTGGGAGGTCACTGACTTGAAGTTCTAACAGAGATAGTTTCTGAGGTGAGTGAGTCTGCCTAGGAGTTATTATTTTGAGAAAGCATAGCATTTGCATATGAAAGGATTTAGAACTTTTAGCAAATGGAGAAAACAGTCTGCTGTAGTGATGTACATGGGAATCACTGGGGAACTTTTAGGTTAATAAAGGGAGAAATATGGACACCAGTGTTGATCTATGAATACTTACTTGATTATAGACTGAAGATGAGCATTGTTTACTAACTACAAGTTGGGGGGAGGTGAAATTTGTAGAGACAACCTAGCTTGCTGAAGCAAGAAGGGCTATAGAGGAGAAGAGAAAGAAATAAAGGAACAGATTTCGGAACTTTGAAAACATAACACTCTCTCTCTGTCTCTGTCTCTCTCTCCTTCTCCCCTTCTCTCTCTCTCTTCCTCTCTTTCCATTGTCACTTGTTGCCAGGCAGATTGTCTGCCAATGAGAGACTAGTGTTCTCTACTGCCACCTCCTGCTGAGAAGAAGAAGAAATAAAGAGAATATTCTGTTACCGGCTTATTTCTGAAGATATGAAAAAAATACAGAAGAATCTTCCCTACATTGATGCCTCTTGTTGCTGAGGGGTAGAGGAAGAAGAACCACAAATCAGAGAAGTGTTGGAGAGGCTTTTGAAAACTTTAGGATAAAAGTTGTTTCCTTTTTCTATAAAAATATAAAACTACTTCAGATGAAAGTGTCTGCTAAGCCTGAAGCTGAAAGTGACAGATACTATGGCTGCTGTCAAGGAGTAAGCCCACTTGAGTAAAGGAATAGCTTGGAAACTGAGAATTAAAGAACCCACCCAGGCTCACTAGCCTGGCGGGACAATGTGCTTAGTAATAATAGTAATAGCTAGCATTTATATAGTACTTTAAGGTTTGCAAAGTGCAAATATTATCTTATTTGATTCTCACAACCACCCTGAGAGGTAGCTACTATTATTATTTCCATTTTACATATCAGAAAACTGAAGTAGTATTTGAATTTAGATCTTGCTGTTACCATTTAATTGTGGTATAATGAACATTATGGATTAGCTCAATTTAGCAGTAGAAGTATCTATTCAAAATAGAAGCTGGGATCATCAGGGAATCAATCAATGAATGAACACTTGTTAAATGCCTACCATGTGCCAGACACTGTGATAAGCAATATGATACAAAAAGAAGCAAAAGATAGCCCCTGCCCTTAAAGAGTTTACAATCCAATTGAGGAAACAAAATGGAAACACACACACACACACAAATGTATATATGTATGCATATATATCAAACAATATATAGGATAAATAGGAAATTATTAATAAAGGAGAAGACACTAGAATTAAGAAGTGTTGAGAAAGGCTTCCAGTAAAAAGATTAGATTTCAGATGGGACTTAAAGGAAGTCAGAGAAGTCACTAGGCAGAATTAAGGAGGAAATTCATTCCAGGGATTAGGGACAGTCAGAGAAAATGCCCAGAATGGAGACAAGGAATGTCTTGTTTATAGAACAGTTATGAGACCAGAGTCACTGGATCAAAGAGTATGTGTTGGACAGTAAGGTGTCAAAAAATTGGAAAGGTAGGAAGGGTTTTGGATGCCAAAGAGAGAATTTTGTATTTGATCCTGGAGGTGACAGAGAGCCACTGGAATTAACTGAGTAGGGGAGTAACATGGTTGCACTATACTTTAGGAAGAATCATTTTCCTGCCTGAATGGAGGATAGATTGAAGTGGGGAGAGGTCTGGCAGGTACACACCAATAAGTTACTATTATAATAGTTGAGGTTTAAGGTGATGTTCGCTTGTACTAGAGTGATAGCAAAGTCAGAATAGAAAAGGGGATATATCAGAGACATGTTGTAGAGGTGAATTCAATATGCCTTGAACAATAGTTTGGATATGGGGGGGGGTAAAAAAAATATGAGGAATCCAGGATAACTTCTAAGTTGAAAGCCTGAGCAACTGGGAGTAAAATGGAATTACCTTCTAAAATAATAGGAGGAGGGAGAATTTAGAGGAAAAGATTAGTTCTGCTTTGAACATATTTAACTTAAGATGTCTACTGGACATCCAGTTTGAGATATCTGAAAGGCAGTTGGAGATGTGAGACTGGAGGTCAGTAGAGTTTTGGTCAAGATAGGTAGATCTGAGAATCAGCAGCACAGAGATGGTAATTAAATGTATGGAAGCTGATGAGGTCACTAAGTGAAGTAAAGAAGAGGAAAAAGAGAAGACAGGACAGAACCCTGAGAGTCTATGGTTAGAATGATCTAGATAAGGAAGTTCAGATAGGAACTTTTATGGATGACTCCTGAGACACAAAGAAGATACTGAAGTCTACAATTTCAGAGTTTTGAGTTGCCACATATATGTCATATATATGTTGCATATATATGTAAATATGTATATATATATATATACATATATAAAACACTCTGGTACTTTAAGTATATGCCCAATCTCTCCACAAGAACCCTGTATATGGTCAATAGAGTGCAGTTGAAGTTTGTGGGTGGAATATTATTCATTTACTTTGCATTTACAGTAAATATTTTTGCTACTATTGAGCATTAGTGGCTGATTTGTTTATGGGAAATGCATCAGTGGGGGCTCATAGAATTGCTTCCCACAAAATTTATCTTGTGGATCCTAAGAGAGAGTAATACTCATGTGTCAGTCCCCGTGGGGAACCAATCTGCTATACTCAGTGGATGTAGGTGGGATAAGCAAGCCAGTCATAGTGGAGAGAGAAAGCCTAAGTAGAATTGGAGTTGGTGCCATGCCCAGACATATAGATCTACCCATTGTCCTCAAATATACAACCACCGAACCAATAGAAAAATAAGGAGATCATTTAGAGAAGGTATAGAGAAAAGAGACTAGATCAGTTGGGTGAAACACATGCTTAGGACAGGGCAAAGATGCTGATGATCCAGCAAAGGAGAGTGACAAGGAGGTGTCAGCCAGGGTTTTACAAGGATAATGAGTCAATGTCTTATGAATTTATGGTTTTACCTGTTAAGACTTATATGAACTGATGCTGAATGAAATGAACAGAGCCAAGAGAATATTATACATAGTAATAGCCACGGGATGTGAACAGTTTCTGATAGACTTAGCCCTTCTCTGCAATGCAAGGACCTAAAACATTTCCAAAGGACTCATGATACAAAATGCCATCCACATCCAGAGAAAAAACTATGAAATTGGAACACAGAATGAAACAGAGTGTTTTCTCTTGTGTTCAGGCTCAGTCAGACATTCTCCTCCTTCACATTGGTCTTAGATATAGAGGTGATCCTCCTCCTAAATGGTTGTCCAAAGCCACCCCTCTATGTACACCCTCCTTGTGCCCCCCCACCTTCTCTAGCTGATTGCCCCATAATTGCTCCCACTCTATTTCATCTTGATAGATTTCTCTTATCTATGAACTCTTTCTGTTATACCTACAAACACAGTCTCCATCCAGAGGCAGTAGTGGAGAGAATGATGGACCTGGAATCAGGAAGTTCTGAGTTCAGATCCAACCTTGGATACTTACTGTGTGATTCTGGGCAAGTCTACCTCAGTTTCCTCAACAGTAAAATGGGGATAATAACACACCTACTTCATAGGATTGGTGTGAGGATCAATGTTTCATTTTGGTTTTTCTCATGGTTTCTCCTATTCATTTTAATTTTTCTATGCAACATGACTAATGTGAAAATGTGTTTTGTAAGAATATATGTGCAGAGGTTATATAGGATTGGATGACATCTTAAGGTGGGAGAGGAGGAGGGGGAGAAAATTTAAAACTTATGGAAATAATTGTTAAAAACAAATAAATTAATTATAAAAATAAAATAAAAACATTTTATGGTTTAAAAAAAGTTTACAGTGGAAAAATCATCCAGGAGTGGGAGTGAAAGTATCTAAAGCTACAGAGATTGGGGCACCTAGGTGGTACAGTGGCTAGAACACTGCCCTAGAGGACCTGAATTCAAATTCAGCCTCAGACACTTCCAAAAAAAAAAAAAGGTTACAGGGATTTCAGGAAGAATTAGAACTGAGAAAAGTCCATTTGGTTTAACATGTAAATAACTAAAAATCATTGTTAACCTTGAAAAGAACAGTTTCACTTGGAGGCGTGAGCCTGTAAGCTGTACTGAAAGGGGCTGAAAAACATGTGGAAGGTTATCGAATCATAGAACTGGAAGGGACTGGAGAGGTTATCTAGTCTGACCCTCTTGTTTTTACAGATGAGAAAACAGGCTCAGTCAGACATTCTCCTCCTTCACATTGGTCTTAGATATAGAGGTGATCCTCCTCCTAAATGGTTGTCCAAAGCCACCCCTCTATGTACACCCTCCTTGTGCCCCCCCACCTTCTCTAGCTGATTGCCCCATAATTGCTCCCACTCTATTTCATCTTGATAGATTTCTCTTATCTATGAACTCTTTCTGTTATACCTACAAACACAGTCTCCATCCAGAGGCAGTAGTGGAGAGAATGATGGACCTGGAATCAGGAAGTTCTGAGTTCAGATCCAACCTTGGATACTTACTGTGTGATTCTGGGCAAGTCTACCTCAGTTTCCTCAACAGTAAAATGGGGATAATAACACACCTACTTCATAGGATTGGTGTGAGGATCAAATTGCATCACATCAAATCACAGAGACCCTTTGAGTGTATGCTCTTGCTCTAATGTGGGCCGGGTCTAAAATTGTGCCTTTTTTTAATCCCTTTATTTGTTTTCCATTGTCTTTGTTGTGCCCTAAGTGGAACAAGTCATTCCCTACCTAGTGTGATCTCAGGGACTAGGAAGAGAACATCACCTCCAAACGCCTTTCCTGGTACAATGTAAAGAGCACTGAATTTGCAATTTTAGTTGACTTTAGCCAAATCATTTAACCTCTTTCCTCACCTGTAAAATGGGAGAACTGGATGACATCTCAGATCCTACCAAGCTCTATGGTCCTTTGGTTGTAACTGGAAGTAGCAATTTTACCCTCAATGAATCATTCCTTTGTTTACTCACTCCCTGTTGTTCAGTCCTTTCAGTTACATCTGACTTCATGACTCCATTTGGGGTGAAGATACTGGAGTGGTTTTCCATTTTCTTTTCCAGCTTATTCAGAGGAAACTGGAGCAAACAGGGTTAAGTGACTTGCCCAGGGTCACACAACTGGGAAGTATCTGAGGTCAGATTTGAACTTAGGTCTTCTTGAGTCCAGGACTGGTGCTCTACCCATTGTGCCACCTAGTTGCCCTAGTTCTTGTGAAATGCGAATCTCCATCCATCCCCTTTTCCCTCAAAAGAAGAAAGGGGTGAGAAGAGGTACAGAGAGACAAAAAGGGAAAAGGAAGAGATGTAAAGAGGGGAAGGGACAAAATGGATAAGAAAGAAGAAAGAAGAGAAAAAAGGATAAAAAGGAGGTAAGGGGGAAAGGAAAGGAAAAGAAAGGAAGGAAGAAGAGGGAAAGGGGGATTTGGGGGAGCTGAGAATCATTATAAGATTTTGGATTGTGTTGGAGAAATTCTCTCACTAACAATCTAGAAGGAGAGACCTAGGGAAGAATGAGAGCCTTGGGACTCTCCCCAGGAGGGAGCATACTGAAGGTCATAATTTAGTACATGGACAGATGGACAGATGGACAGACGGAAGACAAATCAGAGGAATGAAATGGAGTCATTAGCATCAATCTCTACATTGTTTTGCTGAAGTCAGTCCCAATAAACTAGTTCTCAAATGCCCACAGACTGTCCCTCAGTGAGTGTGGCTTACAGCTTTACTAAATCTACCAAAATACTCTTTGAAACTCTCCCAGGACACATCTCACATTGCCTCCATTATTCAAATGCCTTTCTTTTTTCCCCCACTGAACTTAATTTTTCTTAGTTGGTCTGCACCCGTCATGAAAGAGAGAATCCATGTTTCACTGAGAGAAGTCTAAAGAGATCATATCTTCGTAGCCTCAAAGATGGGCAAATCCCTACTACAGGCCACAAAAATGGGGATTCCCCACCATTGGTGGAGACCTGAGGTCAAAGGGGGAAGTCCATAGAATTAGGACAAATTCTCTCCTCAATGAGAAGTGAAACCTCAAGAGTTTACTGAACTTCCTCAGTCTGTACTTTTTGAGAGAGAGGGTTAGGGAAGAAGGCAGAGAGATGCTTAGGAGATTATTTAATTGGGCACATTGAATTTGTTGGTGATTTACAAGCAAATATAGAAGGAAGACAATTTTGCCAATTTGGCTACCCAACTCTGGCCAGAAAGAAGGAAGTATGCTTTTTCTAGAAGCAAGCAGAAATACAAGTGTTAGAAATGACAAATTATACAAATAATAACATATAACACAATAATAATACAAATAGATAACAAATAATATTGTACAATAGTTAAGATATTCTTTAAAAGTAATTATTTGGGCATTGGGTTTTATTGGATAATGTATTTTGTGCCTTGAGGAAGGGAACTCTTGTCTTTCCAACCCAAGGCAAGGAAACAAGGTGAGATGATTGTAAAGTATATAACTAGGGGTTCAAATTCATTTGCATAAGACTTTGTCATTGGTGGAGACTGATAATTGATGCCCCACCCACAACTCTTGTTTGTGACAAGGAAAAGAGAGATCCTGGTCTTTTGGCTTCTACCTTCAAGGGAGACAATCTGTGGTTCCAGATTCTCTTCAGAGATTTTTCCCTGAAGGAAGAGAGTCTGGGAAGAAGCTGAACCCAAGTAATCAGTCTCTATTCTAGTCATACAAATAAGCTTTGAGGTTTTTCTTATATTCCCATTTCTCAAGTAAAAGGACATTTTTCTTAAACAGACAAAAAAAGAGGAAGTGGATAAAGAACCATCCTTGAAGCCAGCAAGACTTGAATTTAAATCCTGTCTGTGACACATCCTGACTCTGGGCAAATTCCTTAAATTCTCAGTAGTCTAAGCAACTCTCTAACTGCAGAGAAGTTGCTGACTGCATTGGTAAATGCAGCAAATTTGGTAAAGAGAATTTCCTTATTCTGGAGTTCCAGCTACTATATTGATGAAATCATAGGTGTGGTCCCTAACCCTCGTTGAGAAAAGATAATTTGTGCTCTTCACCAAAGTTAGTCCCACTACCTATTGTCCTCCAATAGATTTTCCCCTCTGTCATCTCCACTCTTTCATTTATTTTCAGTCTCTCTCAATCTTCTCATTCATTCTCTATGGCCTACAAACATGTCCATGTCTCCCCCATTCGGAAAAAAAAAAGCAAAACAACAAACCACCCTCACTTGATCCCTTCATCTCAACTACCTATTATATAATATCTCTTTTGCTGTTTGAAGCTAAAGTCCTTGAAAAGGATGTGTACCCGAGCAGGTAGATTTCAGAAAAACCTGGAAAGACTTAAATGAACTGATACAAAGTGAAGTGAGTAGAACCATGAGAATGTGTACACATTAACAGCAACACTGTACAGTGATCAACTCAACTATTTAGCTATTCTTAGCAATACAATGATCCAAAGACAATTCCAAAGGACTCATGATGGAATATCCTAACCACATCGAAAGAAAGAAATAATGGAGTTTGAATATAGATAGAAGCATACTATTTTCACTTTATTTTTTTATGTTTTTTTCTTTTGGTCTGTTTCTTCTTTTAAAACCTGACTAATATGGAAATACATTTTACATGATTGCACACACATACATATATACATACCATACATATATAAACATATATACATATATACATATACATCTATATATCTTACAAGGGGGAGGCAAGGGAGCTAGGGAGAACTTTTAGAACTCAAAATTTTAAAAATTAATGTTAAAATTTGTCTTTACATATAATTGGAAAAATAAAATGCTATTAAAAAAAAGAAATGAAAAAGTTGTTTACAAAAGGTGCTTCCACCTTCTCTCTTCTCACTCTCTTCTTAACTGATTGTTGTCCTTTGTCTTTGAAGAGGACCAAAATGAAATCATCATTGTAAAGTAAAATTTCAGTGCGTCCTACTGTGGCTGATCAGAATGCTCTACCACAGGTTGGGCACAGATAGCCCGTATGAATAGTTGGGGTGGATATCCCAAATCTGCACATCCTGCATTTACTTTGTGCTGTCTCAATTCTGCTTTGCTCAAAGAGCACAGAACCTTTTCTTATGTGGGCACGCCATGCTGAGTGGTCCTGTGCCAGGGTCTCCCATGTTGCACAGTCAAATCCAAAGTTCTTGAGAGAGACCTTGAGAGTGTCCTTGTATCGTTTCTTCTGGCCACCATGTGATCACCTGACCCATGCAAGTTCTCCATAAAATAGTCTTTTTGGCAAGTGCACATTTTTCATTTGAACAATGTGACCAGCCCATTGGAGTTGCGCTCTCCAAAGCATAGTTTGATCACATGGCAGTTCAGCTGGAGCAAGGACTTCAGTGTCTGGTACCTTATCCTGGCAGGTGATCCTCAGACTCTTCCTAGGACAGTTCAAATGAAAGCGATTCAGTTTCCTGGCATGGCGCTGGTAGACTGTCCATGTTTCACAGGCATACAATGAGGTCAGCAGAACAGCGATATAGAGCTTCAGTTTGTAGTCATTCCAATACCTCTTCTCTCCCAAACTTTTCTTTGGAGCCTCCCAAACACTGAGTTAGCTCTGGCAATGCGTGCATCAACCTCATTGTCAATGTGTACATACCTGGAAAGTACACTGCCAAAGTAAATGAACTTATCCACAGCATTCAAAACTTCTCCATTTGTTGTAACCGATGGTTCCATGTATGGATGGTGTGGTGGCTGATGGAGCACCTGTGTTTTTTTGGTGTTAATTATTAAGCCAAAATTAGCACAAGCAGGAGAGAATTGATCCATATTTTGTTGCATCTCAGTTTCAGAGGCTGCATTGAGTGCACAACCATCAGCAAACAGAAAATCATGCATCACCACTCCCTCCACTTTGATCTCGCCTTGTAACCTTTCCAAATTGAAGAACTTATCATCAATATGATAGCTGACCTTGATGTTCATACTCAGTGAAAGCATTTGTCAACATGGCTGAAAACATCATGCTAAAAAGCATGGGAGCAAGCACACAGCCCTGCTGCACTCCACTGGTGACTGGGAAGGCACGAGAGCTTTGTCCACTATCCAGAGCCTGAGCAAACATGCCATCCTGACATTGACATACAATATTGATGGACTTCTCTGGGCAACCAAACTTTGACATAATTTTCCATAAGTCCTCATTACTAACAGCATCAAAGACTGTCAGATCTACAAACATTGTGTACAGACCTCTGTTCTGCTCCTGGCATTTCTCCTGGAGTTGTTGGGCAGCAAACACCATATCTACTGTTCCTTGGCCCTTTCTGAAGCCACTCTGGCTCTCACCCATCTTCCAGGTGAAGAATCAGCCCATTAAGAAGGACTCTAGCAAGAATTTTGCCAGCAATGACTAAGAGAGAGACCCTCTGATTGTTGCAGGACAATCTATCCCCTTTACCCTTATAGAGATGGACAATGGAGGCATCCTTGAACTCCTGGGGGATAATCTCCTTTTGCTATATAACCTGGAAAATTTCAGTCAGCTTTTGTATGAGCAATGGTCCCCCTACCTTGTAAATCTCAGCTGGAATAGAATCAGCACCAGGTGCTTTGCCACATAAAAGGAGCATAATGGCCCTCAAAACCTCTTCTCAGTTGGAAGTTCAGTTAAGGAGGGATTGACTTTAACCTCAGGTAAGTGGTCAATGGCCTCAGCACTGATTGATGTTGGTCTGTTGAGAACACTATGGAAGTGCTCAGCCCATCTCTCTAGGATCATGTCCTTATCACCAATCAATATGGTTCCATCAGCACTGAGTAGTTGTGATGCACCATAGGTTTTTGGTCCATAAATTCAGGGAATCATAAAAATGCTTTGGATTGTTACTATCAGCACAAAACTGAATTTCATCTGCCTTCTTAATGAGCCAGGAATCCTGCATCTCTCTAAGCTTTGCTTGTACTTTGCTTTTAATGGAATTAAATGCTGCCTTCTTAGAGGTGGATGAACTATCCTGCTGGTAAATCCTGTGGAGTTCTTGTTTTTCATTTAGCAGTTTCTGAATTTCCCCATCATTTTCATCAAATCATTCTTGGTGTTTGTGAGTGTTCTGACCCAGATGAACAAATGCAGTGCTGTACACCAAATCTCTGAAAGCTGCCCACTCCTTTTTTGTTCCAATGTTGCCAGCTGTGTGTTGACTCAACTTTCCCTCCAAGTTAGCAACAAACTGTTCACACTTAGGGGAGAGCTCTAATTTGTTGACATTAATTCGTCTGGTAGTCATTTTACCTTGGGTCAGTGCTTTTGATGAGTGCAAATATTTAGCTTGGAAAGGATAAGTCTATGATCAGTCCAGCACTCTGTCCCACACATTGCCTTTGTCACTTTCACATCTTGTCTGTCTCTTCTCCTTACAGTCACATAGTCTATTAGATGCTGCGAGGGTGCATCCATGAAGTTTTATTGCATTTAGGTAAATGGAAGACAGTGTTGGTGATAAGAAGGTCATGGGATGTACAAGTCTTCAGCAGTAAATGACTCTTCTTAAGTACTTACAGTCTGATTTCCTTATCATTGAACTAGAGCTCCTCTCCTCAAAGTTACCATTGATCTCTTATTTGCCAAATCCACTGGTCTTCTCTCAGTCTTACCTCTGTAACCTTTGATCATCCTCTCCTCCCTCTTCTCTCTCAGTTTTTTGGACACCACTCTCTCCTAGTCATCCTCTTACCTATCTGACCACTCCACACTCCTTTACTGGACCTTATCTAGATCATGCCCTTTAACTGTACATGTTCCACAGGGTTCCATCCTGGGCCCTCTTCTTTTCTCCCTCTATATTACTTCACTTGGTGATCTCATCAGGATCCATGGATATAATTATCATCTCTGTGGTGATGATTCTCAAATCTGTCTATCTTGCTTGAAACACTGTTGACCTCCAATCTCAAGTCTCCAACTGCCTTTCAGATATCTCAAACTGGATGTACAGTAGACATTTTAAGCTAAATATGCCCCAAAGTCCCCTAAACTGTCCTCGCCTACTATGTTCCTTGTCATCCTCCCAGTCCTTTAGGTTCTCAAACCCCTAGTCTTCTTGGACTACTCACTATCTTTGACCCCCAAAGACAATCAGTTACCAAAGCCTGTTGATTTTATGTCTGCAACATCTCTCCAATATACCCTCTTCTGTCCTCTGACACTATTACCATTTTGGTGCAGTTTCTCCTCAGTTCACACCTTGATTCTTGTAATAGTCTGCTGATGGGTCTGCCTGCCTCACTACAATCTGTCTTACACTGAGCCACTAAAGTGTTTTTCCTAAAGCACAGGTCTGACCCCCTCATCTTGCCTCCAGGATCAGATACAAGATCCATTGTTTGGCATTCAAAGGCCTTTATAACTTGATCCCTTCTTACTTTTCGAGTCTTCTTACACCTTAGTCCCCAACATGCACTCTGCAATCTAGTGACACTGGCCTCCTGGCTCTTCTGTAACAAAACATTCCATGTCTCCATTCTGGGCATTTTCTCTGGCTATCCTTAATCCCGGGAATGTACTTCCTCCTTGATTCTGTCTAATGATTTCTCTGATTTCCTTTAAGTCTCAACTGAAATATCATCTCTTACAGGAAACTTTTCCCAATCTCTCTTAATTTTAGTAACTTGTTAACTATTAATTAACAATAATTAATAATGAATTAATTTATAATTAGTTAATTTAGTAATTAGTTAATTATTTCTTACTTTTCCTCTATATAACTTCCTTTGTACATATATGAATGTGGTCTCCCCCAATAGATTGTAAGTTCCTTGAGGGAAGAGAATATCTTTTACCCCCTTTTGTATCATAGAGCTTAGCATGGTGTTGGCACATAGTAAGCTTTTAATATAATAATAAATGTTGATTGCTTGATTAACTCCAACAAAGAAAATGTCAAGTACAACTACGTTCATGCTGAACATTGTATGGGAAGAAACTATAAAATCTTTTTCCTGTGAACTCTTATGTATTTTCTCAGATTTCCCCCCTGTTTCCTATCAGAAGTTATTAATAAAATGCCTTACATTAATACTGCCACTACATCTTTACTTAGGGCACCAGACCTCACAGTCAAATCACAACCAGACCCAGAAGTTGAGAAAAAACCTGTTAAAGAGTTAGGTATAATTAGGTATAAGTTCTCTTTTTTATAATCTAATGAAACATTTTGGGAGATAACAGTATTGCTATCTAATTTCAAGGGGACTTCTGGTCCTAACATTTCCTCTGTGGTCCACAGAAAAGAAAGGGAGGGTTGTGGGTAGGGTACCAGCTCCTCTATTAGAGGCCTTTTTAATTTACTGTAAAAGGGGCTCATTTCTATCTCTGTTTTTGGAGAATAGTAGGTCTGTAGAACAATTAAACCTCTTTAGAAACAGTTCTATTCCCTCAAGTAATAAGTACTGCATTTTTAGACTGTTTTACTCAATTAATTTTATCAGTTAATTAGGTATTAATGTTTTAAAGAAAATGAATATTTGCTCCATTACTTACATGAAATCATTAAATATGTATTTATTCCTTTTTAATGCACATTTGTTATCTCATACAGATGAAGAAGGTTCATTTTGAGCCATCTGTATCTCTGAAATAGACATTTATACAAAAGACTGGCATGGTACCCTTTCCTCCAGTGACCCAGCCCAACACCCCGCCCACCCAGAGCCCAACAGGATATCATCTTCCCAGGCATCCCAGGTCCCTGCCTGCTAGACAGACATGGCCTCTCACACCCCCGAAATGAATAGGAGTCATCAATTCTAATCCTTTCACTGAAATGGAGAACTCTGTGGTTTTGTCCTCCAGAGCCATGGACATTTGGACCTGTCCTGCTGCTTAGAAAAGACCCTGCTGCTGACCTCTCTTATATTTATTGTCTACCCCAGGTTAGAATGTGAGCTTTTTGAAAGTAGAGACTTTCTTGCTTTTTTATTTGCAGTCCTAGTACTTAGTACTATGCTTAGCACATAGTAAGCACTCAGTAGTTTTCCATTTCCTTCCACCATTGATTCAAAGACCAGAGCTTGTTTGGAGCTAGTGAAAATGATACTTTTCAGTCAATTGTACCGTTTTTAAGCATTCTAAACCTTCAGAGCATTAATAAAGATACCTTCATGAAGACTGTACACACAAACTTGTTTAAAATTTAGGTTAAAAATAGAAAAACAAACTTAGGTCAAACAACTGTATTTCCATAGAAATAAGATTATCAAACCTAGAAGAGATCTTGGAGAATATTAGAAGGCATTTGTTCTACAAGGAAGACCTGTCAGGTCCCAAGTACCCTTCTCCTCTTTTCTTCACCACTTTGACTTCCACTTTTGCCCTCTTTCCTAGACTGAGTATCCCCAAATCCATCTGAGTGGTGAGAGAAATAATTATTTCTCTCATGTATTAATAACTAATTATTGCAATCAGAACCAAGGTTTTTTTCCCCCTTTCTACTTCCTTATCCAGAAATCAGCTAGTATGGGAAATCTTGGCCGAAAACCTACTCAATCAGGCTGAGAGAACTGGTGAATTTCCATTCATTGTGTTTGGTCAGATAGGTCTAGGGTAGAAGTAGATCCCCTCTTTAATATGTATATTGATAAGTCTCTTTGACCAAGACTTGGGTGATCCAAGTCTTGTACCCCCAAGACCCTCATTAGAATGAGCCCACATCTCATTATAATATTCATTCTTTTATTAATTGTTAACCAATCAGAGTTGATTGCCACCCTCAGGAACATCTGCTCTTCCAAGGGCACATAAACTGTGTGCTCACTGCCATGTGGGGGTCTTTGGCATTTGAGAATGCCACTGACTCTTTTACTAATAACACGCTGGCCTTATTAATGAAATGATTAATTACTCAGAAACTATGTCTTTCAAATTATTTAAACATCACAATGTTAGAGAGGTAAAAAAATCTTGCTGCCACCACCAGCAAGGCAGGGTCTTCCCATACTTCCTCTGGATCCTCTCAGACTTGTGCAGCCCAGAATCCATCCAACCTGCTTGACTGCTCTCATAGCTTGGGTAAATGGAGAGTCACCAGTTCCATTCCTTTGGGTGAGATGGAAGGTCATTAGGCCTTCCCATCTATCCTTTACTATGTCCTTAGTTCCTCTTACCTTCCAGCCTCCCTTCCATCTGACCTACTGATGTAACATAAAGATACATGCATCTTGCTATCTGTCTAAGTTTCTGAACTCCCAGGGACTTTGGGTGAGGGCAGGGTCGCTACTGAGGGCTGAGGTTCAGATCAGCTGCTCAATCCCCTCACAGACTTTAAGCTGGGCTTCCTGGACAATGGACCCAGGCTGCTTCCATGTAGCTGCCCACCAATGGCTGCTGCTCCTGCTTCCACCTGGGTCCAGTGCTGGGGGGACCCTGCTCCCCTCTCACCCAGCTAGGAAAGCTCTTCCACACTGACCTTTGGAGCTTTCTTTGCTGCTTGTGGGTTGAGGGATCTGGGATCCTCCCTACTGGGAATTCTTCCCTAGAGGTCTGTTCAGGTCCTTTTCCTCCCAGTGCTGTGTGGCCAGGGCTGGGTTCCTCTCTGCTCAGTGTCCCATGAGATAGACTTTTCCTGTCAGCCTTCCACGTTACCTTAGACTGGAAATCTCTTTCACTCTGTTGTTCTGTGGCTTCTGCTGCTCTAGAATTTGTGGAGAGTCATTTTTTTACAGTTATTTTGTGGGCTGTGGGGGAAGTACTAGAGTATATGTGTTTTCCTACTCTGCCATCTTGGCTCTGCCCCCTTGATTTTTTTTAACTGTACTAGACCAAGTAACTGAGACTTTAGTCTTTTGTTTGAATAATGCAAATTAGTGCTTTAGTTTCTCACTTCCATGATTAGTTAGACAAAGGGTAAAAGCCCATGTTGCTTATATCACTTTCTCCAAACATATGTAGACTCCAGCCTCAACATCATTCTGGCCTTGCCCAGAACTTGTAAGGTAATCTTTTAGGGGGATAGGTTGTCTGAGATCAAATGTGACTGAAAGAACCCAGGGCAGGGATTCTTCTGAGGAAAGAGGATGTGTTCCTGGTTTGTGAGCATAGGAAACAAAGCAGACTTGTGCGGTCTAGCCAGAGTTGGAATTTCAAATCCTAAGGCAAGACTCATAAGCAGAAATGGAGTTCACAGCAATGGTTCTAGTGTTGAAGAATTAGCACAAGTTTGTCACGATGAACACCTGACAAAGGGGACTTTCTGACTGAGAAAGTACATTCATAGGGAAGTGGCAGGCTAGTTGTGCACCCTCCACTGTTGATGCTGCTAAGGAACTAAGCACTTTATATACACTGTCTTATTTGGACCTCCTACCAATCCTTTGAGTTAGAAGTTAGACCTTTGAGTTCAAGGTTCTCAGCTTAGTAAGTGCATAGTTACCATTTATCTATCGTCTCCTTTTATCCTTACAACAAACCAAGGAAGTAGGTCCTATTATTATCCTAATTTAAAGATGAGGAAACTGAGGCAGGCATAGGTTAAATGATTTGCCTAGGATCACATAGCTAGAAAGTATTTGAGGCTGGATTTGAACTCAAGTCTTCCTGATTTTAGGTCTAGTGTTTTAGCCATTGAGTTACCTAACTGCCTCTGAGCTAATGTTACTAAGAGGATAGCAATATATATATATATCCTGCCTACTTCACAGGGAGGTTGGGAGGAACAAATGAAGGAGCATTTGTGTAAGTGTTTTATAAAGAACATGTTCACTCTGACAGACGCTGTGCTGATCCTATCACTTTAGAACTGCGGTGATTTCTATTTCTGCTTCCAGTGAACCATATTGCTCTTTGGAATTGAGAGTTATACCTCTCTCGATATCTTCTATAGGTCTAGCTATATCTAGGATCTAATTCTCTAGCACCTGAAGTGCATCTTTGTTCCAAAGGAAATCCAAACCCTCAAGGTAGTACTAAAAGGACTTGAGGCCTATAGAAGTCCTAGATATAGAAAATAGAATTCACCCAAAGGAATAAAACTGTCTTGTTTTGTTTTTTTTTAACAGGCTCCTGTGAATTCTTTAAATTTTCTGCCTTTTTCTAATGGGACAAAATAAAGGCTGTCCTAAGTCAGACATACTTAATTATCTTGCATGCTTATTTAGGAGCTAGAACCTTTTTAACCCAATCTGGGAAAATTAACATATAGGCAAAATAAGTAAAAGAAATTTTTGAGAAGTCCCTAAGGATGAACCTACTCCACCCTAGCCCAGAGCTCAGAAAAGGGCCTATAATATAAAAGAAAGTAGGTTAAATGAGATGGTTAGACTAGATGAACACCAATGTCCTTTTCAGATCTAAATATAAGGTCGTGTAATGGAAACAGCACCTGGCCTGTAATCAGGAAGACCTGAGTTCAAATGTGACCTCAGATACCTACTAGCTGTGTGGCCCTGGGCAAGTCATTTAACCTCTGTTTGCCTCAGTATCTTCAACTGTAAAGTGGGGATAGTTATAGCACCTGTCCCCAGGGTTGAGGTGAGGATTAAATGAGATATTTACTAAGCACTTAACACTATGCTTAGCACATTACATAAACGCTACCTAGTACTGTTGTTGTTAAATCTGTGTTCCTGTTTCCTGGTCCTTCACTATTAGTTATATTTCTATGCACTTTATTAATATCACCACACTTCCTATTCCCCACTCTATACTCTCTTCCAGAGGCAATGGAATATGATGGGTCTGCTAAAAGAATGCACTAAGTATGTCTGTGTCTCATGACATCAGTTAAACAGGTAAAAGTGTTTAAACTAAAGAAGAGAAAATTTAGTTGTGAGATCCTAGTTGTCTTTAAATTTTTAAAGGACTATCATGTGAAAGGAGGAATAGGCTTGTTCTGTAGGCTGTGTGATCTTTGGGGAGGGCAGAACTTGGAACAATGAACAGAAATTATAGTAGTAGATTTAGGTTGATATAAGGGTGGCACCCTCTGTAGGTTACTTCCACAACTTGCACTCACACTCAAAGGTCGGGTCCCCAGAGGGTAGTTGCAGCTCCTGAGGGTACCCACTCCTCCTATCTCATAAGCCCCCATTGAGAGTGCTCCCTAGGAAGAGTAAGCCAGTCAACACAATTAACTCAAGGTGGCAGTATAAAAATAAAAGCTTCAAAAAAGCCATGTGGTCCGTGCCTATAATTCCTGCCCCTGAGGAGGCTGAGGCATTAATGGAGAGGTAAATGAAATAGCTGGAGAAATTGGTTTTATCATGTGCTCTAAAACAACAAGAAAACTCACTTCATGAGGCATTTATAGCATGGGCTTGTGATAAGTATTTGCAAAAATACCACCATGTAAGTAACTGCGACTTAAATACTAACATCTGTTGTATACAGTGATATGACCCTTCAAACTAACTCAGCATAAAACTTTGATATTTAATGATATCATTATAAGGACAGGAATGGGTTAGGATAATGAGAATAATATTGGAAGATATGGATCAGGAATAAGGAATGAAATATGCCAAACACTTGTAGACTTCTCAGAAGCCTTATATTTCTAGATGAAGAATCAGGAGGCACTGTACATGGAGAGTACAAAATAACAAAACATGAAATTGATTATGTGCTAACAAAACAAGAAATGACTGATTATTGATGTGGGAGTAATTCCTGAATCAACTGTATTTGTTGATAAAAGTCAGTCCACTAGTCAAAATTAATACAGAGCCAAAAGAAAAGAAAAAGATAAAAAGAAAAAAGAAAAAGAGAAAGAAAAAGAAAAAGATATGTTATACAATTAAAATAGATTCATCCTAACCTATTCAAACAAGGTACTGATAATGAAAAATGAGATAGAGATGAAAGGGTATAATCTATAATAATTTCACACAGTAATTTAACTCATGTTAGTCCTACTCAATAAACTCCACTGGGTTGCTATCATCTCCAGGATCAAATACAAAATCATCTGTCTGTCATTTAAAGCCATTTCTAACCTGTCAACTTTTCTAGTCTTCTTATAACCTACATCATCCCTCTGTCCCCATGTATTCTTTAATCAATTGATACTGGCCTCTTTGCTGTTCCTGAAACAAGTCATTCCATCTCCTGATTCTGGGCATTTTCCCTGACTGTTTCCAATGCCAGAAATGCTCTCCCTCCTCATTTTTGCCTCATTCATGGCTTCTCTAGTTTCTTTCAAATTTCAATTAAAATTCTACCCTTTCAATAGAATACTCTTGTGTTATAAGAGACAATGGTTTCATTGAAATTATTTCAGAAAAACCTAGGAAGACTTATATGAACTGATGTACAGTGAAAAAAAACAGAACAATTTATATAATAACAATGATATTGTAAAGATAAACAACTTTGAAAGATTTAGGAACTCTGATCAACACACTGATCAGTTCTAATGTTCAACACACAAAGGATTCATGATGAAACATGCTGCCCACCTTCTGTTAGAGAGCTAATGAGAATGCAGATTAAGCACACTTTCTTTTCTTTTTTCCCATCTTTAAATATGACTAATGCAGGAATTTGTTTTGTTTAACTATACATATTTGTAATGAGTTTCATTTTTTTTGTCTCAATGGCTAGGGGAGGAGTAAGTAGGAGAAAGAGAATTTGGAAGTGAATATAAAATGAAATTGAATTTTTAAAAATTCCACATTCTATTGGAAGCCTTTCCTGATTCCTCTTAACTTCTAGCCCCTCTCATTGTTGATTATTTCAAATTTATCTTGTATATAGTGTTATTAGTACATAGGTATTTGCAAGTTATTGCTCCCATTAGACTGTAAGGTTCTCTAGAGCAGAGACTGTCATATATATATATATATATATATATATATATATATATACACACATATATATGTATTCCTGCTTATCACAGAGCCTAGCACATAGTAGGCACCTGACAAATATTTATTGACTAACTAACAAGGAAACCAAAGGACCTAAAAACTCCTACTAAGCATATACTATCGGAAGACAGTCAAAGAAAATACAAGTTTTAGAATGATGAAAGTCCCTACTATAGACTCTTTGACCCGATAGAATTCCTAATTTGAAGGCTCTTTTTTTTCTCTAGGAAATAGGTAGGTAGTCTAGTAGATAGGCTTGGACCTGGATTCAGCAAGATCTGAGTTCAAATCTGGCCTCAGACTCTTACTAGCTGTGTGAGTCATTTAACATCTGTGTGCTTCAGTTTCCTCATTTGCAAAATGCAAATAATAATAATAAAGTTCTCTGCTCCATTAAAGCTACATTTTTCCACAACAAGATTATATTCGGGGGGGCGGAGCCAAGATAGTGGAGTAGAAAGACAAACATACACTAACTCTTCCCCCATAGCCCATAAAATACCTGTAAAGAAAGAATCTCAACAAATTCTAGAGCAGCAGAAGCCACAGAACAACTGAGTGAAGGAGATTTCCAGCCCAGGCTGACGTGAAAGACTGACAGGAAAGGCCTGTCATACCAGAGGCAGAGCAGAGCCCAGCCCAGCCTTGGCAGTGCAGCATGGTGCTGGATGAGAGCAGGCCTCAGAGGAGGGGGGTGGTGGAATTCCCAGCAGCAGTAGTGGAGTTTCGCAGATCTCTCAACCCACAAGTGCCAAAGTTAAGTGAGAGGGGTTTTTCAGCTGACCAAGAAGGGAGAAGTGTCTTTCCATAGCTCTGGCCTCAGATGATGGTGGCAGAGGCTGCATTGGGCAGCAGTGGCTCCCACAGCAACCCACATCCATTGTTGGACTGTAAAACCCCTGGAGGATTTTGGAAATCAAGTAAGAGAGGTGGGGGAAAAATTGGGAAGAGAAATGGGAGAGATGCAAGAAAATCATGAAAAGAGAGTAAATGACTTGCTGAAGTAGATCAAAAAATGTTGAAGAAAATGACACCTTTAAAAATAGGCTAATTCAATTGGCAAAAGAGGTTCAAAAAGCCAATGAGGAGAAGAATGCTTTCAAAAGCAGAATTAGCCAAATGGAAAAGGAGGTTCAAAAGCTCACTGAAGAAAATAGTTCTTTCAAAATTAGAATGGAACAGATGGAGGCTAATGACTTTATGAGAAACCAAGAAATCACAAAACAAAACCAAAAGAATGAAAAAATGGAAGACAATGTGAAATATCTCATTGGAAAAACAACTGACCTAGAAAATAGATGCAGGAGAGAGAATTTAAAAATACCTGAAAGTCATGATCAAAAAAAGAGCCTAGACATCATCTTTCATGAAATTATCAAGGAAAACTGTCCTGATATTCTAGAACCAGAGGGCAAAATAAATATGAAGGAATCCACTGATCACTGCTTGAAAGAGATCCAAAAAGAGAAACTCCTAGGAACATTGTGGCCAAATTCCAGAATTCCCAGGTCAAGGAGAAAATCTTGCAAGCAGCTAGAAAGAAACAATTCAAGTATTATGGAAATACAATCAGGATAACACAAGGTCTAGCATCTTCTACATTAAGGAATTGAAGGATTCCTTTGATGGATATGATAATCCAGAAGTCAAAGGAACTGGGATTAAAACCAAGAATCACCTACCCAGCAAAACTGAGTATAATACTTCAGGGAAAAAATGGTCTTTCAATGAAATAGAGGACTTTGAAGCATTCTTGATGAAAAGACCAGAGATGAAGAGAAAATTTGACTTTCAAACACAAGAATCAAGAGAAGCATGAAAAGGTAAACAGGAAAGAGAAACCATAAGGGACTTACTAAAGTTGAACTGTTTACATTCCTACATGGAAAGACAAAGTGCCAAGCATTCTAATTACTTCTACCACCAATCTGCCCTCCCTTCTAACATCCCTCCCTTCTGTTATCCCCATCTTCTCTTTGTCCTGTAGGGCAAGATAAATTTCTATACTCCATTACCTGTACTTCTTGTTTCCTATTTGTATGCAAGAACAATACTCAACAGTAGTTGTCGGGATTACACACACACACAGCACAGGGTGAGTTGAATAGCAAGGACCCATATCTAAGAAAATGAAATTAAGGGGTGAGAGAGGAATATATTGGGAGGAGAAAGGGAGAAATGGAATGGGGCAAATTATCTCTCATAAAAGGGGCAAGAAAAAGACTTTTCAATGGAGGGAAAAAGGAGGAGGTGAGAGGGAAAATGTGAAGCTTACTCTCATCACATTTGACTCAAGAAAGGAATAAAATGCATACTCATTTTGGTATGAAAACCTATCTTACAATACAGGAAAGTGGGGGAGAAAGGGATAAGTAGGGTGGGGTGGATGATGGAAGGGAGGGCAATGGGAGGAGGGAGCAATTATAAATCAACACTCTTGGGGAGGAACAAAATCAGAAGAGAGAATAGAAGAAATGTGAGGCAGGATAGGATGGAAGGAAATATAGTTAGTCTTACATAACATGACTATTATGGAAGTCATTTGCAAAACTACACATATGTAGCCTATATTGAACTACTTGCCTTCCCAATGGGGATGGGTGGGGAGGAAGAAAGGAGGAGAAGTTGGAACTCAAAGTTTTAGGAATAACTGTTGAGCATTGTTCTTGCACACAACTGGGAAACAAGAAATACAGGTAATGGGGTATAGAAATTTATCTTGCCCTACAGGACAAAGAGAAGATGGGGATAAGGGAAGGGAGGGATGTTAGAAAGGGGGCAGATTGGTAGTAGAAGTAATTAGAGTGTTTGGCACTTTGGGGTGGGGGGAGGGGAGAGATGGGGAGAAAATTTGGAATTCAAAATTTTGTGGAAATGAATTCTGAAAACTTAAATAAAATAGACAAACAAAAAAGATTATATTCAGTTTTGCAAGGTAAGCTATTCTTGGTGTTAAAACTATCTCATTTACCTTTTGGAACATTCTATTCCAAGATCTCTCATTTTTAGCAGAGGGTGTGAAGGCTTGTATGATCCCAATCATGGTTTTTTGATATTGAAATTATTTCTTTCTAGATTAATGCAGTATTTTCTTCTTTGATATGGGAACTCTGGATTTTGGCTATGACATTCTGAAGTGTTTTCTTTTGGGAGCTCCTTTCAGGAAGAGATCTAAATTACACGGATATATCACAATAGTTTATAAGTAAATTATAAGTAAATTTGAATAAAAGTAATGCATTATAACATTAGTGAGTCTATGTGATAACAGAACATGCATAAACTGCAATGCATATGCAAATAGACAAGCAACAATATTATGTATAGCTAATAGGCAAGGGGATGGTGCTGTGTATAAAGTGCTGAGCCGGTAGTCAGGAAGACTTGAATTTAAATTTGACTTCAGATACTTACTAGCTGTGTGATCCTGGGCAAGTCATGCAACTGTTTGCCTCAGTTTCCTCCTCTGTAAAACGAGTTGGATAAGGAAATGGCAAACTTCTCACTATCTTTGGGAAGAAAACCCCAAATGGGGTCACAAAGAGTCAGACATGACTGAAAAATGACTAAACAACAGATAGGCAAATGTTTCTTTAATATGCAAATACATAGTAATTATGTTATGTATCAATGTATTTATGCAATTACATGATAAGCACATTTGACATAGGAAAATGCCAGTATCATCATCTAGCAATATGGGTAACCACATCTCCAGTTTCACTGGTAACATCTTAGGTTAATATGGTCATAGATCAAATAGAACTATATCTCTTGTGACCTGATGATCTATCTGCCATTATTCTTGAATTACATGACAGTACATATTGATAATAGGTCATCATCAAATCTATAGTCTTATACCTCCAATCCTGAACTTGTGAAGGGTCCAGATGAATAGCTATATTATTATACTCTGGGGGATGTTTTTGTACCATTGGCATCTTTGCAGTTGAAGTTATAGGCAGGAAATCTGCTTTTAAATTCATTTCTCTCCTCTATTCGGATTGGTTATTGGGTCACAATATATTAAATATTCTTCATTTGAAATATATGTTTCTGAGCTGTTATCTGTTCGTGTTTTATAGTTAGTTTAATGCCTCCTTTTCTGTTCCCTTTGCAGTGATTAAATTTGTGAAAAACCAGCTTGCTTACAGAAACAGTGGGGGTTAAATTTAGTTTAAAGAACTCTTTGTAAGAAAACTAAAAAAAGTCATTGCCGGAACATTTAAGGATAAAAATAAAAGGACAACAAATAGAAGAAAAATGGAAAAGATATGCAAAAATTTTACATCAATTTAAGAAAATTACCATAGACAATAGACCCAACATACTAGAACTCTAATACCCCAGTTTTGAATATGCTTACAGAAGAGATAAAAATAGTACCACAGAGAGAAAAAAAACAAACAAACAGGATTTAGTAGCTGGTGCAGCTTAAGCATACATAGAGGAGATCAATACTGAAAGTGACACAGTTACGAAGGTGTTGACGGATCTAGCCGCAGAGTATTTAAAGAATCAAAAGATGTTGAAGGCATGGGAAAATTTTAGACTATAAATATCGAAAACTAGTGAATAAGAGAAAATCAAAACCAACTTATGGGTTTACTTTCACCACTGTCTACAGAATCATTATAAAGAAAACTGTATGTAGAAATGTGCACGATTATTATTATGGATTTGCCTCCTCTTTCTTCAGTTTGAAATTCTTACCATTAGCTAATCAATCAATAAGCATTTGTTATATGCCTACTAGGTGCCAGGGCTGGTAGGTAGGCAGCTACAGTGAATAGAGTGCTGAACCGAGAGTCAGGCAGACTCATCCTCATGAGTTCAAATCTGGCATCAGATTCTTACTAGCTGTGTGACCCTGGGCAAGTCATTTCACCCTGTTTGCTTCAGTTTCCTTATCTGTAAAATAAGCAGGAGAAGGAAATGGCAAACCATGCCAACATCTTTGCCAAGATAACCCCAAACAGGGTCATGAATCGAACATAACTGACATGACTAAACAATAAAAGGTGCCAGGTACTCTGCTAGATGCTGGAGTTATAAAGACAATGAATAAAATATTTCCTATTCACAAAGGAATTCACATTCTAATGTGTGAAACAAACACACATATAAGTATATACAGAATAAACATAAAGAGAATAAATACATATAAATGTAAAATAATTTGGGGAAGAGGATGTTAAAAATGGGGGAGGGAATCAGAAAAGGTTTCATGGAGGCAGTGGTACCAGTTTGAAGGAAGAGGAGGATTCTATGAGGCAGAGGTGAAGGAGGGAGGAGAGGGAGGGAGTGCATTCCAGGAGTGGGGATGGAAGATGGAACGTTACGTATCTGGAACAGAGAGAAGACTTTGGGTCACTCATCAAAGATAGGGACATTGACCAGTTGACAAGTTTTGTCAGTTCCATCTCTTAACATCTCTTGACTCCCTTTTTCCATTTCCACTATAGCTACAACATATAGGGTAGTCCATAAAAATGCTCTCTGGATTTGAAGTTAGAGAACCAGGATTCAGTTCCCAGCTCTATTATTTACCACTCTATGACCTTGTGCAATATCATAATCTCTCTGGAATTCAGTTTCCCCATCTGCAAAAGAAGGAGATTGGATTAGATGCCTTCTAAGATTCCATGCAGCTTGAAATCCATGATTCTATTCTAGTTAGGGTCTCATCTTGTCTCTGCTTGACTGTTGTAATAACCTTCTAACTTTTCTTCTTGTCTCCATCTACTGTATTTCACTACATAATCATTGCAGATTTTATGTCAATTTTTTCTTTGCTGAAGTACTCCTTTTTCAATCCTTTTTCTTGCATTTATTTATTTATTTTTAGAGTTTGACATTCATTTCCACAAAATTTCGAGTTCCAACTTTTGTCCCCATCTCTCCCCTCCCCCCACCTCATAATACCTAGCATTCTGATTACCCCTTCCCTCAGTGTGCCCTCTCTTCTATCACATCCCACCCTTCCCTTATCCCCATCTTCTCTCTTTTCTTGTAGGGTGAGATAAATTTCTATACCCCATTACCTGTGAAATAATTCCCAGTTATATTCAATAATAATTCTAAACATTTGTTTTTAACACTTTGAATTCCATCTTCTCTCTCTCCCTCCATTCCTACCCATTCCCACTGAGAAGGCAGGCAATTCAATACAGGCTATATATGTGTCATTTTGCAAAAGACTTCCATAATAGTCATGTTGTGTAATACTAACTATATTGCCCTCTATTCTACCCTGTCCTCTCTCTTTTTTTATTCTCTCATTTGACCTTGTCCCTTCCCAAAAGTGTTTATTTCTAGTTACTCCCTTCTCCCATTCCCCACTTGTCCCCTCCTCCCTTACTTTCCTGTAGTGTAAGATAGACTTTCATACCAAATTTAGTGAGTATGTTATTCTCTCCTTAAGCCCTATGTGAAGAGAGTTTCACTTTTCCCCTCTCACCTTCCCCCTTTTCTCCTCCATTGAACAAGATTTTTCTTATCTCTTTTATGAGTTATAGTCTGCCCCATTCCACTTCTCCCTTTTCCCTCCAAGTATTTTCCTCCCTTACCCCTTAATTTTTATTTTATTATTTTTATGGATATCATCTCTTCTGATTCAACACAACCTATACTGTCTGTCTGTCTGTCTCTCTCTATGTGTGTGTGTGTGTGAATAATCCCTCCACCTACCCAAATACTGAGAAAAGTCTCAAGAGTTACAAATAATCTTTCCATGTAGGAATATAAACAGTCCAGCTTTAGAAAGTCCTTTATGATTTATCTTTCCTGTTTACCTTTTCATGCTTCTCTTGAGTCTTGTGTTTGAAAGTCAAATTTTCTCTTCAGTTCTGGTCTTTTCATCAAGAATGCTTGAAAGTCCTCTATGTCATTGAATGATCATTTTTTTCCCTTGAAGTATTATACTCAGTTTTGCTGGGTAGGTGATTTTTGGTTTTAATCCCAGTTCCTTTGACTTCTGGAATATCCTATTCCAAGCCCTTTGATCCATTAGTGTAGAAGCTGCCAGATCCTGTGTTATACTGATTGTATTTCCATAATACTCAAATAGTTTCTTTCTAGCTGCTTGCAATATTTTCTTCTTGACCTGGGAACTCTGAAAGTTGGCCACAATATTTCTAGGAATTTCTCTTTCTGGGTCTCTTTCAGGAGGTGATTGATGGATTCTTTCAATATTTATTTTTCCCTCTGGTTCTAGAATATCAGGGCAGTTTTCCTTGATAATTTCATGAAAGACGATATCTAGGTTCTTTTTTTGATCATGGCTTTCAGGCAGTCCCATAATTTTTAAATTGTCTCTCCTGGATCTATTTTCCAGGTTAGTTGTTTTTCCACTGAGATGTTTCACATAATCTTCTATTTTTTCAATCTTTTGGTTTTGTTTTGCAACTTCTTGGTTTATCTCATAGTCATTAGCTTCCCCAAACTCCATTCTCTCTTTTAAAGAACAATTTTGTTCAGTGAGCTTTTCAACCTTCTTTTCCATTTGGCTAATTCTGCTTTTTAAAGCTTTCTTCTCCTCATTGGCTTTTTGGACCTCTTTTTTCAATTGAGTTAGCCTCTTTTTAAAGGTGTTATTTTCCTCAGCATTTTTTTTTTGTTGTTCTCCCTCAGCAGGCTGCTGACATGCTTTTCAAGTTTTTCTATGGCCTGAGCCCATTTCATATTCATTTTGGAGGTACTGGAGGCAGAGGCCTTGACTTCCTCTGACATATGCCTTGTTCTTCCTCATCCTAAAGGATGGAAGGAGACACCTGTTCACCAAGAAAGTAACCTTCTATGGTCTTATTTTTTTTTTTCCTTTTTGGGGCATTTTCCCAGCCAGTTACTTGACTTTTGAATTCTTTGTCAAGAGGAGGGTCCTAGTGCTCCTCCTCTCTTTAGTATGGTTGCTCAAGGCTGAGATTCAGATCAGCTGCTTGACTCCTCCAGGGACTTTGGGTGGGGGTGGGGCCACCACTGAGGGCTGAGGTTCAGATCAGCTACTCAATTCCCCCACAGGCTTTAAGCTGAGCTGCCTAGACAATGGACCCAGGCTGCTTCAGTGTAGCTCCTCACCAATGGCTGCTCCTTCAGCTGCCACCTGGGGCCAGTGCTGTGGGAACCCCATTACCTTCTCACCCCACCAGGGAAAGCCCTCCCACACTGGCCTTTGGAATTTTCTTTGTTGCTTGTGAGTTGAGGGATCTGGAACCCTCCCTAGTGAGAATTCTTCCCCAGAGGTTTGTTCAGGTCCTGCTCCTCCCAGCGTTGTGTGGCCAGGGCTGGGCTCCTCTCTGCTCAGCATCCCATGAGATACACCTTTCCTGTCAGCCTTCGAGGTTACCTTTGGCTGGAAACCTCTTTCACTCTGTTGTTCTGTGGTTTCTGCTGCTCTAGAATTTGTTGGGAGTTATTGTTTACAGGTATTTTGTGGGCTGTGGGGGAAGCGCTAGAGTATATGAGTCTTCCTACTTCACCATCTTGGCTCTACCCCCTCCAATTTTTTTTTTGCAGAAAAGTGGTGTGTGACCATTATGAAAAGCTTTTAAAAAATTTGTGTCAGTATAACTTAAAAATAATTTATTACCAAAAAAATCTTTGGTGCAAGATTAGGATGCACAGAACACTCATAAAAATATTTTAAAATTGAATGCTGACAATGTGAGTGTGTTGAGAATTCTAGGCTTGTGGTTTATAAGGCACAAGAGATAAATGCATATCCACATGCCACTGGTGAGTACATTGATGCTCTATTTACCTTTTAAGAGGCATGATGAACAGAATTATACCATGTAACAATTGCTTGATGAAAGTTTACAAACCAAAGTTTGGACTGAAAAAAAAATCCCAGAGTACAAAGATTATGCGGTGGTGACATTATGTGGTTAAATATGGTATACCCCTCTAATCCATCCTATATCTTCCTATCAGAGTAGTCTTAATAGCATTTTGATCATATCACATTCCAAAACCTTCAAAGGTTCTCCTGACCTTGCTATTCAAGGGCCTTCACCATCTGGCTCAGACCAACCCTTCTAGCCTTACCTATACTACCCTACTTGTGGTTCCCAGACCAGCTAGATTATACTCTGCTCCCTTTTCTTGTGTTATCCTTTCCTGCCTCGACCCTTTTGTTTATGTAAATTGACATTCCTGAATTGGAATACCCCTCATACTATTGAAGCTTCTCTTTTCTAAGTTCCTTTCATGTATACCTCCTCCAAGAAGCCTTCCTTAATCTTCCACTAGAACACCTAATGAAAATCATCTCTCTTCAAATTTCTTATCACTCTTTGTTTAGGTTTTCCCCTTGAATAAATATGACATTCTTTCTCTTAGCTGAGTTATTTGTGTAGTAAGAAACTTTGGGGTAGAGATTTTTTTGTGTTTTTGTCTTTGAATCCTCAACATCTTGCAACATGTTTACATGTGTGCCAGTAAACCTTACACATAAATGTTTGTTGAATTGAATAGATTTCCCTCTTAACACTTGTGAGGTCCTTAAGATCAGGGTATGTTATATTCTAAACACTCAGCACAGAGCCTCACATATTTTGTGTGTGTGTGTGTGTGTGTGTGTGTTGGGGGGGTGTCTAGACTTGTGATTTCATCAGTGTGAGGAACTCCCAGTCTGGAAACTCCCTCCAATAAATAAATTCCCTCCAATAAAGATCAATACCTCATCTGTAGCTTAGAGTCTTAGAGAGCTGCCTCATACACTGAGAAGGTAAGTGATTTGCTTGTGGTTTGCTGTCGTCCTTCAGTCCGACTGTTGCATACCAATGTTGCTCATGAAGTTTTCTTAGCAAAGATAATGGAGTGGTTTGTTATTTCCTTCTACAGTGGATTAAGGAAAGCAGTGCATAAGTGACTTGACTAGGGTCACATAACTAGCAATTGTCTGAGGTCAGATTTGAACTCATGTCTTCCTGACTCCAGGCTCCAGTGCTCTATCTACTGAGCACCAAGTGGCCTTTGAAATTATGGTTACATAGTTAATGAATGTTAGAATCAAGACTTGAAGCAAGATTTCCCTGACTCCAAGGCCACCTCCTTATTCCATTACACCATATTACCTCTCCTCTTGCCCCTGGTAGTCACTTAAAGCTTGTGGAATTAAATTAAACTATTTTCAAAAGGATACTTTTGAAATATACTACGTTGCTTGTGATAAGAGATGGGGAAGCAAACCTATCCTTCCATTAGGAAATCCTTAGTGATTAGGTTATCAGAAAGATGCAGTGATTCACCTGGAAAATTATCTCGAAACAGCCTCAGAAGCATGGAGGTGAGGAGATAATTCATAAAAATTACAATGTGGAGAGGGAGAAGGTGGAAAAGAAGAGCCCATCACTGACTGATTGGGAGGAGAGAGAATGTCTGAGCAATTCGGGGTGGCTTAATAGTGTGGGGTCAAGGACCAATATATATTTATGTTCATGTGTATGCATGTGTTCACATGTACACATGTGTGTATATTATTATATGCATGTGTGTATATTGCAGCTAGGTGTGTATAGGATTAAATACACATACATACACACAAGTTGGCAGTTAGGTGTGTATATAATTATATGCAAGTGCATATGTACGTGTTAGCAGTCAGGTGTGTATATGATTATATGAATGTATATGTATGTGTGTGTATGTATGTGTTTTGGCAGCTAGATGTGTATGTATGTTTATATGTATGTACATATGTACATGTTAGAAGTCATGTGTGTATATGATTATATGAATGTATATGTATGTGTGTGTTGGCAGCTAGATGTGTATGCATGTTTATATGTATGTATATATGCACATATTGGCAGCTAGATTATATAGGGTTATCATAAGAATCAAATGAGATAATACTGGTAAATCACATAGTATGGTGCCTGGCACATAGTAGGTGCTTCATAAATGCTTATTCCCCACCCCACCCCCTGTCATGTATGTGTGTATATCCCAGAGTTGCCATTTCATTGATCTAGGGAACTGGGAGTACACCAACCCTCTCCATCTAACTTATAGTTGGGAGTTTTTCTGAGGCATTGAGAGGTTAAATGCTGCATCATGTTGGGTGAATACCTTCCAAGGTTGCTAAAAGGCAAGAGAGCCCAAATGGGAGGAGAAACTAGACCATTTGAGTTCAAATCTAGCTGCTTCCAGTCAAGCTCTGTCACTCCCAGTTAGACTGTAAATAGAACTGCCATTTTGGCTGGGCATGCTTTTCCTCTGAGAGTCCCAAGTGCGGTCTGTAGGTCTGCCTTCCTTTGCCCTCGCTAATCATCCTAGCCATAGAGGGCCTGAAACTGCTGGAAACAATGAACTTCGGATGTTCAGTATGGTGTGTATATCACACCTATTATTTCTAATATCTCTTGCATAATTGTAAAATGATAATACAAATGACATTGGGGGTTTGCTGGAGTCAAATTTTAATAGCAAGCCAGTGCCCCCTTTAATGGCATTTTATATATTTAAATTGGGCAAGCTCCCTTTGGGAATGGTAATTTTATTCATGGAGATTCTGTCTAATTTGAATATAAAAACAGTATTTAAAAGATACTGGTATGTCTCGATTTTCTGGTATGTCTAGATTTTTTTTCCCCACTAGCAACAGCTCAGGGAGTGCTGCTGGCTGACCAGGCCCCCTCTGTGATGGTGGAGTTTTGATATCTGGCTTTGCTTTTGTTGTTGAAGGCAAAGAATCCTAGAGAATGCAGTATTTGTGTAAGCCATCAATATACACTGGCTTGTTCCTCAAATGTTACAAGAGAAATATGTGAGGTTTCAATACTGTGATGCATGGGAGGGCTCATGTATGTGAGCATGCCCTCCAAAGGTGTAGATTGTGGTCTCTCCATCCCTCATTGCCTCCAGTCTCCCTTTTGGGTCTAGCTCACAAAGAGTTTTAAAGCTGCAAAATGGTATCTAAAATAATAGAGGCTTCATCTGGAAGAAGCTCTTCGACTGTCAGAACTAGAAGGGCACTTAGGTATCTCATTCATTCCCCTCATTTTACAGAGAAGGAAATTGAGGTCCAGAGTAACCTGCTCAGTGAGAGACAGCACTAGAAGTGAGGCCTCTTGATTCTCAGTGCCTTTCTAGCATACTGGCTTCCTTTGCAGTTCTGTTGTTAATAATTTACAGTCTTTAGGAAAATTGTTAACATTTCTCCTTTTTATTCAGTCATTTCAGTTGTGGCTGACTTTGTCACCCCCATTTGGGATTTTCTTGAGAAAGATACTAGAGTAGTTTGCCATTTCCCTCTCCAGCTCATTTTATACATGAGGAAACTAAGACAGAGTTAAGTGACTTGCCCAGGGTCACAGAGCTAGTGTCTGAGGCTGGATTTGAATTCAGGTCTTTCTGGCTCCAGGTCTGGCACTATATCTACTGAGTCTTTTAGCTGCCCCAAATGCTTGAAAAACATATGCAAAACACAAGGTCATGTTGTAAATACATTAAATGGTTAAAAAAAATGTGCCTGTCAAGATCTTTTTAATGCAAGTCACGGTAGTGGAGGAGAGACACATAAATGGAGGAAGAAGAGTATGTAGTGAGAGAAACAGGGACAAGAGGAGCTTTTATGGGAAAGTGGCAGAGAGAAAAAGAAACAAGGAGAAAGGAATGGAGACAAAGAAAGTCTGTCATGTCGGAGTGTAAGTTCTTGGCAAATTGTAAAAATATATTTTCAAAACTCCCCATGGTCTCATGCACATCTATTCTTTAACTTACATTTAAGCTAACATTTATGTAGTATTTACAACATTCCAGGCCCTATGGTAAACACTTTACAATTATTATCTCATTTGCTCATTGACACAACCCTGGGAGAAGGTGCTATTATGATGAGGAAACTGAGGCAGACAGAGGTTAAGTGACTTGTCCAGTGCCTAAAACTAAAGCCAGATCTGAGTTCAAGTCTTCCTAACTCCAGGCTGGTGCTAAAATCTGAAGTCCTTGGATAATTTCATTCAAAAAGAGTTATTTTGACCTGGATTTTCCCAAATGTATTTCAATTCTAGGTCATTTTATACCTGTGAAACCCAGGTTCTTCCATGTTAAGTGAAAGTATCAAGTCAGTACACTTTAGAGAGAGACAGAACATTTGAGATTTAGCTCAACTGCGTCATTCAATTTTATGAAGATGGAAAGTGAGGCCCAGAGAATGTGATTGATTTGAATAAGGTTGCACAGGTAGTAAGTAGCAGGACCCAGTCCTTTTGGTTCCAAATCCTTCAGTATTTTATTTTTTCTATGTTACAAGTATTAGAAGCAAAATTTTAAATCATTTCACATACTTTGGCTGTCTCAGTCCCTGGAAGCGTGAGCTTCTTGAAATTCATATTGTTTCATTAAAATCTCATATCTCTTTGTTTCCCTAGGACATCCTTCACTTTTTGGGCTCTTTGTCTTTGCTTATATTATTCCCCAAGTCTTAAACATCCTTCCTCTATGTTTTAGCAAAATAAATTCAGTTACATATTCACAGCTACAAGTTTTTTATAAGTTGTACAAATCTAAAAAGTTTTGATTAATATAAGAAGTTATAGGTACAGTTGATAAAGTATAATTTCTCAAAGAACTGTAAATATTTTTCATACTTTTCAGTATTTTGAGCAAAGCTCTTTCTTTTTTTCTTTTTGGCTAAATATCTATCATCCTAATACAAGCTTTATAAGTTTGGTACTTATTCTCCCAACCCAGTGCATAGCTGACTGTATCTCCCCAGTTAGGGGTCTAGTGGTACCACAAGGGGTAGTGGTACTTTCTAATGCTATTGGCTCCAAGTCTCCATTTTGGTACACCCCCTCTCCCCAATAGCTAGTGATTAGCATCCTAATATCATCTAATCAATTACTGTCTCCTGCTATAATCAATAAGCAATTAACATTCATTAGGTTTTACAAGGGGCAGCTAGGTGACACAATGGATAGAACGCTGAACCTGAAGTCAGGAGAACTAAGTTCAAATCTGACCTTTGATACTTATTAATTGTGTGACTTTGGGCAAGTCACTTAACCCTGTTTGCTTCAGCTTCCTCATCTGTAAAATGAGCTAAAGAAGGAAATGGTAAACCATTCCACTGTCTTTGCCAACAAAACCCCAAATGGTATCCCTAAGAGTCAAACACGACTGAAACAACTGAATAACAAGAGCCTTTTCAAAGGAGATTTACTGAGAATGTACAACATGAACAAAAGTACAGACACATGCCTTGGAACTGGAACACTCTTCTCTCTACCACCTCAGTGGCCGGTGAAAATAAACTCAAAGCAATTGCTGCTAAATCTTTGCTGTACCAAGCTCTCTTCTGAGTGTGGCACACCCAATGGATAGGTCGCTCACATGTCCCAGGTCAATCCACTGTGAGGCTGGATGCACTTTACTGTCAAGCTGTGCACCTCAACTAGACCCAACAGCTTAAAAACTCTAAGTCATCCCTTCCACATGGAGGGGGTTGGGAGCATGGAACCCCCCCATCTGGAAAATCCATGTAAAAGTTTTTGGTCTTCCCTTTGTACCAGAGAAGAAGTCCTTGTTTACAGTACCTTATTATAAAATTTGGGTGGATATTATATAATACTCTATATAAATTTTATCCACTTCTGAGTTTTAAAACTTTTTTGGTGTCATCTGTAGCTTCTGCAAAATTCCCCCAAAATTCCCATTTAATTTCTTATGCCGACCTACAATATATGGAAACCTTAAGGGGAAAAGTTGAGATGTGGAAGGGATAACTGTAGTATGGACCCCAGCTTTTGGACCTCTGGTGGCTTGTGACTTTTTGAAGCTCACAAGGTCATAGCCTAGTCAGTTGATTCTACCTCATTCACATCTTAGGATGGTCAATCAGTCAACATGCATTTATTAAGTACTTACTGTATGTCAAGCTAAATGATTGCCTTCAAGGAAATCACATTTTAATTGGGGACAAAATGGACAAATAACTGGAGAGAAAGGGGGTGAGGGAGGGAAACATATTGCAGAGTCTTTTCAAGGAGTTTAGCCAGGAAAAGGAGGAAAGATATAATATGATAACAAGGATGGTTGAATCAGAAGAGGTTTTTTGTTTGTTTTGTTAAAGGATGGGTAGATTTGTAGGCAGTAGGGAAGCAGCCAAGAGAGAGAAACTGATGATGAGGGAGAAAGCCTGCTAGAGGATGGAGTGTGATCAAAGATACAGGAAAGACTGAAACATCCTGTCTGAGGCCAGATTTGAACTCAGGAAGATGAGCCTTTCTGACTCCAGACCCAGTGTTCTAATCATTGTGCCATCTAGCTGCTACTTATTATCAGCCATTACACTCAGATATTAAAATGCACATCTTGTTAAAACCACAGAGCCCAATGGTACCTGTTCTCAGTCACCATTCCTTCCTTTGCATCCTCAGCAATTACACAAGACAAAAATTTATGATAGTCTTGAAAAATATTTTTGCTTTTAATTTGATTTATGACAGAGTTTAAAAAAAAAGAAAGTTTTGGAAAGGTCCAGGTTTGTAATTTCATTAGGGTGGGGGAGTTCCATTGTGGAAACTCCCTGGGGCTCTACTGGTCTCTACCCATCCCCAAATGTACTCACAACACACTTTTAAGTCCCCCTTCACTTTCTTAAGCCTAGAAATCAACAGAATAATAAACTAAGCCTTGATCTGTAGCGTCTGCCAATTTCTGAGGTATAAATGCTCACACTAAAAACTGAACAATCAACTCTCTCTTTGAGCTGGTTCTGAGAAAACTGTTGTTGGAGTTCCACTGCGAAAACTCCCTCCTCTAACACACCTCAGCAAGTAACTTGGAACTTAAAACCTTAGTGGATTACCTGGAGACACTGAGAGATTAAATGAGTGGTCCAAAGTCACAAACCTTGTAAATGGTAAAGCCGACACTTCAAATGAGGCTATTGATTCCAAAAGTCAGCCACTATTACAGTCCCTAAAAGAAAACGGCTGTCCAAGGGGAAAAGGTGGCTAGGAGAAATACTCTATGCCTTCATTCGTTACCTTCTTAGGCTATTCAAGAAGTCAGGTCAGTTAAAAATATTTCTTAGTTTTATCATGATTGTGGTTGGGAGTGCTAGAAGAGACAATAATAATAGCATTTATATAGCAATTTAAGGTTCGCAAAGTCTTTTACATATGTAATCTCATTGAATCACACAACAGCCTTGTGAGGAAAGTGTCCCCATTATTCCTGTTTTACAGATGAGAAAACTGAGGCTGAGAGGTTAAGAGACTGTGCAGTATCATCAGTTAGTAAATGTATGAATCAGAATTCGAACTCAAGTCCTCCTGACTCCATCACCTAGCTCCCTAGAATATGGTAAGACAAAGGAGGGAATGGGGCGTAATAAAGGACACCTTAAAACAATGCCTTTACTGATTTCAGAAAAACCTGGAGAGATTTACACGAACTGATCCTGAGTGAAGTGAGCAGAACCAGGAGAACATTATACAAAGTAACAGCGACATTGTGTGATGATAACCTAGCTCTTCTCAGTAATGCAATGATCTAAGACAATTCCAAGAGTCACAGTGGAAAATTTTACCCACGTTCAGAGAAAGAGCTATGGAGTCTGAATGAAAAATGAAGCAGACTATTTTCATTTTACTTTTTGTTTTTTCTTTCTCGTGGTTTTTCCCTTTTGTTCTGCTTCTTCTTTCGCAACATGAATAATATGGAAATATGTTTAATATGATTGTACATGTATATAACCCATATTCTGTCTTGGGGAGGGAGTAAGGGAGGGATGGAGAAAAAAATTTTTAAACTGCCTTTAACAAATATACACATTTTTTGAATGTCAGAAAATAACCACTGAGCACTCTGTATTTATTTTGTGATAACATTCTAAGGAGCGATTGATGTATTTGAAGAGAAGTGCTCACATGCAAATGGAAATATTAGGTTTCTTCAAGCCAGGGGTGTGGGAATGTTCAAATGAAGTAATGAGATAATAAGGCACTTTGCAAACCTTAAAATGCTATATAGTTATCCCTTCCACGTTGTGGAGGTCAGAGTTGAGATGCCCCTGTGATCTACAGAATCCATGTAAAATTTTCTGGCCCTCCTTTTGTATCAGGCAACAAGGCTGAATTATTGTGATATTAAAAGATAAAATATGTTGATACTATATAATCCTATACATATACTTTATGCATTTCTGAGTTTCTAAACCTTTTCTGGGTTGTCTGATGGACTTTGAGGGTTGTCCGCGACTTCCGCAAAATTCCTCCAAAATTTCCACTTAATTTCTTATGCCAATCTGCGATATAGTGAAACCCTGATGGAAAATGTCATGCTGTGAAAGGGTTAACTGTGTAAATGACATTATTGTCATTATTCCTCCAGACTGGTGATGACTTCATTCCCTGACCTTCATATGACACTCCTGTTGAGCTCAGGCAACGTTGATAGAGTAATACAGGGGGTGACCCAGTTTAATAACTGGGCTCCCAGAAAGAAAGAAAAGTTTGCTCAAGCACGTTAAGCTTAATTTGCATTATCAATACTTTCATATAACTCGACAATCGACAGATCAATAAATCATGCTCTGATTTGTGGGGGTTGCCGACTCACTGAAAATTTAACAATGGGCTCTCAAAAGCCCCGCCCCTGTCCCAATCCCTAAGCAGACCTCACCTCCACAGTTGCCCCAAATGCTACAGAGTTGCCCTTAATACTCTCTAGTTCTCACTCTCCCCTCTCTGAGTAGTGTTTCTACATAAATATAAAGGAAGATTTCTTAAAGTGGAAAATATTTCTTGCTTTTTAAAAGTTTTGGAAAGACTTTGAACGTTTCAATAAAAGTTAGGTATCTGGCAGTTGAGAAGTCAATAAGGGAGAAGTTGGGGTTGAGAGTGGTGCATGCTTTGGAAAAACTGGTTTTAGCTTTTTTTCCCCCCTTTAGGTCCCATGAGGTCAATGGGCAGGGTTTGGGGGTGGGAGAATGGCAGGTGTGATGCAAATTTAGGGAAGCCCAGCTGCTAGCCACCTGCAGGGGCTCAGTGGTTGGACTTGTGGCTTTGTAAGGCTAACTTGCCAGTTTGGTTTCTGGTCGGGGAAGAATTGTTCTATATTTTCTTACAGAGAATCCAAGAAAGATAAAATTTAATATCTTATTTTTAATTTTATAAATTAATTTTTTTAAAAAAGAAACCTTACTTTTCTCAAGACTAAAACTGAGCTCTATGCTTGATAGGAATAGGAGACATTTAGATCTGAAGAAAAGGAGAAAGTCCAACAGTGGACATGATGGAGAGATGTGGGCTGAACAGATGACTCTTAACTGGTTGGAGTGTTAAACCGAAGGAGTGGTCACCAATGATTCAACAGCTGCTTGGCAGGAGGTCTCTAGTGGAGTGCCCCAAATATCTCCTTTGCCCTGGGACATTTAACATTTTTATTGATGATTCCAACAAAAGTATAGGTGACATGTTTATCAAATCTGCACACGGCACAAAGCTAGGAGGGACTGCTGACACTCTAGACGAGAGTCAAGAGCAAATAAGATTTAAAGTGGTTTGCAAACCTTAAAACATTATATAAATATCAGCTATTATTAGCTGAAGAAATATGAACTGGCTTGACTACTGGGCCTAATATAAAGAGATAAAATTTAACAGATAAATGCAAAGTCAAGTACAAACTGGAGAAAGACATCTATGTCTACAAGAGTTAGTCTGAGCAAGATCTGAGAGGTCTTTGTTATTGTTGGTGTTCAATCAACTTTGACTGTTGACTGTTTACGACCCCATTTGGGATTTCCTTGGCAAAGATCTTGGAGTGGCTTGGTATATCCTTCTGTATTTCATTTTACAGATGAGGAAACTGAGACAAACAGGGTTAAATGACTTGCCTAGGGTCACATAGCTTGAAAGTATCTGGGGCCAGATTTGAACTCAAAAGGATGAGTCTTCCTGACTCCAGACCCAGTATTGTCCCTGCACCAGAGCTTTAGAGATCCTTATGAGTCAAGGATATCCTATAATGGCTAAATAAATGAATATGATCTTAGGCTGAATTAATACAATAATGGCATCCATCTGACAGTCCTGATGTGTTCAGTCTTGGTCATACCACATCTACAGTACTGTCTTTAGTTGTGGGTCCTGTGGTTGAAGAAGAAAAGTAATAAGCTAGCAGACCTGTAGGAGAAGATGACTAGGAGGGTAAAAAGTTATAACTGGTTGTTTAGTCTGGAAAACAGATGACTGGTGTGTGTGTGTGTGTGTGTGTGTGTGTGTGTGTGTGTGTGTGTGTTGGGTGCTTATCCTCAACAATTCTTGGCAGTTATATAGGAGGGTGTAGACTTATTCAGCTTGACCCCAGAGGTCAGGGCTGGGAACAGTGGACAAAAGTTTCAGAGAGGTAGCTGTGGGCTTGATATGTAGTGGAACATCCTGGCAATTGGAGTTAATCACTGTGATAAAATTAAATAGCTGTGAACAATACATTTTGGCCCACAAACTGGACCTGGTTCTGAAAACAAAACCTCTGTGAAAACTAATTGTTCATTTCTGTGTAATTCTCTTAGGATCTAAATAAATCTATTAGCAGCTATAATGGTAAGGAAATTTGAAGATCTTCCCTGGCCCATAACAGGCCTGTGTGATCTGCTTTGAGTTCTGGCCCAGTTCACAGCTTGAGTCACATGGGGTGGATAGTGGGAGTAGCCTGCCAAAAGGGTGGAGGAGGAAAGGAAGGGCAGAACTGAGAGAGAGCAGACAGAGCAGAGCAGAGTGGAGCAGCTAACTTGAGTGAGAGAGGGTGGAATTTTGCCTAGGGGAGCTTTTTTGTGGGGAGGTCTGACAGAAGGAAGGCTTGGCCATGCTCCTTTTGTTGGTAATGTGTACAAACTTCATTGTTACCATGGTAAGCTTTCTGGTATCTGCATAAATATTTTGGTTTAGTCTTTAAGAAAGACAGCTTATATTTTGCAAATTTACCCTGGGAAGAGGTTGCATATCCATAGCAGCTGCTGTGGGTGTCTGTGGGTATCGCATTGGCTCTCCAGCAGCCACTAGACAACAATTTCATTACCAAAGGCAAGACACACAGTTTCCAAGACTGCAGCTCTCATGGTTGGGGGTTGTTTCACTATGACATTTTGATGGCTCAGAGTGAGAGCAAATAGTAATTGTTTTCTGTCCTGGCCAGAAACTCTGAGGGTCTGGCCCTCCCAGATTGATTTTTTTGGAAAGGTAAACTGGATCATCTTTTGTTTCAATTCTCACCTAGCCTTTAGTTACTGAATAGGTGTTTCCTCAGACAAACTAAGACCTGGGAAAGACTTTAGTTTAAAAAGGTCAAGGTTTTACACTGTATCCAGGGCCATCACCAATCATTCTGACATGTCTTTGCACTGGACTCCATTGACTCTGGAGGAGAGAGTGAGGCTAATGACTTTGTGCAGCCTTGCCTCACTTAAATCCAATTCATTTGCAAGGAAGACATCACCCTCCTGATGTCATCAGTCCTCTGAGAAGGAAGGATGATGAAAAGCAACAATTATAGCATCCAAATCCCATTGGAGAAAGCCGTCTTATCTGAAGGAAGATGTGCTCTGCAGACCAAGCCTGGCAGAGGTTCTGGTCGCCTGTTCTAGTCTGGCTATATGACTTGGGTGTAAAAGCTGGTGAGAACCCTTTAAGCACAATAGAAAAACTCCATTGCAAAAGATGGTCAAATGAGGGAGCACCTATTTCCTTAAGTGAAATGTTTACTCTCCTCAGAGAGATTTAAAATACAAGGTAAGGGCACCTAGTGGCTTCAGTGGATAGAGCCCTAGACCTGGAGTCAGGAAGACTTATCATCATGAGTTCAAAGCAGTCTTTAAGACACTTTTATTAACTGTGTGACTCTGCCTCAGTTTCCTCCTCTGCAAAATGATCTGGAGAAGGAAATGGTAAGCTATTCCAATATCTTTGCCAAGAAAACTCAAATGGGGGACATGACTGAACAACAGTAATACAGATACTTAACAAACCAGAAGTACTGACATCCAGAGAGGAAATGGGGATGTATTAGGGGTGATGAGCTTCTCAAGACAGCCACTTGTTGGGAATATTGAGGGAAGGGAAACATGGATTCCTACTTAGCTCCTGATTGGACTGTCCACTATCCCTGGAAATATTAGACTGGGAGATCCCTTCCAACTTTGTAATTTCTTTTTTTTACTTCTGAGAAAGTGACTTGCCCAGAGTAACAGCTATTGCCAAGTGTTTGAGGACAGATTTGAACTCAGGTCCTCTTGACTCTACTACCACTTTGCTGCCCCTCAACTTTGTGATTCAGTGGGTGCAGTTTTGTTAACATGTACTAGAATTAAGGATGTTTGCAAATTGATAAAGAGAGAAAAGGGGAGAAAATAGGGAATAGAAAAAAAAGGCAAGGGAGATGTGGAAAAAAGAAGGAAGACAAAGGAAAGGAAGAAAAGAAGGCAAGGAGAAATAGAGGAAGGGAGAAAAACATGAAGGGAGGTAGTTAAATACATATATAAAATAATGTAAGGGATAAGAAAACAACAATAGCAAAGTAGATGCCCCCATTTTCCCCACAAAATGTTAAGTAAAAATAAAACATGCCATTTAGCAGGAACAGATGACCGTACACCTTCATTTTACAGATGAGAAAACTGAGGACCAAGGAGGACTTGCTTAGTTTTTAACTAAAGCTAGAACTAGGAGTAGAACTAGAATCTATACATTTAAATAGGGTTGTCCCGTTAGAGTACACTTTTCCCATCAGTGTGCCATTTGTTCAGTCAGAGTACCAACAAGTAAGTTACTGTTTATAGAAGATGTAAAAACTGATTGACTTTTAACACCTGCTAACACCCTTCTTTTAAAAATTCTTGTTTTTTTCCAATGAATAAGCATTCATTTTCTCTCTCCCACCACCCCCTTCCCCCATGGGAGAAAAGAAAAACAAAACCATCATAACAAATACGAAGAATTAAGCAAAGCAAATTCTCACATTGGCCATGTTAAAAAAAATGTATGTCTCATTTTGCATATTGAGTTCATCACCTCTTTCAGAAGCTGCAAAGCTCTTTTCATCAGTGGTCCTTTGAAGTCATGGTTGGTAATTGTATGGATCAGATTTCCCAACTCTTTCAATGTGGACCATTTAAAAAATATTGCTATATAAATTTTCCTCCTGGTTCTGCTCTTTTCATTCAGCATCAGTTCATACAAATCTTTTCAGCTTCTCTGAAACTGCCTCTTTCATAATTTCTTATAGAACCCTTTTCCATCACTGTAGAAGAGGTCTCATAGAGGTGAGACCCATTTTGAAATTTTTTTTGGTTTCATGGGCTGCCAGTATGGAGGCACCAGCCTAATGGCGATGAGTCTTTCTGTTGTTAGTTATTTTGGTCCCAAGAAAGTAAACATAGTCTCTTGTTGGGACTGAACTTGAAGCCTTTTTCCCACATGATGGGACCTGCCAGAGCTTGTGCTCTATTAAGCAAAGTCTTCAGGAAGCTACAGTTAACCTCTATTCTATGATGAGGCCTTCTTCCAAGGACCCCAAGCTACTCTTTGAAATAATTACTTCATTTAGTGATAGTGCTCTGAAAGTCATCCAACACTGTTCTAATGCTTGGTACAGTGACTGGCACACAGTAGGTGCCTAGTAAGTGTTTAATGATTGATTTGAAGATCTTGAAAATTTGAAGTAGAGGATCACCCAAGGAGCAATGGAAAGGTAAATGGTGGTCATAAGCAAACTGCCACATACTGAAAAGAAGAAATTATGAAAAAGAACTTATGTAAGGTATTATTAAAGAAGGGGCGAGGATGGAGAACAAATGTTTATTTAGTGCCTATTATATACAAGGCACTATGCTAAATGAATTAGAAATATCTTATTTGATGTTCACAACAATCCTTTGTGGTTGCTTAGTTGTGTCTGATTCTTCATGACCCCATTTGGGGTTTACTTGGCAAAGATACTGGAGAGGTTTGCCATTTCCTTCTCCAGTTTATTTTACAGATGAGGAAATTGAGGCAAACTGGGTTAAATAACTTGCCCAGGGTCACGAAACTAGTAAGTGTCTTAAGCCAAATTTGAACTCTGGAAGATGTTTCCTAACTCCAGACCTGGCACTCTATCCACTGTAAGACCTATCTGACCTATCCTAGGAGGCAGGAACTATTATTATCCTCATTTTAGAATTGAGGAAACTGAGGTAGACAAAAGTTAAGTGACTTCCCTATGGACTAAGATGTAGAGGGGAAAGTGTACCCTAGTCCAGGGAGATATTTCTATTCCTTGATTTTTACTCTATCTTCTCGGTAAATATCCAAAAGCTAATTGACACTAATTGGTTATTGATGACATCAAGGCAATATCAAAATGGTCAGAATTATAGTGAGGCAGTAATCACAGCTTAGATGATGCTGAGGAGACAACTAACTGGTAATTGAGATTGGGGAATGACAAATTGGATGGGGGCTTGAGAACAAGAGCATTAGGAGATCCCTACAGTATTTCTAGAACCTCAAAGGCAGATAGAACAGAAGTCTTGTTCTTGGAGCCCAGAGTGAATGTTGGAAGAGTAGCATTGGGACTATATATGTATTTTGTATGATTTACATTTTTACGTAAAAAGAAGGACTTCAAAGGCAGCCCACTCCACTTTTGGACAGCCTAGATCATTACTAAGTCTGTCCTACCATTGAGCCTAAAGTAGCCTTTCTTGAAACTTCCAACCATTGCTTTGGATTCTGCTCTCTGGGGTCATTTGGAACCCATCTAATTCCTCTTCCTCATGTTTGCTAGCCCTGCAACACTTGAAGTCAGTTGTGGAATACCTCTTGATATTTCTTTTTTCCCCAGGCTCAATGTCCCTAGTTCTTTCCCTAACCCTCATACTACATGACCATTCTCTGCCTCATTTCTTACCTAACCTTAATCCTTCAATGAGTGCTGCCTCAGTCAGACTGAGACCTGTTAAAGACCTTAGCTTAAAAACATCAAGGTCTCCTACTGTATCTGGGGTCATTTCCAGTGATGTTGATTTATATCTGGCCACTGGACCCAGATGGCTCAGGAGGAGAAAGTGAAGCTGGTGACCTGGCACAACCCTCCCTAACTTAAATCCAATTCATTTGCCTGTCATGGCATCACCTCCCTGATGTCATGGTCCTCTATGAGAATGAAAAACAAATAGCAACAACCTACTGCATGAACTTAAAACTCTTCTTTGTCCTGTTCCTCTTCTCAGCTCGATTCAGTTTGTCAATGTCCTTCTTGAACTGTGACACTCAGAAAGAAACGCAGCACCCAAATTAAGTCTGATGAAGGCAGAGTAAAAGGGGTAGTTACCTCCCAATTGTACCTGAGGGTTACCTTGGTTAGAGGGCATGATCTGGATGAGAATCCAGCAAAGAAGACTGAGAAAGACTGGTCAGATAGGTAGGAGGAGAACCAGTAGAGGGAGTGGTGTCCCAAAAATCTAGAAAAAAGAGAATATCAATGAGGAGAGAATGATCAAGTGCCAAAAGCTTCAGAAGGTCCAAGGAGAATGAGGATTGAGAAAAAGCCACTGGATTTGGCAAGTAAGAGATTATTAGTAGCTTTGGGGAGAGCAGTTTTGGTGGAATGACACAATTGGAAGCTGGATTAGTGGTTAAGTAGTGTTAGTGGTTAAGAAAAGAGTGAGAAGAGAGAAAGTGGACACACAATGTAAAAGTCTTTTCAAGGAGGTTAGCTAAAAATGGCAGATTTTTAGGAAGGTAGTTGATGGAGATGGAAGGATCAAATGGGGTTTTTGCAGGCTGGAGGAGACACAAAAATATTTGTAGGGAATGAGACAGTAGACAAGGAGAGATTGAAAATAAGTGACAAAATAAGAGTAAGTGAGAAGGCAATCTGTTGGAGGAGATGGGATGGGATGGAATGACTTGAGCAGGCAGAGGGGCCATCCTTGGTAAGGAGTAAGGATACCTCATCATGGGAGACAGGGATGAAGGAGGAAAGAGTGGCATAAGTCATATGAGTGATATGAGATGGGGAAGAGAGAAGAAGGAGCTCACAGAGAACAGCCTCATTTTTTTTTCTGGTAAAGTATCAAGCAAGGGTTAGAGGCAGAAGAGATATGGGAGTTTTGTCCTTCTGATTTGACTCAACAGAAAGATTTCAGTATAAATCTAATTTTTTTTCTATATTCCACATTTGAATATTTTAGTTGTGTTTTTGTTAGAGAATAAGGAATAGCAAAGAATGATAGCTTGAATGAAGATCACAGAAAGAATAGCCACGTTCAATGAGTCTGGAAAGGCAGGTTGTGCCCAGGTTGTGAAGGTTTTTAAAAGGTAAACAGGAAAGAACCATTGGAGTTCATTGAAAACTGAAGGAGGGAGGACTGTCATGCACAAAGGCCAGCTTCTTGATGGATGCTATATAAACTAGCATTGACAGGTAGGTAGTTCAGTAGTTGGAGCACTAGACTAAGTTCAAATTCAGCCTCAGTCAATTTCTAGCTGTGCGATCTTGGGCAAATCACATAACCTCTACCTGCCTCAGTTTTCTCATCTGTCAAATGGGGATAATAATAATTCTTACCTCTCAGGGTTGTTATAAGGATGAAAATATTTGTAAAACTCTTTCAAAGTACTATATAAATGCTAGTTATTATAACTGAGGAGGAAGTGGGAGTCTTTTAACATGATGGACTTTTTATTCCTTTGTAGACCACTGTTGTTACCAACCTGAATGTGATCCTTCTCCTATGGGTAGGGTCCTGGGAGAGGCACACCTATCTATGTATATCCTTGCTAAGCATTTGTAGCTGGTAAAAGAGGTATTTCTGTCCTTCCATCATTTTTATTTATATGTTCACTTATTCATTTACACTTATGTACACATAAGTATGTACATGTGTACATACAATTCGCCTCTTGACACAGTATCTCCAAATCCTGACTTTTTATTTGGGGTTCATTTGCTCTAGGCCTAAAACACAGAATATAGGATTTGATGACATTGGAGGATGGACTTATGGCTTGTTAGGGAGAGACATGTCAATAACTTCAAAGGAAATCTGGGTTGCTCTAATAGCTGGGATGGCTAGATGTTGGTTCCTATTATTCTGCAGTGCAGGACTCATAGGCCTCAAAGGATAAATTCCATCACTGGAGTAAGTTTGAAGTCTCCAAAGTCCAAAAGGAGCTCCCAGTTGCTGTTGGGCTTTATCCTTCTCTGGCTGTTAATTACTACTTAAAAGCTGACAGATGGATTAATTAAAGGGAAACTGATCCAAGAGAACACTACCCCTTCCAGGTGCTGATGACGGAGATCCTAGGGGTGAAATCTGTTACAGTTGAGTTAAAGGCATGAAGAGGGCAGGAGGTTAGGTGCTCCTTGGGCCTGTCCTAGCCCTAATCTAATTTCATGTTTCCACTAACTATTGGCTTTTAGAGATGAGTTTTGAGAGAAGGACAGGAATGGGAGTGAGTCTGGCCCCACCCTTGTTCTAAGCCCTCCTCTCATTTTGGCCCTGCCTTCCTTTGGGAATGACTTGGTTTCTGATATTATCCAAAGAGGGAGGGTTGGGAGTGGGATGGAGAATACCCTCTCAGGTGGTAGATTCTAAAAAGAGAGGAGGCAAGGGAACCTCTTCTAGATGGGCATTATGAATCTGGTTCTTACTACATAGAATTGATAAGAGGAAGAAGGCCAGCCTTTTAACACCTTGATTATGAAGTCTCAGAAGAGGAAGGAAAAAGGATGATGTGGTCTCTGGTCTCTGATTTCCTGGGCCTTCATCAATTCCTTTATATCCTGACTTTATATAATATAAAGACTTTTAGGGCTGGGACCAAGCTCTATAAAGAGATTGAAAACCCCATACTTGGTGACAGTTTGTTGGGTGGCAATGTTGAATGCCAAGGTACCGGTGGAACTGAGGAGGTGGGAGTTAGCCACCTTGTCCCCCAGTACTAGCTTGGAATGTTTTGTGCAAGGAAGGAGAGTTGCAGATGTGAAGCACTTTTACCTTCATCCCTAGTTTGCTTGACCTGGGACCCAGCTGTGGACCCTTTGGGCAAACATCTTAAGCTTTAGGCTGGGAGTTTCTAAAATTCTAGGGAACTGCTTTGTCAAATAATTTCAATCACTTTGGCAACTTTTATTCCTTTTATCTTCTTGCACATCTTTTAGATACCTTGGAAACTACTTCTACATGTGGTGCTGGAATATGTTATGTAAGATTTATTGCTATTTGAACCCTCAACTGCAACATGATCACAGAATAAAGACAAGGAGTCAGAGTCTCCAAGACATGAGAAGTTAGGTAACTATCTTAGCTGGGAAAGCCACTTGGGTTGTACATGGAACCCCTCTGGGAGGTGGGAGGTCTTGTGGGGGGCTGTCACATGGTGGACAAAGACCACCAGCCAGATAAAGTTGGCAAGATTATTGATACTATGTGCTTCTGTCGTAGTCATAAATAAGCTTAGATATGTGGTATAGTGGGGTTGAATTTACTGAGTTGGTAAGGGGCAGTCCCGATCTGGACTATTGTTTGGTCAACTTCGAGGGCAGGGAGGTGGTACAGTGGATAGAGTGTCAGGCCTGGAGTCTGGCAGACTCATTTTCAGACACTTCCTAGCTGTGTGATCCTGGGCAAGTCACTTAACACTGTTTACCTCAGCTCCTTGCCTGTAAAATGAGCTGGAGGAGGAAATGCCAGACTACTCCAGTAACTTTGCCAAGAAGACCCCCAAATGGAGTCATCAGAGTCAGATACAATTGAAATGACTTAACAGAACAGATGGTCAGCTTAGTCCCTTACAGTGAGGAGAGTTCATCTGAAGCCCTTCAATTTGTCCAGTCTACCCCACATTGATGATTGTGAGTAGTGCCCTACCTATCAGGGAATTGCTGATATTTCCACCCTCATAGTGGCCATGAACTTTAATAAGGTGGGTATTATGCCAAAGCTCTCCTTGAAAATATCACCTACCTCCTTGAGGGTGAGGTCCCCATTGAGAATCTTCCTTTCCCACTGTCATCTCTGGCCATTTATAAGATACTTCTCAGACTACCTTGGTGTGGGGTTTATAGACTAGGTATGAAATCTGATGCTGCTTTCCTTCTTACCTGGTTTCCAATAAGTGGCCAAGGGGACAGAGACAAGGATGGTCTTCTTGGTAGACTGAGTGTTGGACCACCTGGATTCCCTTTAGGCCTTCTTGAGTGAGGTATATGGATTCTTGAGCTATTATAGGGTTGTTGAAAGACTGGAAGCTCAATGGTTGGACCATAAAGGTCCCTCCTCTCCCCTCCCCCATTACACCCCCATCTTGTGGAGGAAGGATCAGTGGCAGAATTTTGTTTTATAAAGCCAACTAGATGGACTATGTTACTACTCATCCATATGTAAATACTCTTCTTGAATGGAATAACTGTATATAGGCACCTTTCTTTGCTCTAGGCACCTTTCTTTTGCTCATCCCATTTAAACTTTCTTTGTTAATGAACCTACTTTACTTACTGGTGTTTTTATTTGACTTATCTTCAGGCAGGAGGCTTCACTGAATGCTAGAACGGACCTTTGAAAAACTCAACTTCATGTATTGGCTCCTACCTTTGCTAAATGAATTGCCCTGAGAAGGTAGGGAGGAATGGCTTTTTAGTCCAATGCCACTTTTATGCTGACTATGAGGATAAAATAGTGGGTGATGATGATATATTACTATTCATTTCAACCCCAATACATCTTCAGGGAAAATTTTTCATGCCTATCCTAGTTTTGTAGGGAGTGATGGGTCTAGCATTTTTTGAAATGTAAATAGCATTTTTTTTATCCAGTTATATGTAAAGAAAGTTCAACATTCATTTTTTTAAAGATTTTGAGTCCCAAATTTTTCTCCCTTCCTCCCTTTTTTTCTGCTTCCCCTTCCTCCAAAGACGACAAGCAATCTAACATTGGTTATTCATGTACATCCTGTTGAACAATTTCCACATTAGTCTTGTTGTGAAAGAAGAAACAGAACAACAGGGGGAAAAAAATCACACACATAAAAACAAAGAAAGTGAAAATAGTATGCTTTGATCTGCATTCAGACTCCATCAGTTCTTTCTCTGGATATGGATAGTATTTTCTATGATGAGTCTTTTGAAATTGTCTTGTATCATTGTATTACTGAGAAGAGCCAAGTCTATCAAAGGTGTTGCTGTTTCTGTACAGAATGTTCTGTTTCTGCTCTCTTCACTCAGCATCAGTTCATGTAAGTCTTTCCAGGTTTCCCTGAAATCCACATGGGCCCAGTATTGAAAATAGTGAGTATTCCTTTACACTCCCCAAATGCTGAATGTGCCTTTCAATCTCAAATTTACTTTTCCCCTTGGATGGTTTAAGTGAGTTGTCTCTCTGAAAGTTATGAAATGCTTTGCAGTAATGCAGGAGGGATAGAGGACCTTGCATATATGTATATAGGAGAAGTACAAGTGACCCAATATAATCTGAATAAGAGAAAAGTTTAGCATTTAAGGAGGGCACCACTTGCTGTGACTGAAGGGGACCAGTGCAGGACCAGCAAACCAGGAGGAGGTCCTGAGCCCCAGGGGAGTGGAGCCTGCAAGCACCAACACCAGGACCCCGGGCATACCTCAGCACCCAGAGGAATCAGAAAGACACCAACCCCCGAGTTTGCCTATGCTCTAGCTCAGCAGAGGAGAATTTCTGTGGCCAGATCACCCCTCCCCCATACTTAATGCAGCTAGTTCCAGGGTAACTTGGGGGAAACCTAAAAAGACTTCACCTGGTCTCTGCTTTCCAGCACCAGTCATCTCAGCACCAGGTAAACTGCAGCATTTTAGCTTTTAGCTGAAAGAACCAGAGGCTACAACACACAAAGCCTCAAGTTCTAGGCACAAGAGCTGTGGGACAGAGCCCCCTGTGCCCTGGAAGCAGAGATCTACTTTAAAATCCAGGAAAAGGGTGATCATCATAAGTAAGAGGCAAAGCAGAAAAGAAAAGACCATAGAATCTTTCTACGTGGACAAGGACCTAAATATGACTAAGGAGGTCAGCATTGGGATTGTACTCTCATCTGAAATTTCAGAAGGGAATATGAACTGGTCTCAAGCCCAAAGAGCATTCTTGGAGGAGCTTAGGAAGGATTTTTAAAAGTCAAATTAGAGGAACAGAAGGAAAACTGGCCAATGATTTTAAAAATATGAAAAAAAATCACAGAAGAATTTAAAAGGAAAAATTGGACAAATGGAAAAGAAAGTACAAAACCAGACTGGAGAAAATAACTCATTAAAAGGAACAATTGGACAGATGGAAAAGGAGATGCAAAAGGCAACTGAAGAAAGCAGTTTGATAGAAATTAGAATCAGGCAAGTAGAGACATTAAGAATCAGTCAAACAGAATCTAAAGAATGAAAAGATAGAAGAAAATGTGAAATATCTAATTGGAAAAATAATTGACTTGGAAAATAGATCCAGGAGAGAAAAATATAAGGATTATTGGTCTACCAGAAAGCCATGATGAAGAGCCTGGACAATATCTTCCAAGAAATCATCAAGGAAAACTGCCCAGAAGTCCTAGATTCAGAGGGCAAAATAGTCATCAAAAGAACCCACTGTTCACCTCCTGAAAGAGATCCCAAATTAAAAAACACCAAGAAATATTGCTGCCAAATTCCAGAACCATCAAGTGAAGGAGAGAATACTGCAGGCAGCCAGAAAGAAACCATCCAAATATGAAGGAACTAGAGTCAGGATCACACAGGACCTTGCAGCTTCTACTTTAAAAGATCAGAGGGATTGGAATATGAGATTCCATAAGCAAAGGAGCAGGGACTATAACCAAGGATCAATTACTCAGCAAAACTGAGCATAATATTTCAGTCAAGGAGATGGACATTCAATGAAATAAAGGATGTCCAGACCTTCCTGATCAATAGAAAATTTGATCTTCAAACACAGGTCTCAAGAGAGGCATACAAAAGTAAACAGGGGAGAAAACTTGTTATTAAATATGGGCAAACTGTTTACATCCCTATAAGGGAAGGTGATATATAGTAATCTTGGGAATTTTATATTTATTATGATATATAAAAGGGATATACATAGATAGAAGGAGCGGGTATAAAGTAAATGATGTTATGATAAAAATGTGATTTAAGGGTGCGAAGGGATTGTAACAGGATATTTGAAAAGCAGGAGGCAGAAAAAGGTAAATTACATCACAGGAAAAAGCACAAAAATATATTACAGTAAAGGGAAAGAAGGGAGAAAGATGAGCATTATTTGAGAGTTACTCTCATCTGATTTGGTTCAAGGAGGGAACAACAAACTCAGGTAAGCATAGAAATATAATTAGCTCCATAGGGAGGAGGGGAAGAGGGAAAGAAAAGGGAGGGGAGGTTAAAAGGGAGGGAAGAAATAGTAAGGGAAAAGGGGAGTAAAAGGGAGGGGGACTGAAAGAAGGGAGGGAAGACTGAGGGAGGTGGTGGTCAAAAATTAAAACTCTATTGTGGAGGCAAAGGGAGAACTGAAAGCATAAATTGGGGGAAAGGGGATAGGCATGAGGGAAAGATGCAGATAGTAATTGTAACTGTGAATATGAATGAGATAAACTCTCTCATAAAATGGAGAAGGATAGCAGAATGGATTAAAAACCATAATCCAACAATATGTTGTTTACAAGAAACACTTTTGAAATGGGGGCATACACATGGGATAAAGGTAAAAGGTTGCAGCAGAATATATTGTACTCTAGCTGATGTAAAAAAGCAGGGGTAGCAATCCTAATATCAGACAAACCAAAAGCAGAAATAGATCAAAAGAGATAAGAAAGGAAACTATATCCTGGTGAAAGGCACCATAGACAATGAAGCAATTTCATTACTAAACATATATGCTCCAAGTGGTATAGCATCCAATTCTTAGAGGAGAAGTTAATGGAGTTACAGGAAGAAATAACAAAAACTATACTATTGGGGGACCTCAATGTCCCCCTCTCTGAACTTGATAAATCTAACTTCAAAATAAACAAGAAAGAAGTTAAGGAAGTGAATAAAACTCTGGATAAGGTAGATATGATAGATCTCTGGAGAAAACTGAATGGGGATAGAAAGGAATATACCTTTTTCTCAGTAGAGGGAAAGAGGGGATAGAGAGGAGCATTGTTTGAGAGTTATTCTCATCTGATTTGGTTCAGATCGGAGTACATGGCACATACACAAAAATTGACCTCACAATCCAGTGCAGAAAGGTAGAGATAGTCAATGCATCCTTCTCAGATCATAATGCAATAAAAATTATATGTAATCAAAGGCCATGGAAAGATAAACCAAAAATTAATTGGAAATTAAATAATCTAATCTTAAAGAATGAGTGGATTAAATAATAAATCATAGAAATAATCAACAACTTCATTCAAGAAAATGACAATAATGAGACAACCTACCAAATCTTATGGGACACTGCAAAAACAGTTCTTAGGGGAAGTTTTATATCTTTGGATGCCTTATATGAATAAAATAGAGAAAGAGGAGATCAGTGAATTGGGCAGGTGGCTGAAAAAGCTAAAAAAAGAACAAATTGAAAATCCCCAAGTAAATACCAAATTGGAAATACTGAAAACCAAAGGAGATATTAATAAAATTTAAATTAAGAAAACTATTGAACTATGTTGGTCTTATGAAAAAACCAATAAAATTTATAAACTTTTGATCAATTTGATTAAAAAAATAAAGAAGAAAACCAAATTACCAATATAAAAAATGAAAAGGGTGAGCTAACCTCCAACAAGGAGGAAATCAAAACAATAATTAGAAATTACTTTGTCCAACTATATGCCCAGAAATTTGACACTCTACATGAGATAGATGATTATTTTAAAAAATATAAATTTCCCAGATTAAGGGAAAGTTGAATACTTAAATAACCCATCTCAGAAAAAGAAATTGAACAAGTCATCAATGAATTCCCTAGGAAAAATGTCTCCAGGGCCAGATGGATTTACAAGTGAACTCTATCAAACATTTAAAGAATAGTTAATTCCAATACTTTATAGACTATTTGGGAAACTTGGAGAAGAAGGAATCTTACCAAATTCTTTTTATGATACAAATATGGTTCTGATACCTAAACCAGGAAGAGTCAAAACAGACAAAGAAAATTATACACCAATTTCTCTAATGAATATAGATGCAAAAATTTTAAATAAGATATTAGCAAAAAGAATACAGCAACTTATCATGAGAATAATATATTATGATCAGGTAGGATTTATACTAGCAATGCAGGGCTGGTTCAATATTAGGAAAACTATTAGCATTATTGATTATATCAACAACAAAACTAGCAGAAACTACATGATTATCTCAATAGATGCAGAAAAGGCTTTTGACAAAATACAATACCCATTCCTATTGAAAACACTGGAAAACATAGGAATAAATGGAACTTTCCATAAAATAATAAGCAGTATCTACTTAAAACCATCAACAAGTATTACATGCAATGGGGATAAGCTAGATGCATTTCCAATAAGATCAAAGGTGAAACAAGGATGTCCATTATCACCACTGTTATTCAATATGGTACTAGAAATGTTAGCTGTAGCAATGAGAAGAAAAAGAAATTGAAGGAATTAGAATAGGCAAAGATGACCTTTGCATTCTTTGCAGATGATATGATGATATACTTAGAGAATTTCAGAGAATCAAATAAAAAACTACTTGAAATAATAAACAACTTTGGCAAAGTTTCAGGTTACAAAATAAACCCACATAAATCATCTGCATTTCTATATATTACTAACAAAGTCCAACAGCAAGAGAGAGAAAGAGAAATTCCACTTAAAGCTATGGTAGACCAGGGACTACATGAACACAATTACAAAACAGTTTTCACATAAATAAAGTTAGATCTAAGTAAGTGGAAAAACATCAGTTGCTCATGGGTAGACTGAGCTAACATAATAAAAATGACAATTCCACCTAAATTAATTTACTTATGTAATGCCATACCAATCAGGTAATTATATTCCAGAGCTGAAAAAAATATTATCAAGATTCATTTTGAAGAGGAAAAGGTCCAGAATATCAAGGGAACTAATGAAAAGAAATGCTAGGGAAAGTGACCTACTCCTACCATATCTCAAATTGTATTATAAAGCAGCAATCATCAAAGCCACTTGGTACTGACTAAATAAACAGAAGGGTTAGCCAGTGGAATAGGTTAGGTACTCAAGACAGTAGTCAATGAATATAGCAATCTACTCTTTAATAAACCCAAGGACCCTAGTTTCTGGAATAAGAACTCATTGTCTGACAAAAATTGCTGGGAAAACTGGATAACAGTGTGGCGGTAACTGGGCATAGACCAATGCCTAACACCACACACAAAAATAAAGTCCAAATGGATACATGATCTGGGTATAAAGATTGACACTATAAATATATTAGGAGAGCAAAGAATAGTGTATTTGTCAGATTTATGGAGAACAGAGAAATTTTTGACCAAATAAGAGATAGAGGACATTATAAAGGGCAAAATGGATAATTTTGATTACATTAAATTGAAAAGTTTTTGCACAAGCAAACTCAATGCAACCAAGATTCAGAGGGAAACAGAAAACTGGGAAAGACTTTTTGCAAGTAGTGTCTGTGATAAAGGCCTCATTTCTAAAATATATAGAGAACTGAGTCAAATGTACAAGAATACAAGTCATTCCCCAATTGATAAATGGTCAAAGGATATGAGCAGGCAGTTTTCAGAGGAAGAAATTAAAGCTATCTATAGTTATATGAAAAAATGCTCTAAATCACTATTGATTAAAGAGATGCAAATCAAAACAACTCTGAGGGACCACATCACACCTATCAGATTGGCTAACATGACAAAACAGGAAGATGATAAATATTGGAGAAGATGTGGTAGAGTTGGAACACTAATTCGTTGTTGATGGAGGTGTGAGCTGATCCAACCATTCTGGAGAGCACTTTGGAACTATGCCCAAAGGACTATAAAAATGTGTATACCCTTTGACCCTGCAAAATCTTTTCTAGGACTCTATCCCAAAGAGATCATAGAAATGGGAAAGGGTCCTACATGTACAAAAATATTTATCCAGCTCTCTTTGTGGTGGCCAAAAACTGGAAATCAAAGGGATGGCCATCAATTGGGGAATAGCTGAATAAATTATGATATATGAATGTAATGGAATACTATTGTGCTATAAGAATTGATGAACAGAAAGACTTCAGAGAAGCCTAGAAAGACTTATATGAACTGATACTGAGTGAAAGGAGCAGAACCAGGAGAACTTTGTACATAGCAACAACCACAGTGTGCAAGGAATTTTTCTGGTAGACAATACTTCATTGTAATACATGGACTTAAAAATTTCCAGTGGACTCTTGAGGCAAAATACCTTCCACATCCAGGGAAAGAACTATGGAATTTGATTGCAGACCTTAGAAGCAGACCATTTTCTTTTGTATTATATTTTGTTTTGTTTTATGGTTTCTCCCATTCATTTTAATTCTTCTATGCAACACAACTATGCTGAAAATGTATTTAATAGGATTATATGTGTAGAACCTATATAAGATAGTACATTATCTCAGGCACGGGAACAGGAGGAAGAAGAGGGAAAAATCAAATATATATTGAAGTGATTGTAGAACCCTAAAAATAAATAAAATAATTTAATAAAAAAAAAAGAAATAGAGGGACCTCTGTTCACTACAATGTGCTAAGAAAGAGCTAAATTCAGGAGCCCTCTGAAGTAACTAGTTCAACTCAAGTGCCTGGTGAATCTATTTCTGTGTTTTTTTCAATTGCTGTTGTTTCTTTAATTTTCTGATTTTGTATTTTTCATTTTGTGAATTGCCTCACATCCTTTTCAGAAAGGATGGGGCATATATCTTAAATCAACAGTACTATATAACCTTTAAGGTTCCTTCTAGCATTATGAATCCATGGGAAAAAATTGCATTGGACATTGATAACTATAATTGATTTGAAAGCTTGTTTAGGTAATCCAAACAATTGCTGTCTTTGAAATTAAGACTCAAGAGATTTGTGTCAAAATTTTAGTTCTAGGAAGAAATTAAGATTTTTCTTGAATTGTTTTCTATTGTTGCCTGAATTTGTAGGAAAGGGCTAGAGGCATGAGTTGTAGATTCGAGAACGGAGTCCCTGCTCCTGGAAAACTCAGATGCTCCAGGCCTTGATTAAATTCAATCAATCAATAAGAAGTAATTAAGTATATTATGTACAGGCACTTTGCTAGGCTTGAATGTGGAGAAGAAACAAGTACAAAATTCTCACTACACATGCCAGGGGAGGTGGCCTGCATTCAGGCAACAAAGGGACCTGCTCCATGTCCAGCCTTCTCCACAGGAAAAACCTACTAGCCTCATTTCTTTCAAGTGGGTTTGTGATGCCACATCTGCAGTCACCGATCAGCTCTAACCAGCCTCTCCTTCAGTCATCTGCTGTCATTCCTCTTCATTCTAACTGTGCTCAGCACAGATCATAAGAATTAAACTTGTTGGAGCTGGAAAGGACCTTAGCAATCACTAGTACAACAAATTTCTAAATTTACTTATTTTTCCATTTAACAAACATTATTTCTGTCTCCTACCGAACATCCCCAGAAAAGGAAAAACAAAGCCCTTGTAACCAACCCATCAACTGATAAACATTTTAAGGCACTTATTATGCACCAAAAATGCATAGTCAAACAAAGCAAGTTCTCACCTTGGTCATATCCAAAAATGTATGTCTCATTCTGTACTTTGGGTCCAGCACCTCTCTGGCAGGAGGTAGGTAACCTGCTTCATCACTGATCCTCTGAAATTATGGTTGGTTATTGCAGAGATTTCTTTTTTTTTTTTCCTTTCTTTCTTTCTGGAGTCAATTTGGGTGTAGTGACTTGCCCAGGGTCACACAGCTAGAAACCATCAGAGGCTAGATTTGAACTCAGATCCTCCTGACTCCAGGACTGGTGGTCCAGGGCTATCCTAGTTGCCCTGCACAGAGATCTTGAAGGAGAACTCAAAGTCGTTCATATTTACACTTTTGCCACTGTATAAATTGTTCTCCTGGTTCTCCTCACTTCATTCTGTTTTTGTTTCTACAAATCTCAAATTTCTCTGAAACTATCCCCTTTTTAATTCTTATGGGCACAATGGCATTCCATCCTATTCATAGTGGCACATATTCAGGTACCATAACTTGTTCAGTCATTCCTCAGTTAATGGGAATCCCCTTAGTTTCCAGTTCTTGCCACATCTTACAGCATTAGTAAGTGATAGCTAGGTGGCCCAGTGGGTACAGTGCTGTGTGACCTGGGCAGGTCTATTAACCCTGTTGGCTTCAATTTCCTCATCTGTAAAATGAGCTGGGAAAGGAAATGGCAAACTACTCCAGTATCTTTGCTAACAAAATTCCAAATAGGGTCACAGAATCGGACACGACTGAACAGCAACAGGTAGTAGAAGCAGGACTATGGTTTATACCTTCTGGTTTCCAGTGCTTTCTCCATGTTACTAACTGCCTTCAGGATCTGAAACATAATGAGAAAAACATGCCTCAAGACAGGGATGTTCTGAAGTCCTCTACGAGGCCTGACTATTCTTTGATATATTTGAAAAGCTTTATGGCAAAGTATAGGTGGGTTGCTAAAATTTAGAGGCTGTCAACAGTACTTCAGTATGACCAGCTACAGTCAGTCCTTCAGCAGCCTAGAAACAACTAAATTTGAAACCTGCTTAGGAAAAAGAAGTAGTTAGAATAGGAAGTTATACTTCAGGTGAGTGCCTTTCTACTGGGCTCATTGCCCTACCCTGCAGCAGTCTCTCTAGAAGCAATTAGGAATACAAAAAAAGCAAGGTAGGACCTGCTTCCAGACCAAGTCTTCTCAAAGGGCCATAGAGAAGAAAACTGAGTCAAGAAAAAATATATGTAATGACTAAACAACGCTGGTAAAGTCAACCCAATCAAGAGCAACCAGCTTTAATGAAGAAGGCAAAACTTTAAAAAGTCCTTGCCTTCAAAGATATTAGCAAATGTAAATGTTAGTATCACCCCTTCAGAATTAAATGATGCAGCCACCTCTGCTTTCTGTTAACAGTTGATAAATTGACTGTTTGGAGGGGAACATTTCATAAGGATGTTGGCATGGCTGGAAAGTGTCTGCTATGTAGCGAACATTTTTAAAAAGTAGATCACATGATTAAAAATCATTGTGTGAGCTACTTTAATTTTTATTGCAGCAATGGTGAAATATAATCAAATTTATGAATTTTTAACAAAGACAAATGTAATCAAAGCAATAATCTAATCAGTTTTATTCATTCTGAAGTGAAGGGCTATAAGCTTAGGGCTAATCATGGATTGATTTCACTCTCATGGACAATTAACACAATTGCCTTTGTGCGTTTGACTACATTTAACAATCAGTTAGATTTTTAAGGGTGCTCATCAGTTTCCAGTGAACGCTGGCACAATTACAGCTTTCAATCATTTTCTCAAAGGACCTCATCATACAAGGTAGTTTCTTAGACAAGTTTCCTCTGTGATAACCCTGGACACAGGGGGAAGGGGAAGGAAAACATGAGCCTTTATTCTGAAGGGGGGATTTTCTAACTCCTCCTTTGGCCTTCTTGTGGTTGAATTATTCCAGTCACATCTGATTCTTTGTGACCTCACTGGGGTTTTCTTGGCAAAGATACTGGAGCAGTTTTGTCATTTCCTTCCCCAGCTCATTTTACAGATAAGAAAACTAAGCAGACAGGGTTATGTGACTTGCCCAGGGTCACACAACTAGTAAGTGCCTGAAGCCAGATTTGAACTTAGGAAGATGAGTCTTCCTGACTCCAGGCCCAGCATTCTATCTACTGTGCCACCTAACTGCCCCCCTGAGAGCTTTAGAGCTCCATATGAGTCAAGGATGTGCTATAGTAGCAAAATAAATGAAAGTGATGCATGACTACTCCCTTCACCAGTACAGATTACAATCCCTCTCTAATTTCCAGGTGGATGGTTCTTGAGAGTTGCTATGCTGGGGGAAAAATGTAATTGGAGAACAGAGAGCTTGTCATGGGATCTAGCTGAACCAGACCATCCTAAGAACATGTGTGGTTGGAAAGAAAACAGTAAACTGGAAAAAATGGACCAAATCAGTCACATCTATATGGGGATGAGTTCTCATCAACAATGATAGTGGAACCATTTGGACTACATCACTTCAGTATCTGATGTACTATGTAAGGAAGTAGAAATGGCATTTTAGGGAAGAGATGCTGGAGCTGACCAGACAGAGACAAGAGGAGACAATTTTAAAATAGAAAAGATCATGTATGGTATTATTCTATAAAAAGGTCATCAAAAAGAAATTATTAACTACTATATGTTTTTCTTATCTCTATGAATTCTTTAGGAAAATGGCATATACATGGCATATATACACATATAGATGCAGACACATGTATATATATGTTTGTATATACATACATACATATATGTACATACTTGATGAAAACAGAAGGGAACAGGCAGTTTTTCATGAGATCCCTCTGTGTTTATTTGCTGATTATTTTTTTTTAAATACTGAGACAGCGTGGATCAATTTTGAGAGGGCCTAGATTCAAATGTCAGTTCTTCTACTTGCTCCTAGATGACTTGGACAAAAAATTTCTCTTTCTGTACCTTGGCTTCCTCATATGTAAATGAGAGGATTGGACCAAATGACTTCTAAAGTCCTTTCTGTCTATGATCTGATCTATGATCCTGTGATCATCATAGGGCTGAAACCTTATGGTTTTAAATGAGTTGGCAATATGCCTCAGTTTGCACTGTTGGACCTCTATACATTCAGTTGTTGTTTAGCTATTTTTCGGTTATATCTAACTCTTCTGGACCTTTTTTGTGTGTGTGGTGGGGGGTTTCTTGGCAAAGATACTGGAGTGGTTTGCCATTTCCTTCTCCAGCTCATTTTACAGATGAGTAAACTGAGGCAAACAGCATTAAGTGACCTGCCCAGGGATCACACATTTAATAAGTGTCAGACTAGATTTAAGCCCAACTCTTCCTGACTCTAGGTTCGGTGCTCTATCCATCTTGTTACCTAGCTGTACATTCAGTACTTGACCAAGTACATTTGGTACTTGACCAAAAACGAACCCAGAGAATCTGACTCTTAGAGTTACATGGGATTCTAAAGGATATCTGGGAAGTCAGTAGCTTGGAATGTTGAGGAAGATCTAGTCCTTCCAGCGTGAGGGTTTGCAGAACCTATTGGTGAGGGTTTGCAGAACCTATTGGTTGGATCAGTGCCCTGCATCTGTGTGAGGGGTGGGGTAGAGTTGGTGAGAGTGGGCAGGAGGAGAGACCTGGACTCTTCAAGTCTCTTGAAGTGCTTTGACTTAGCAGTCACTTGAGAGAGAAAGTGGATGGTGTCAACCCCACTTCAGGTTACTGAAGGGAAAATAAGATTCTTGAAGGAAGTTGGCATGAGAAGAGCTGGCAGTTTCCATCACGTCCAAATCCCCAGCTTATTAGAGTAGACTTCATTCAGGGAACTCTCCTTTGGGTGAGCTCTAGAACTCTTTTCTGGTTGAGCTGAGTTACATTATTCCCAGTGGGAGAGTTCCTTCATGCTGGATTGTCTGGTACACCTCCTCCTATGTATACCTCCTGTGATTGTTGTTTTGCTGTCAACTTAGATAATTGAGTTTCTTTGCTAATGGCTATGTGGGTTCATTGTGGAACTGGTATTTGTTGAGAAGGGAGTGGAGCCCTGGTTATAAAACTTGGGGTCCTTCTTCCCCCATTATTGAATAGTGATCAGAAGTTAAACCTGAACCTGAAAACCACATCCCCTAGATTAATAATATTTAAGGAAATTAATGTAATTTTAGTCCAGTATCTCCTGTTCTCTGAGGAGATCAGAATGGCTAAGCTTCTGACCCCAACCTCCTGCTTTCCCTACTGGCAGGAAGTAAAGTCTTCCTTGGAGAAGGGTCGGGGCAGAAGAGGCTAGATATGCCCATTCTGATTCCCTTCTACAGCCTGGATAAAATAAAGTCACTCCTAGGTTTAGTCTTCCGTCATTGGAATGGATATTTTCCTGAGGGTGTTATGTACTTGGTGGAGTTCTCTGACCTTCTTGGGGGAGGGTAAAATACATGTTTGTTTTTTGGTAAGAGCAGAAGGAGCAAATGAAAGTAATCCACAACTATTATTTGTCAGTAGATGAGTGGTAATAGGAAAGAAAAGTCATTAAAAAAGTCATAAAAAAATTAAAAAATTATAGTATGGATTTGAACTGGCTAACCATAATGTTGAGATTAGATATTAGAAAGATTAGAAAATGAAGTCTAAGTAGGAGTGATGGTCTGAGAAAGTCCTGAGAGAGAGGGGCTAGAGGTCAAGGAGGAGGCAAAGGATATGTTTAGAAAGGGTAAACTTTATCTGGAGATGGAATAATAGATTGTGGCCATATGGAGGAATATTATGGTTTTTGATGAAGGAAGTGGAACAGTAGAGGGTAATGGTGAGATTCAGGGTATATGTAGCAGAGGGAGAGTGAAGGAGTGGGCCATGGGATTTAAAGACGTTGGGAAATTTAGAGGTTAGGGAATTTGAGAAAGTATCAGTATGGATGTTGACATTCCCTACTATAGTAAGAGAAGGAGATGGGGAGGAAAAGAAGATGGTGAGCTAGCTACTGAACTCCTTAACAAAGATACTTCTGTGTCTGGTGCACAACTGTGTCTGGTGCACAACTACCACAATGAGCTGGAATAGGTGGAAAAATTTAATTGAGTAAACTTTGAAGAGAGTGATGCACCACTACTTACCCACGCCCTTCCCAGAGTGACTCAATTTCTATACCCTTAGCATTTGCCCAGAAACAACACCCCTTGAGTCCATGAGTAATATTATTAATCTGCCATCTACCATTATGGCTAACATTCTTTTACTACTTGTATCTTTCTCTCAATATCATAATATTGCTGAGCAAGGGTGGCAAAAGGAGAGTCTGGATGTGGCAATGGGATTGAAGAGTATTGGGTGTGGGGGAGTAGAGTGGGGTTACAAAAGTTGCAGGATCATCAGAGGGGAGCCATATCTCAGTGAGGGCTAGTAGAGGCAAAGTGTATGACAGAAGTTCAGAATTAAGGTGATGCTTGTTCATTATAGAATGAGAATTTCAGAGAGCACAGGGGAAGGAAGGAGGGGATGGGCAGGGTTGAATTGGGGCATGGGAGAGGTGGGGTAAAGCTGAGAAAGATAGGGATAAGTGAACATGAGGTAGAAGTTGGGGATAATTTCCTCCTAAGTGGTAACTGAGTAATATAAGGCTAAGAAGAGACACAGGAGACACTCCGTGAAAGGGTCACAGTGGGTGGTAGATGAATAATAGTGCTCACAGATTGGGAAGGATCTTGTTGCTGAACGAGATGCCAGGGGTATAAGAACTGTTCCTCCAGAGTGACTGGGGAAGGAACAATGGAGGTAGTGGTATAGACAGGCTTGTGTCTTCATTTCCCCTTATCCCCAGCCTGATTCCCTGCAGTGTTCTGGCCAACTCCTGGATCTGTACATTGCAGGCACTTAATAAATACTTCTTGGATTACTGTGTATTAGTCCTATATCTCACAGTGCGACCTTGAACAAGTCCCTTCACAACAAGGCTCTCAGCGTCTTCATCTGTGAAATGAAGGGAGTTGAATAAATGATTGATGGAGGAAATGATTTCTGAATGATGGTCTCTTTCCCCACTTAACATTCTACGATGCTGTAAGCCCTTGGGGGTGTGACTTTTCTTACTGGAACCAAAGCTGACCTTCAGAAAGAGCTCATTCTCGACTCCAAAGGAGTAAAGCAGGAGCAGCTACAGTCATGCAGGGAGTTACCAAGGGCCAAACCCTGGTGATAATTCTTCCCTGCCTTGGAGACCTTCAACCAGCTGTGTCCAGAGACCTGCAGCCAGCTGTGTCTGCCAGGCCATAGGGGCTGCACTGGGGGCTTGGCTTTTGTCTCAAGCAAGCTGCTGTATCCCTATCTCTGACACGGAGGGCATGATAATGGGGAATCATTCTGTCAGAGCATTTCACAAGGCTAGCGCCTTGTTTCCTAGTTGGGATAAACTATTTGGCCTTTGGACAAGATTATTTCTGCATGAAACAGGATTGTTATCACTTAATTGAAAATAATTATCCAATGCAAATTGACTTCAACTTGTCTGGCTGGAAATAAAGAAGTGAGCATTCGTGAGCAGTTTCACTATTGCCAGGGCAGGTATTTTAAGTAAATGAAACTGACAAGATAAATGCTGATTTTCTTAAGTAAGCCCTCTGAAATCTAAAAGGCTAAGCTGAATTAGTCATTTTAGCAAGGGACTCAGTATTAAGGTGCATGTGTCCAAATAAGTGTTAGAGGGATTTTCCTACTCATTTATAAAGAAAAGGAACTCCTGACAAAGAGGGGGGAGGCTGGGTAGGAGGCAGCTGAGCATTACAAGCATGCATATAATTCCACTGAGAGGTTCTGGGGGTGTCCCTGAGGTGCCGTGTGCTAAGCCCTGATTGTGTGCAGCCTGTCTGCCTCCACAGAATAGGAGAAGGTAGAGCTGAGAAGAAGGCACAATGTCAGCAGAATATAAAGACAATGAGGTTTCTAACCTTGAACTTGGCCTTAGCCGCATGAGCCCCTTAAAAAAACCAGACCCACCTCTACTTCATAACTTACTTATCACCGGAGTGTCAGCAACCTGTAGGGGCTGGGGACTGGCATTGACCTTTGATGAGGTTGTGGTTTAAATGTATGTTTAATGTACCTTTTGTTGAAGACGTGACATGCCCTCTTTACAAACCACCTGGGTTCCTGCAATATCCTCTTTTTTGGCAACCCGGCAAAGGAGGCTGTCAGTTCCTAGCTAGAGGAGGGTGAGCCCCAAATGGAAGTTAATAGGGAGAATACCAAATCTCTTTTCCAGATTTCTCCATCGTTAGAGGAATTTCCTCATAAAGAAAACAATTAGGGTCAGTTGATAGTAAATGTATGTTGAGTGAACATAAAAATAAAACATTAATACAGTTCTTTATTTTTTTTAAAAGTAATGTGGACTAGTGATGAAGAAGCTGACCTTGGAGTTAGGAAAACCTGAGTTCAAGTCTCTCCTCTCAACCACAGGCCATGTGTCTAGGCAAGTTACCTAGTGATTTTGTTACTGGACATGTGCCCCATAGAAGTCAAAGTTTTAATCTATGGCTCCCAGAGTCTTTCTGAATGCAAGTGCTGGGAAGGAAACAAATTCCCCTCACTTATTTTTCCTCCTCAACATAAAGAGTATGTCTGTTCTTGAACTTGTCACCTCTTCTTTCCAGAGCATTCCCAAGAACAAAGCCATCACCTCCACAAACAACTTCTCAGAGATTTTCTCCAGAACTTCTGATGCTGTGCATTCTGGAATTGTTGTAAATGGCAAGACAGGGTTACATTTTCATTCAACATATTTTTACCTGCTGTGTGTAGGGAGTTGTTAGAGGTTCAATAGTATTAGACAACCTGTGCAAATTAGAACAAGGACTAAGGACTCAGCCAGGGGTTCTCAGAGTTTGAGAGCCAAAATGTCCCTCGGAAATCTCCCATTCCCTTAATTTTACAGGCAAGGACACGGATGCCCAGAAAAGTCACAGGTCACAAATTTTGGCAGATGTTGTGAATCCTAAGGGTGTAGAGATCTTTCCACATCACTGTTCTATCTCCCTGATCTTCCTCCCATGAAAAACCATGAGGATCATTGTGATGTTCTGAGAGTTCCCAAAAGTGACCAGACAAGTTGGGTTTAGGAGAATCAAATTTCTGAGAGAGATGACATGTAATTCCAAAGAGTTTACAAAATCCATGGGATACCAGTTGCCCTTTCAGAGTGCAGGGATGAAATCCAACTGAAAATGAAGTATGTCTCTGTTACAGATGAATAATTCCTCTCCAGTTCGCAGCAAGTGCTAACAAGTGTGCATGTGTGTCTGTTGGGAGGTGAGCTTAGGCTCAAACAAATTGTCTTAGCCATGCGACTGTCTAAATGACCTTTTTATTCCTTCCTCTAGTCTTCACAATTTCATGAGATTAAGCTGTGATTTTACTTTATTTCTAAAGTCATTTATCATTCTCACAGTTCCCTCTTAAAAATTCAATGATGCAAAGTGCAAAAATATCAAATGCCAGCTCCTTCACAGGGTCTTTCCTGATCTCTCCCGGCCCCTGCCAAAATTGTATTTACAAATTTTTATGTATTTTTGTACATGTTCTTTCTCCTGATAGAATGTAAGCCCCTCAAGGGCAAACAATATTTTCTTTTCTTTTTTCTTTGTATCTCTAGAGAAAGTATGGGAAAATCTGATCAGGGGACTGGGTAATATCTCCAGAAATCACTGAAATGCTGTGTAAACATGCCTTCTACCTCCTTCTCCTCCTTCTAATCTTTTTCTTTTCTCCATCACCACCTACAATCAATCTCTTTCCTTCTATTCATGGCCCAATTTCTAGAAAAAAACAGTTCAAAAGCTCTGTGTTTTGTATTGCTTTCTTTTCTTTCTTTCTTTCTTTCTTTCTTTCTTTCTTTCTTTCTTTCTTTCTTTCTTTCTTTCTTTCTTTCTTTCTTTCTTTCTTTCTTTCTTTCTTTCTTTCTTTCTTTCTTTCTTTTTTTTTTTTTTTACCACCCATTTCCCCCTCTTTCTCTGGTAATCTGGTTTCCCTATCCACCACTCAAATGAAACTGTTCCCTCCAGGGTCATTCATTAATGAGCTCCTAATGACCAAATCCATTGTTTTCCCCTTGGTGAACGAACACTCTCCTTGACTTCTTTGCAGCATTTGGCATGAATCCTCCTCTCGTGGGCGTTGTCTCCTCTATTAGCTCGTCAGGCACTTGTTTTTCCTATGCCTTTCGTCACCTCTGTCTTCTTCACTAACTCCTTATCCTAAGTCAGTGTTCCTGAAAGTTCTCTCTTCGGTTCTCTTCCATTTTCTTTAGCATCTATTTGGCAAATGAATTCATGCTTACGGCTTTAGTCATCTCCTCTTTCCTGTTCAGAACATTGAAGTTATCTGTGATTCTTCTCCTGTCCAATCAGTTTCCATTTCCTGTTCTGTTGATTCTACTTCTATAACTTCTTTGAATATGTCTCTTATAATGAATTTGAATATGTCTCTTTATAATGACTCATTAAATTACATTATATTACAGGCATTTATGTAATAATGTAAAATTTACATTATAAAATAGGATTCACAACATCTGCCAAAATTTGTGACCTGTGACTTTTCTGGGCATCCGTGTCCTTGCCTGTAATTTTATTTAATTAAATGCCTGTAATATAATGTAAATTTATAAATGTAAATGTAAATGTAAAAATGTAAATAATGTAAAAATAAATGCCTGTAATATAATGTAATGATTATTTGAATATGTCTCTTTATAATGACTCATTTTATATATATATATATATATTTATATGAGTATATATATATATATATCTATGTCTATATCTATACTCATTCATGTATACACACACACACTCATCCAAGTACTGGCCTTTTTTACCAACAACCTTGGTTACTGCAATATCCTCCTTTTTGGGGGGGAGGAGGAGGGAAATGTTTATCTGTGCATTTATTCAATAGCCATTATTAAGTATCTTTTGCATGAAAAACAGTGAGAATCAGTAAGAGAAACATTAAATTCTATTGACCTTCAATTAAGCAACACTTATTAAGTACTTGTTATAAAAGCCTATTGAATTCAAATATTTATTAAGCACATACTTAGATTCAAGGCATCATGCCAGGCACCAAGATTACAAACACAAAACAACAGAAAAGGAAACAGTTCTGTGCTTCAGGAGTTAGGAAGCTATTCACTAATTAACAGCCAATTAAAATAACATTTCGTAATTCTCTCTGTCTCTCTCCTTCTCTCTCCTTCTCCTCTTTCCCTTCTCTCTCTTTCTTTTCCTCGTCTCTGTCTCTCACACAAACACCCCTTTTTGATATTCGGAACTAGGCAGACACCAAATAAAATGGGCATGTTCATTGTAGAGTAGGAGATTGTACAAGAGACTCAATCTCTGTTATGTCTCTGTTATCCTTTTCTTTTTAGGTATACGATAAATACATCATGTAACTTTCAGAGCTGTTCACCTTGTTTATGATTCCTTCTGGCTTTCCCTCTGTTCTCTTCTCATTTCAGGGTGATAGCGATGGGTGAGATACGTAGCTGCACTCTCCTTCCTAACTCCTCTGAACTGGGAAAAGAAGATGAAGAAGATGACGACCCTTGTAACAAGTATTCATAGGGGCAGCTAGGTGGTACAGTGGATAGACTACTGACCCTGGAGTGAGGAGGATCGGAATTCAAATCCAGCCTAGGATATTACCCCAACCCTTGTTTGCCTCATTTTCCTCATCTGTAAAATGAGGTGGAGAAGGAATGGCAAATCATTACCGCATCTTTGCCGAGAAAACCCCATCACTCACTCCTACCTCCAAACTATCATACTCCTGTAAGACTAATCTATGGGCCAATGAGAACAATTTGTTCTGATGGCTCTGAAGGTGGCCAAAGCAGGCTCTGTGGAGCACTTGAGCTTGGTCAGACAGCGAAGATGCCAAGGTCTTCCCTTGCATCCTGGGTCATCTCCATTCATCTTGACTTGTCCTGCCACTTGACTTCAGTGAATCTGGAAGAGGGAGTGAGGCTGATGGCTTTGCACAGCTCTGACTCACTTAAATCCAACTCACATGCCAGTCCAAACATCAGCTGTGATGTCTTCTTTGAGAAAGAAGGATAAATGAGGACAACACCCACCTTTGTGGAGACATGTGGTTGTGATCTCTATTTCTGAAACCTTGCAAAGATTCTTTGTCACCTACCATGTGATCTCAGACACTTTAGCCACGGAATCTCATGCCTGTCTTTTATCCCCTAGCTGAAATGAACTACTCGGTGTTCCCCAATCTGCTTCCTTCTTTTTCCCAGCTCCATCCATTTATTTGAGCTGTTCCTTATATCTGAAATGTACTTCCCCTTGCTCCCTCTGCCTGTTGAATTCCTACTGAATTTCATCTTTCTTTTTCTACTCAAGGCCAGTGGCTTCCATTAGCAGTCTCATTCTTTTTCCCTCTGGCCACCTGGTCTGGGATTTTGGGGGAAATAGTTCCTACTGGGAGTTTATCCTGAAGCAGACACAGAATTTCTCCCAGCGTATTTAGTCAGTGATATCTAGGTTTGTCCTGAATTTCTGCAGGGCTTTCCCCATCTTCAAATTAATTAGATGGGCAAGAGTCATTAAACAATATGAGAAAAAGATGTAAAAATAACTTGAATAAAAATCTTCATTTGATGACATCATCAGCATGGTAAAAAAAGGTCATTAGACAGTGAAGTGGCACAGCTGATAGAGTGCCATGCCTGGAGTTGGAAAGACTCATGTTCCTGAGTTCAAATCTGGCATCAGACACTTACTGTAAACTGTGTGATCCTGGACTTAACACTTAACCCTGTTTGCTTCGGTTTCCTCATGTGTAAGAGAAGGAAATGGCAATCCACTCCAGTATCTTTACCAAGCAATCTCCAAATGGGGTCATGAAGAGTCAGCTATGACTAGAAAATGACTGAACAACAGGAAAAGATGATTAATTTTCTTATATTTTCATGAATTAATTTTCCTGACTATAAATAATATACTCCTTACAAATACAACTGTCTCCTTTATGATGATAGCTTCATAGGATTATAGATCAAGTTCTAGGAAGGACCTCAGGGATGATGTAATCCAGTCCTTCAGTTTACAGATGAGGAAACTGAGTCCCAGGGAGGTTGTGACTCATTAAAGTTCACACAAGGAACCTCCCTGACAGGATTTGGCCCTGGACCTCTAACTCTTAAGTGGTTTGGTTTTTTTCTTATTGTTTTACTATATTATTTTGGACAAGGAACTGAGTTGCTGTAATTTTTTTTTTTTGGTTTTTTCTTTTTTGAGAGGCTATTGAGTTCAGTGACTCACTTCTCCAAGCTGCTGTAATAGTAAAAAAAAGAAAGTTCAATTGTTAGCTGGTAACCAGGACATTTTTGTTCCTGTTTTAAGGGGCAAGAAGATTCTAATTCTGTGTCATCAGATATGACCCAGAGTCTGTTTTCTCAACTTCAGTATGAGGGAGGAGACAGATGGTAGAGAGGTAGAGCATGTATTAAGTGCTTTATGTGTACCAGGCACAGAGCTAAGACCAAGGGATGCAATTCAAGCAAGGAAAGGCAGTCCTTGCCCTCAGTAGTTTAAATTCTATTAGGGGAAGAAAATGCATAAAAGGGAGCTGGGAAGGGGAAGGGAACTTATTGAGAGTAAGGCATTTGGTGAGGAGGTGAAGAAATTCAGAGTAAATCCAATAAGGATTTAAGTAAGGGTCCAGGGCTCCTCATAAAATGGTGGTTATAGTGGGGGGATTATTGAGGGTCTAGTTCAGAATCTATTGACTGACTGCAAGGCAGACAATGTCTAGAGCAGACAAGGTGGGTAGATGGTAGGGCTGTCTGCTGTTGGCCTCTGGATAACTCTTATCCTCTATGGGGTTGGATCAGAAAGTCCAGTTGTAGGAATAGGGTCTGGCTGGGTGTTGAGGGCCAGGGATTGAAGCAATGCCCTTCATCCACTTGGCACCAAATCTTCCAGACTTGCTTGGATGTTACAGATTATGAGATTATTTCTGGTCTGGTAGACTTGAGGCAGGTGGCTCAGCTAATCCCTGTAGGAAGGTCTTTCCCTCTCGTTTCCACTCAGTACCATGTTGCTTCTTTATAAACTTACTTAGTTCTAGTACTAGCAGAAGTTGGGTCTACCCACCCTCCAAATCCCGTCATCTGACCCAGGGGATGCTAATAGATCATCCCTTGCCCTACTCTATACCACAAGTGGGTTAAGGGAGGGGTAGCTATCCCCGTGGACACTATTGTCTCCCTCCCTCCTCCTAGAAACAGAGATGTTATTCAGGGCTATCTTATCTCTATATATAATTTCTTCGCTGTACCTAGGAGCCTCCTTTCCTCTAACTTTTCTGTTCTCTCTCCTCCTCAGGAATCACTGCTTGTTTTTTGTTTGACTAGTTATATATTTCCACTATTTACCTAAAATGACATGATGTAGTGTGTAGGGTGCTATATTGGAAGACCTGGGTTCATATCCCATCTCTGACTTTTACCAGCTGTGTTACCATAAACAACTCATTTAACCTGCTTGGACCTCAATTACTTCAATTCTATAGTAGGGATAACATCTGGTGTATGTCACAGGATCATTGTGTGACTTAAATGAGGTTACCTTTGTGCCCTTCTCTGCCAGCTTAAAAATTTTACGTATGTGTTAGTTCTTATTACTTTTGGTGGGGGTAAGGTGGATGGGACAAGAACCAGTGACTTCATTGGTAATGCCAATAAGGAACTGCTCTTTAATTTTTATAATCTCGGAGAGTTGTTTGGGGTGGTGAGAAATTATGGGACTTACAATAGGGTTCCTAATCAGTATGTGTGCCAGAGGCAGGATAACAACCCAGTTCTTTCTGAATTGGGCCTGCTCTCCATCCATTATACCATGCTTTCTCAAAACACTACCAAATTGATCTCCCTCTTTCTTTCTCCCCTTCCTTCCCTCCCTCCTTTCCCTTTCTTTCCCCTCTTCTTTTCCCCCTTTCTCCTTTCCTTTTCCCCCTTCCTTCCCTCCCTTCCTTCTCTCCTTCCCTTCCTTCCCCTCCTCCCTCCCTGGCTCTTAATAAAAGGGATCATAGTGTTATAAATACCAACCTAGATGGGACCTCAGAGGCCATAGAATCCAACCCTTTCATTTTATCCATTTTATCGATTGGGAAACTGATTCCCAGAGAAGTTAAATGACCTACCACAGGTCACACTAGTAGTAAGTGGCAGAGCTAGGATGTGAATCCAGGTCCTTTGACTCCAAGTCTAGTGCTCTTTCCCCACATTTCCTTTGGAATTCTGGGGTCTTATTTCTAAGATCTCTAACAACTTTGGGTCAATGCTTGACTTTTAAAAGATCATTCAGCTAGGTAGGCAGCTGGGTGATGGGGTGGATAGAGCAAAGAACTTGGAATCAAGTAGACTTAGGTTAGAATTCAGCCTCAGATACTCCCCAACTGTATGACCTTGGGCAAGTCACTTAACATAAGTCTGTGCTTTAGTTTTCTCATCTATAAAATGGGAATAATAAGAGCACCTACCTCACAGGGTTGTTGTGAGAATTAAAAGATTTAACGTTTGTTGAGTACTTTGCACGAGCTATATAAATATTAGCTATTTTTTCCCCGAGGATTGTTTTTAGTTGCATCTCAGAAATTTTGGTATGTAGTTTCATCATCATTTTCTTTTATGTAGTTATTCTTAATAAGATTTGTTCTTTGATCCGTTCATTTAGGATTTCATTGTTAAATCTCCATTTGGGTCTGTATCTTTGTGATCCCTGAATTATTGAATTACAGGCTGTAAAAACTGCACTAACTATGTCTGCCTTTTTCCATTTGTTTGCAATCTCTCTGTGCCCAAGTATATGGCCAATTTTTTTTAAGGTTCCACATAGGGCTGAGAATATACCGATTCTTTTGCAGTTCCTTTAGAAGACATCATAAGGTTTTTAACTCTAGTTTCTACACCAATTTCTTCAGTTTCATATTTTCATTTCTGTTTAATTTTTCTGTAAGACTTAAAACCGAGAGGAGATTGAAGTCTCCTGCAATTATTGTGTGACTGTCTATCTTCTCAGACATTGATGAATCTGGATGCTAAGGCATTTGGAGTGTATATGTTTAATACTAGTTTACTGTTTATGATTCCTTTCAGCATAATGCAGCTTCCTTGCTTGTTCATTCTTATTTTTTGAATGTTTGTTTTTTCTTTGTCTAATAGCATGTTTGCAACTCCTCCTTTTTTTGGATTTGCTCATTGCGTAGCAAATGTTCTCCATCCTTTCAGTTTTATTTTGTGTACATCTTTGTATATGTATACATTTGTATATGTTTCTTTTAAGCAACAGATTGTAGGGTTTTGTATTCTTATCCAATCTGTCACTTTTTTTCATTTTATTGTATTGCTTAATTCATTTGCTTTTAAAGTTATGAGAACTATATTTAATTTTCCTCCATCTGACTATAAAAGTTTTTGTTGTGATGCCCCCCATTCTCTGATATAAAGACAGTGCTTTATTCCTTTGATAATTTTACTTTAATTTTTATTCCCACCAGTTATCTTTCCCTCACCTATGATCACTTTCTATTGTTTTTCTCTTTTCTTTTGGGGTTTTGCTTATTAGTTACTTTTTCCTCTCTTGTTTTTATCTCATTGTGTAATTCTTCTCCCTCTTAGTCAAATATATTCCTCACTGTAACTAGTTCTGTTCACTTTTTCTTATTTCATTTTTTGAACCTCTTTCCAGAAAGGATTTCTTTCACTCTCTTCTGTATTCATCCTCTCTCTCTCCTCTAGACCCTTATTCTCTGGGTCACAACCCCTATAATTAACTAGTCTTACTCTCCTCTTTGTATTCCTTGTGCAACCAGAACTTCCAAGGTATCCATTCTAGGCTTTCCTCTCTGTGCAGTTTCTGCCACAGCCTAGCAGAACTTGCCTTGTGGATTTCCCCTGTAGAATGTACCTCATTACCAGAACAGCCAATGGTAGGCTTCTCTTCCCCGTCATATTCATGATTATGTAGCCCATCACTGAGCTATATCTTTCCCTACTGACCTCCCCCCCACCCCATTTGCCTTAAGATCTCCTTCCTGGGTCCATGCCTTCCCACTCCCCACGTGCCAGTTAACCCTTCCAACCTCCAACCCCTCCAGGGTAGGATGAGTGGACTTTTCAAGCACCAAATCTCCTAGACCAAACCCAATGCTAAGTCCCTATGCCTCTTCACAGAACATCTCTTTTCACTGATGGAGTCCTAATGCAAATCGAAGTATAATTTTTTACTTTATTTCTCTTGGGTTTTTTTTGTATGTGTGTGTTTTCTTTCACAATCTGACTAATATGGAAATATGTTTTGCATAGCTGCACATATGTCAAATTGCTTGCCTTCCAAATGAAGTGGAAGGGATGGGAAGGGAAGGAGAAAATTTAGAACTCAAAATTTTTAAAAAACCCAATATTAAAAATAATTTTTACATAACCCCCCCCCAAACAAAACAGATTATCTTTCCTCACCTATAGGAGCACTCATCAGTGGAACCCTCTCTCACCACCAAAGCAAGGCCTCCTTTCTTTCTCCTCCTTTTCAGTTCTCCTCCCCTTCTCCTCACCCTTCTCTAGCATACTCTTCTCTTACTGACATGTCAGGGCTCATCTTGTCCTCATTTTCATCCAGGCAGATCACACATTTCTATCTCCCTGATCCCCTCACCACTTTATGTACCCTCCTATATTGTAGTAATGTAGTCCCACAAAAACTATCCATTTGTAGGCAGCATGACAACAGGTTCTGGAGGTGATGCTTGAGATCGGTCTCTTCCCAGAGCCTCCACCAGACTTCTGCCTTCACCTCTGTCTCCTTGTGTACATTTAGAAAGAAGTTCTTTCTGGTCTCCCTACTGTCATTCTGTTGCTGCTGCTGTCCTGGGCTACATTTATTTACTCCTCCTACATTTCTATGTTTTGGGGTATTCAAGAAGCAAATAATTTCTTTAGTTCTGGTTTTCTTTCTAAAAAAATGTTTCAAATGTCTCTATTATTAAAGCCCATCTATATTTTTTCCTTCCCTTGTATGGTTAGGTGCAGATTAGCAGGGTATGGCAACCTGGGCTGCATCCTGACTTCCATTGCTTTTCTGAATATATTATTTCATTTCCTCCCGTGTTTTCTGGTGGGTACAAAATAGCCTTGTGTCATTTGAATCTCCTTCCTTTGTATTTGAAAACCTTTCTTCTGACTGCTCACAGAACTTGTTTCTAAAACTGAATTGTTAAATTTAACCCACTATATGTCTTGCAGTCTGAAGCCTTGTTTTTTTTTTTTGTCCTGGAGGTGGCCTATGAATTTTTTCAGTTGGTATTTCATTTTCTACATCCAGAAGATCTTGATGCTTCTCTTATATTATTTCTTACATTACAGTGTTCAGATTTTTTGTCTTCTCATGTTTTTCTGGGAGATTTAGGTTCTTCTTAGGTTGTCTCTATACCTCCTGTCTTTAAGATCCACATGTTTTGCTTGCATAATGAGAATATTTTCTTTTGATGCTTTTTTTTTGTTCTTCTTGATTGTCCCATCTCATACTGTTTATTATTATATGATTTAAGAGATTATTACCTCTTGCATGAAGTACAATGAGAACCTCTAATCTTTTATTCCTAACACTCTCCAGTAAGATGATTAAGTTCTAGGCTTTCAGTTCAAAATATCCTTAAATTCCTGTGCTTCTAGCATTAAACACACATCGTTGGCTGTCTGCTCCTTACAAGATCTTATCATTGTTTGTCTCTGACTCCTTTCTCACATCTCCATCTACATTTCTACTTGAATGTTTCATTGGCAGCTCATAATTGACATTTTCTTCTCCCCTCAATTTCAGAAGTTTCTACTTCTATCAACATCATCACATTCTTCCAGTTGCTTGGACCTCACTTCAGGCCTTCAATAGTTTCTCTTTTTCTCTTTCCTTCCTTTTCTTATTGAATTAATCACCTAGTCATTTTAATTCTGCATGTAAAAATTATTCTTCTTTTCTCACTGCTGTCACCAGTTTAAACAGAAGCTGGATGATTACCTATTGGGAATGTTGCAGATAGGATTCAGGATTTGGGTGGGGCAGGTGGTCTCAGGTGAGTTTCATCTAATGAGAATAGGAGTTGGTATAAGGATCCCTTGGGCTTACATGGATTACAATAATACATGGTAATTTACAGATGGAGATTACATTATTAGCAACCAGGAGAATTGTGAAAGTCCTCAAGAAGGTTGAGAATCGACAGTCATCACTGAGGTGATGGTGGTAGTGATGACTTCTTCCTTCCTTCCTTCCTTCCTTCCTTCCTTCCTTCCTTCCTTCCTTCCTTCCTTCCTTCCTTCCTTCCTTCCTTCCTTCCTTCCTTCCCTCCTTCCTTTCCTCCTTCCTTCCTGTTCACCATCACTTCTCCTCCTCTTTTTCCTTCTTCTTGCTCCTTTTCTTTCTCTCTCTCTAAATAAGGGATAGCTCTCTGGGCAAAGGAGAAGAGAGGGATATATTAAGGAATGAAGTTGACTTGAAAACAAAAGATGGCTCCATGATTTTAAAAAATGATTGCTAACAAAGTTCATTTGCATAAATCTCTCACCTTTCCCCTCTTGCCCATCCCTCTCCCCTCAAAAGGAGTAGGCACTTGAACTAAATCTTGAAGTAAGATAAAGATTCTGAAAGATCCAGATGAGGTGGGAGTACATCCTGAGTAGAATGGATGGATTATTTAGAGATTATTAAAATGCATGAAAGGAAGAAAGGTGAAATAAATGTGGACAGATAGGTAGGAACCAGGGTTGTAGCCTGGCTATTGGAGATTGTAGTTTAATAAGTTTCTTGAATCTAACTGAAGAGAAATAGGTTGCTAAAACCAGTTGTGGAATAATGAATCTATTAATTGCTTGTGCTAATCTTTCATTAATGAATGAGTTTATAAGGTACTATCTGGGGTTCTATTTATTTAATTTAACCTCAACCCCAATGCCTTCTACACTCTGAAAAATAAATGAGCAAAGGTCCATTCACTTTTTTGAATTGAGAGGAGACTGACAATTTTTAAAAAGGAATTGAAACAAATTTGTATTCAATTCAGTGCACTGTCTTTTGGAGCGATAGGCTTCATTTTCTTACTTCATGGGTTCCTTCTGCATAGCTTGGGACTTATTTTTTGGTAGATACCTTAAGCAAAGGACTTGACCTTTATGCCCTTGTCCTCACCTAGAAGGCCTTTCTGTTACAAAACTCACCCGGGTTACTTTCAAGGTCCAACTCAAATTTCATTTCTTCAGTACGGCCTTCTCCATTATCACATCTGTTTTCCAAGTTCTGTGAGAAGAGCTTGAATGATGAATGAATGAATGAATGAATAAAAAGCATTTACTAAGCCTTTACTATATGCTGGTCACTGTGCTAAGCCTTAGACATACAGATGCAAATTAGATTCTGATAGGAGGATGTAATACATGTAGGAGAGTGGTAACTAAGAGGGGTATTTTGGTCTGAGAATTCTCTAAGATGGTGAGTAGAGCCATGTGGTAGTCAACTGACATACAGCTTTGAGAAATACTGGTCTATCATTTTGATTATCATTTTTAGAGCAAGAGGTAGAAATGGGGAGTGGGGAGTCAAGTGAAGAGGGCAAGATTGGATATGCTGGGAATATGGTCTAGATCTCTAGGATCTAAGGTCAGTAATACAGCAGTCTGTAGGAGTTTGTGCTACTTAACTCATCAGTCAGGACCCCACAGTCCCAGGCAGTGATAACAAAGATAAGTGAACTAACTTCTCCTAGAACATGGTTTCTGAAGGTCTAGTGAAGGGGTGGGGAACTTGTGGCCTCAAGGCCACATGTGGTTCTCTAGGTCTTCAAATGCAGCCCTTTGACTGAATCCAAACTTCATAGAACACATGCCCTTAATAAAAGGATTTGTTCTGCAAAACCTAGACTCAGGCAAAGGGCTGTACTTGAGGACCTAGAGGTCCACACATGACCTTGAGGCTGCAAGCTCCCCTCCCCTGATCTGGTGGTTTATTATTTTTGTTGTTTGTCTCTTTCTAACTGAATATCAGTGACATCACTGGGGTGGTGTCTTGAATTGCCTGGGAATTGGATTTAAGTGAGGCAGACTTGTACAAAGTCGTCAGCCTCACTCTCGTCTAGAGTCAACAATGTCCAGTGGCAAGACAAAAGTCAAGATGACTGGTGACGGTCTGGGATACAGTGGATGGCCTTGTTCTTTCTAAATCAGGTCAATGCATATATTTGCAACAGCTACCTCTCCCCTGAAAAATTCCATCTGCTTTTGGAGTGCTCTAATTGTAAGGAAGTTTTTTTTGTTCTCAAGACTCAATTAGCTTGTTGGTAACTAACTTCTACCATTGCTCCTGTCTCTGATCCTCTAGGTTAAAACAGATCTAATACTTCTTCCACATGTAAGCCCTTCAATATTTAAAACAAGTACAAGACATATTGCCACCAACATCTGAGTCCCCAACTTCACTCCTAGAGTCTTTCTTTCAACCATCCCCATGTAACTTGAACTCAAGGCTATTTATCATTTAGGAGGTTCAGTGGCAGAATTGATAGCAAGATGGCTGGTGTAGACAGGTACATAGGATGTGAAGCCTGGTTACATTATAGTGTAATGTTACAGACCCAATAGAATGCAATCTTGAAGGCAGGGCCTTTTTTTCCCTTTGAATTCACAGGGCCTCATTTTTGCCTGATCCATAGTTGGCACTATGTATGTTTGTGGGGATTGAATTGAACATTTATCTGAACTATTAATTCTCATTCCTTTAAGCTCCTGACACCCTCTCCCCTTCAGGTTTCCAGATGCTCTAGGTGTTACATCATACTATTTCTCACCATCCAAAAAAAATATAGATGAAATATGCTGCTTTCAAATACTCATTCTCTGGTCATTCAAGGGATATATCGATATGTCCTGCAAAAAAAACCCCAAAGAAACAAACAGAAAAACCAACTGGGATATTCTCGTGTGGTTCCTCTCATCTGTTCTCAAAAGAGTTCTAGGAGCATCTCACAGCTGCAAAGAAGGCAGGTTTCTAGAGAAGGTATTCATTCAACTGTTCTCTTGTGATGAATACCTAATTTGGTAGGAAGGTTTCTAAATTTTCTTTGATCTTTCTGAGTTCTCCTATTCTCTGTTTGGATGGACGATGAATGATTTGGTGTCCCTCTCTTATCACAAAGCATTTCCAAATTTTGCGTCCATCCTCTTTGCCTTTGCCTCTATTCACTCTCGGCCTGGGCATCATGGAGGTGAAGTTAAGGAATTATTTTGCAGAGCTAATTAAAGTCTCCTTTTCTAAAGCTCACTTTAAAAAAAGCAAATTTATTTTATGTTAAGGCCTGGTGGTTATTTGGTTCTTTTGTTAAAATTAAGTCATTAAAGTAAAAAATGAAAAGACAAAATGAAAAACCATGGTGCATAGAAAATCCACTGAGAGTTTAATAGAGCCTCCTAAGTCACAAACGGAAGTGAGAAGGCTTGAGACAGAGGCTGCTCAATAAAGGGTGAATTCTCCATACATTGTGCTTCCTGAGGCTTATATTCTGTTTAAACTTGGAAAGAATAGGATAAAAACTAATTCTAGTGAGAGCCTGGCAACGTTTTCAGAGTTATTATGAAGTGGCTTAAGCTTGTGCTTCTCAGAGTTGAGCCCTAATTAACAATATTTAAGACAAAACAAAACTAGATGTTCACTCCCTGAGATTTAAAGTGGAGTTCATTGAGAACATCATTTGTTTAACTCTGGAAGCCCTGGTGGCTCACCTCTGTTTAGGGAATGGTTTTTGCAAACCCTGGACAGAGGGGAGTCTCATGCCACACAGCCCTGGGAAGGCTGGCGAGGCTCCAACAGAACATGATCCTCTCTATAGCTGTCACACAAGTAGGCAGGAGGGTAACAAGCATTTATTAAGTTCTTGTTATGTGCCAAGAACTCTGCTTACAACTGGAGATACAAATAAAAAAAAGATGAAGAAGAAAGGCCCCTTTCTCAAGAAGTTTGCATTTTAATGGTGAAAGGAGCTGGGAGAGGGATGGGGAGAAGATGCTTGTCCTGGGGCATGGTGGTGAAATCTGGAGTCACAAACGCATCTGGGAGAGCGATGAATCACGGCAGCTTTGAGCCCATCCCCAAATGGAGGCCTCCCAGAAAGAGCTCACCAGTAAGATAAAGGGGCCAGCATTGCAAAACTGGCATGTTCCCGGGGGAGAAGGAGCTGAGTTATGTTCACAAATTCTAGGACAGAGTCTAGGACAAATCATTCTGATTTCCATCATTTCTACCCCGCAGCATCCAGATCTTCCTTGTTAGTGAGGATAAGCTTTAAAGAAGTTCCCCTTGTTCATTCTAAGAGTTGGAAAGGACCTTGGGGGAAAGAGAGGCCCATCTAATGCTATCAGTACTTCAACAAAAATTTCCCTTCTCCAACAACTCCTAAAAGAAATCAACCTGTCCCTAAGAGACCCAAGCCACACCCCAAATTCTCACCTCACCCCGAGAAACTCACAATAGGAGAAGAGGGCTCCACAGACATTGCTGCCATTTTGGGGACTTTTCTTCAAACAGTTGAGAGAAGCCTGGTTGAGAATATTAGATTATGGATGGACCGTCTTTCCCTGCTGCATGGTCCCTTCAAACAACAATGAAGTGACTGCAATGAGCCTGTTTCATTCATCTTTTTTTATTGGAAGAAAAAATGCAAAGTAGCTTCTCAATCAAGGTCACATGAAAAAATATTGGCAAAGCTTTAGCACAGTGCCTGGCACACAGTAACCACTATATGTATTATTAGGCTAGGAATGAGAATGATGGAGTGAGAGGCCAGGGGTGGTTTAAATCCTAGGTCTGTTACTTTTGCCCTGTGTGGCTTTGGATGAGTCATTTAGCATTTCTGGGTGTCAGTTTCCTCATGTTCCATGAAACAGGACAGGGAGAGGCAGACCTGATGACTTCTGAGCTCCATCCTACAATCTACAATGTCCTGGAGAAGAGTTTTAGAGATATTTGGGGCTGAGAAATAACAGTTCAGGCCAATGTCACTAGGGTTCTATCAGCTAGGCCCTAGAGATATTCTTTTGGCTACTGCAATGTTAATAGACCAGTTAGAGGTAGAGGCCAGTCTTTGGGCATAACAGAGAAGATGAAAAAGTATCCAGTGCTGTGGAGATTTGGATCAGAAACACATGAGGGAGGGAGAGAGACCATGTCTCTTCAAGTGTTTATACCTCACGCATGTTGAGGAGGAGATTATCCTTGTCACTTCCTGAGCTACATCCTCCTGTGGGAATGGTTTCTTTTCATTTTTCTTTCTTTGCATTTTCTTTGCTATTCAGTTTAGAGTGTCTCTGAAATGGGGGTGAGAGCATTGGTCTTTTTGTTTTAGTAATCAAATCGCTGCAACATGCTTTGCCCATAAAATGGCTGTTCATCTGGGAATTCTGGGTTCAGGTTTGAGTGGGCAAATGGGCACATACACTCATAGGCACATTACAGACTGTATGACACAATAAAATGTATAGTCAGGAGTCAAGAGACTGGGTTCAAATTCAAGTTTTTGCAGTTTGTAACTCTGGGCCAAGTCACTTAACCTCAAAGAATTTCCTCACTTACAAAACAGAAATTATAATACTTGTATACGTTCCTCATAGGGCTGTTGTCAGTAAAGGGCTTTATAGACATTTAAAGCCCGTTGTAAGGTGATCCAGCTTGCATTGGCTTGTGGGAACCATTGTTAAATTTTCATTGTGAGCACCAGCATTTTGGAAATCGACCAACCTTTCAAATCAGGGCTTCATCTACGACTTTGTTGACTTTCTAGATTTAAGAAAGTGATGAGGAAAATGTTGATAATTCAGATTAAACTTAAAAGTGTGTTGTATATATTAAAGGAGCAGCACGAAAATAAATAAATGAATAAAGAAAATAAATAAATGAATGAATGAACAAACAAAAATAAATAAGTAAATGAACGGGTAAATGAATGGATGAATAAATAAATAAATAAAAGTAAGCAAACAAACAAACAAACAAATAAATAAATGAATAAATGAATGAATGAATGAATGAATGAATGAATAAATAAAAATAAACAAACAAATAAATGAATGAATGAATGAATGAATAAATAAAAACAAACAAATAAATGAATAAATGAATGAATGAATGAATAAATAAATAAAATTTCACTCTCTGGTACAATCATCCTTTTTTCCTATTTTATTATGTTATGGAAATGCTTGTTTCATTTCTTAAGTTCAGAATAAAATAAATAACATTTTTTTAAAAAAGTGTGTTGTGAAGATATTTCTTCCTCCAAGAGAGCTGACTGCTGAACACTTATCAGCACACCCCTGACAAGGAAAATGTGAATTATTGTTGTTTGAGTCTGAACTATGCAGGAGGGACTCAGGAATTTTTCTGTTGAAGAATATGATAGTATTTTGCTGGTGAAAGATATCATTTAAAAGCTTGGATGCAAAAAAAGTAAAAAAAAAAAAACTTCCGTGTGATCTTTTTCCACATCATAGACAGTTTGCTTATGTATTCCTGGTCCCTCCTCCCTACCCACTCTGGGGGCAACTGGATGATTTCTTAGTCTTAGAATGATGAAATGTTAGAGTTGGAAAGGACTGTCAGTGTTGCCCCTTATTACCTTAGTGACCTTGAGCAGGTCACTTGAAGTCTCTACAGCCTCTGTAAAAAGGAGAAAAGAGGTTGGAGTTAATGACTTCCAAGGACCTTTCTAGCTATGAGTCCTATGATCTTATGCATGACTGAGAGTGGAAGATAACTATAAAATGCCTAAATATATATATGTACACATATACACACACATATATGTTTCCTCTATACACCTCTATGTATATCAATCAGTTATAGTGGAAAATATGACTGCTTTCAAAATGATCATTAATGATTATAAAGGAATATCCTCTTACCACAAGGAATTAGTCATGAAAATCTTGATAACAGAAATACCTTCTTAAAAGGGAAATACAGAGTTATGGTCTCTGGCTATAGAGTCAGAGTAGGAAAGGACCTGTTGATGCATTTGACTGAGCTTCTTGGGAGCAGGTATGTCTTTTGCCTTTCTTTCTATCTCTAGTGTGGCTGTTATTGCTCAGTATTTTCAGTCATGCCCTACTCTTTGTGACCTCATTTGGGGTTTTCTTGGCAAGGATACTAGAGTGGTTTGCCATTACCTTCTCCATCTCATTTTTCAGCTGAGGAAACTGAGACAAACAGGGTTAAGTGTCTTGCCCAGGGTCACACTGATAGTAAATGTTTGAGGTCAGATTTGAACTGAGGAAGATGAGTCTTCCTGATTCCAAGCTCCTGGCTCTATCTGCTGTACCACCTAGCTGCCCCAGCATACAAGAGGATCTTAATAAATGCTTATTGACTAGTCCAACATATACACGAGGGGAGAAAATGTCTTCTACAATGTACCCAATGGACTCATCTAGTCTTGTCCAAACAGCTCCACTGAGGTGGAAACCACTATCTCTAACCAATAGGAAAGGAAACATTTCCTTAATTTAAGGCTAAATTTGTTTTGTTATACATGTTAATACAAGAGAAAACCAAAATCTTAAAGTTTTGTTTAATGTGCTTGTATTGTACATGTGGGGGCCCCAGCTTTGTCCTAAGTATGCTTCTGCAGGTGCTAAACAAAAGACTGTGGTCAATTTACATCTTCCTATGAGCACTGGTTTTGGACCCCGCCTTCCATCTGGCTGTCTCACTTTTGTGTTCTCTTTTCCTCCCAACATGACCATGTCCATTTTTTCCATTACATCTCTTGAAAAACACTGTTGATTAGAGATAAATCCAGATTTGACCCAGATCATTCTGCCCCAGAGTTTACATATTCAACTTCTCTTTCCTCTAGAAACAGTGCAAACTTTATTGCCTTCTAAGTTGGCTGTTTTTTTTCCTATTCCTTCCTTCCTTCCTTTCCTCAGACTCTGCGCTGGTGGTTTCTTATTCTTCTGAAAATGCAACAGCTCAGTCCCCTGTGAGAGACAGCTCTCTTACAGGTGTTTGCTCATACACAAACTTTCTTTTCTCCTCCACTTTCTTTTTTTGTCCTCTGTCTGTGGTAAGGCATAGAATAATAACAATACTGCATTTAGAAGGCACTTTACAGGCAGGGAGATGGCTCATTGGATAGAGTGCCAGGCCTAGAATCCTGAAGTGAAATACGGCCTCAGACATTTATTAGCTGTGTGACCCTGGGCAAGTCACTTGCCCCTATTGGCCTCAGTTCCTTATCTATAAAATGAAGCCAAGAAAGAAATGACAAATCACTCCAGTACCTTTGCCAAGAAAACCCCAAAAGGGTCACCAAGAGTAAGATGTGAAATGACTGAACAGAACGAGGCACTTTCAGGCTTACTTTCTTCACCATAGTCCTGTGACAGAGGCATCTTTATGTTATAAATGAGAAAATGGAGATTAAGTGACTTGCTAAATATCCAACTAGGGGGTGTCAGTCCTGCCTGGGATTTCAAGTCAGGTCCTTCTTGGTTTAAAAGCAAGTACTTTTTTACTAGATGATAGCACCTCTCTGAATACATGAAGGGGTTCAAGAATGGAAAAAAAAATGTGGGCCTTGGAGTCCAGAGATGTGGGTTTATGTTCCCGTTCTATAAGGACAGGTGACTCACCTGGCCTCCCTGAGTCTCAGTTTCCTAAATCTACCTAACAGTATCCTTCCTGGCCTCTCTGCAGCCCATGACACTGTGGATCACCATCTCTCCCTTGATACTTGCTAGCCTTTAGGTTTTTGGGACATCATTATCCACTGGTTCTCTTTCTTCATGTCTGACCACTCCTCAGTCTCCATCACTGGGACTTTATCCAGATCATGTCCATTAATTGTTGGTATCCCCAAAGCTCTGGCGTGGGCCCTCTCCTCTTCCCTTTATATATTATTTTGCGTGGTGATCTCTTCATCTTAATGGATTTAGTGCTCTCTATATGGGGGCCATCTATCTGGCCACTGGACCCAGATGACTGGAGGAGAAAGTGAGGCAGGTAACTTTGCACAGCCCTGCCTCGCTTAAATCCAGTTGACTTGGAAGTCAAGATATCACCTTCTGATGTCATGGTCCTCTTTGAGAATGAAGGACAGAGAACATTAACAGCTCTCTATATTGATGATTCTCAAATCTACTTAGCCATCTCTAACCTCTCTTTCATCCTGTATTCTAGCATCTCCAACCACCTACTAGACAGATGTTTCATAGACATCTTAAACTGAAAATGTCCAAAACTGAACTCCTTATCTTTCCTACCAAACTCTCCACTCTTTCAACTTTCCTTATTACTACCAAGGACACTGCCATTCTCCCAGTCAGTTAGGCTCACCACCTAGGTGTCATCCTCAATTCCTGATCTGTCTGCCACTCCCCATATCCAATCAGTTCCCAGGTCCTGTCAATTCTACCTTCACAACATGTATCTTGTCTACACCCTTTCTCTCCTCTGACCCAGGCCCTCATCACCTCTGGCCTGGATTATTGTGACAGCCTTTTGGCTGATCTCCCTGTCTAAAGACTCCTTTTCCAACCTGCCTGCCAAAGTGATCTTCATAAAGCACAGGTCTGATCATATTTCTGCTCTCATTAAGAAACTCCAGTGGTTTCCTATTGCTTCCTGGATCAAATATAAAACACCCCAGAACCTGGACCCTTCCTATTTTCTATTCTCCTTGTCCCTTATCCTCCTCCATGCATTCTGCCTTCAGGTGACACTGGCCTCTTGGCTGTCCCCTGTACGAGATGCTTCAGCTCTCCAGGCATTTTTGCTTGTGTCTCCCATGCTCAGAATTCTCTCCCTTCAGATCTCTGCTTCCTGGTTTCCTTCAAGTTTCAGCTAAATTCCCATTTTCTGCAAAAAAACTATTCCAGTTTCCATTATTGTGAGCTTTCCCTCTGAGATTATCTCCAGTTTATCCTGTATATATCTTATTTGTACACAGCTCTTTATGTATTGTCTCCCTAGACTATGAAGGTTTTGGCTGTTCAGTCACGTCAGATTCTCTGGGAGTCCATTTGGGGTTTTCTTGACTAAGGTACTGGAATTTCCTCTCCCAGCTCATTTTACAATTGAGGAAACTGAGGCAAACAGGGTTAAGTGATTTGCCCAGGGCAACACAGCTAGTAAGTGTCAAAGACAAGATTTGAACTTAGGAAAATAAACCTTTCTGACTCCAGACTCAGCACTCTATCCATTGCACTACTTAGGGACCCAGATTATGAAGGGAGAGACTGTCTGTTGCCTTACTTTCTGTCTCTAGTGCTTAGCACAGTGACTGGAATATAGTAGGTCCTTAATAAATGAAACTGTGCATGACTTCAATCTCATGCTGAGGAACCGCTGATGAGTCTTTAGGGTGTTGTGCCTATTGTATAGGTCACCACACCTAGACACGGGATTTGGATCAGGTCTGGTACTAGGGAGCCTGGCCTCGATCACTCTTTATAAAATAGTCTGAGGTCTTAAAGTGATATATACTCCATTTTTTGTGTAGAATTTCAAGGGAAATAAACTTTCTAAATAAATGTTATTATTTTAACATGCTAGTGATTTAGTATAGTTCTAAATCTGTTGGTTAATTTAGGTAGCACCATCATTTTTATTATGTAGGTGCAGTCCAACCATGAGCAATATAGTCCTTTAATTATTTGTCATCTTTTATCAATTAAAAACTGTCAATTAAACCTTGAATATGTCTTGGTAGATGGATGTCATGATATTTGATGAACTTTGTAGTTATTTTGAATATGACTTCTCTGTAAAATCTTCCTGTTTTTTTGTGGATTTATTTTGTATCTTGCTACTTTCCTGAAGTTACTAATAATTGTACTTAGTCTCTTTGCTGATCCTCTGGAGTTTTCTAAAGAAACAGTCATATCATCAGCAAATAGGTAACTTTTTATCATATTTGCTGACATTTATGACTTTATTTTAACATCTACCATGTTACTATTATATTTTTTCATCATCATCTTATGTTTTTAAATGAATTCAAATACCTTCTTAATTTGTTGTGTAAGTGAACTTTTGGCTCTTGATATTTCTTTTGCGGTTTGTGATAATGATTTGGCACATCTTCCCCATGTTATTCCTCCCCTTCTGCCCAACCTTCACCTTGTTTATTACTACAGATTTTAAAATTGTGCCAGAGGTTTTCTTGGATTTACTTATCTTTCAGGTAAATTATTGTTATTTCTAGAACTTTCCAACATTTTTGTTGCTTTTTGTTATGGTTATTTATAATATATAGAAATATAAAAATATAAATATAATATATATAATAAAATATAATACATGTAATAAAATATAATATATATAATATGTGGTTATTTATATATATATATATATATATAAACAACTTTTTGCTTCATCTTTTGGAAATAAAGAATTATAGGATCTCGCAGTTAGAATGCCTCTAAGTCAAATATGTATCTAAGCAGGATTCCTTTCCAATACATTACTTACAAGTGATCATTCTGCTTCTTTTTGAAGACTTCTAGAGAAGAGGAATTCAATACCTCTTCATTCCACTTTTGGAGAAGCTAATTATTAGGAAGACTTTTTTCCCATTATAGCAAGCTGAAATTTATCTCTCTGCAAGTGACCACTACTTCTTAGTTCTTTCTAGATCCAAGCAAACTAAATCTCTTTACTTTTACACATGACAGTCCTTCAAGTACTTGAAGACAGTGATCTTCCTTGGGTCATCTCCAGAATAAACATTCAGAGTTCCTTCCTTATGTGGAATGGTGTCCCTTCTTCTCTCCTTCTCCTGGTACTATACTACTATAGTACCACTACAGTGGTACTATTACTTTCCTCACTCTCGTGCTTTGCTCTTAAGTTAAAATTAGCCCTTTTGGAGTAGGAGGGGCAGTAAGCTTGAGTTTTGTTTTCTGGTTTTTTTTTTTCCAAAAAATTCTTGTAGAGGCATGCTTACCTCATTCTCTACTTGGGAATTACTTTTTAGCCCAAATGGAGGACTGTACATGTGTCTTGGCTAAATTTCATCCAATTGCATTTATTCTATTGTTTTAGCTAGTCAAAATATTTTGAGATTTGGAGTGTCTGCCATTCAAAGCGTTTGTTGTTCCTTCTGGTTCTGTTATCATCTACAAATTTTAATGCCCCTACTTCTTCACCCAAATTCAAGATCTCAGTTCAAATGTGGCCTCAGATACTCACTGTGTGAAACTGGGCAAGTCGCTCAACCTCAGTCTGCTAAAATGGGACCATAATGGCATTCACCACACAGGGAAGTCCTGTGGATCCGATGAGAAGATATCTGTACAGTGCTCAGTGCAGTCAGTGCCTGGAGCAGTAAGCACTTAAGAAAGACCTGTTTTCTTTCTTCTAAGGCACTGATAAAAATGTTAAGTATCCCTAGAGTAGTAGTATCTATCCCTAGAGAGATCCCACATTGACTTTGACTTTTTAATGATAACCTCTAGTCATTCAACCAATTTCAAATCTGCCTGACTGTTCTACTGATTCTTTTATTGTTTTGTATTGTTTGCATTCTTCTACTGATTCTTCCTAGAGACAGTAGGTGATGTAGTGGAGAGAGTGCTGGATTTAAAATCAGGAAGATCTCAGCTTAAATATGGTCTCAGACACTTAATGTCCATTTGCCTCAGTTTCTGCTACTGCAAAATGAAGACAATAAATAGCACTTACCTCTCAGGATTATTGTGAATATCAAATGAGATTATATTTGAAAAAAACTGCTAATTACAATTCCTGGCATCTAGTAAGCACAATATAAATGTTTATCCTCTTCCTTATTATTCAGTTCACATCTCTCCATCTTGTCCATAAGAATTGCACAATCACTTTGTCCAATGTCTTGTTGGAATCTAATTATACTATACATCTGCAGAATTCATCTGACCTACCAGCCCAATAATCTGGTTAAATAAAGATAATGGGATTAAGTGTGCATTATTCTTAGACAAATTATGAGAAATTGCCCAGTACTGGCCTCCCATCCAGATAATAGTCACCTGCATCTATGACAAGGACATTAGTGATGTTGAATGTGTTCCAAGTTTGATTCAATCAAAAGTACAACAAGAGACTGTCTACAAACTCAGTTCTACGTACCCTGACAAAATAGTCTTATACTTCAAGGCCAGATTGATGGTAAGATTTTGCTTTTGTAAAAAATTTTTATTATTTATTAATTTTAAACATTTTTTCTTTTTGAATTTAAATTTAATTTTAAATTTAAAAATTTGATTCTAAATTCTCCCTCCCCTACCTCTTGAGAAGGCAAACAATATGATATCAATTATATATGGGAAATCATGCAAAACATCTATCCATATTAGCCATATTTTCTAAAAAAGCAAGAAAACCTAAGAGAGAAAATTATACTTCAATTGGCACTCAGTTCATCAATTATTCTTTTGGAGGTAGATAGCTTTTTTTTAAATCATGAGTCCTTTGGAATTGTCTTGGATCACTGTAGTGATCAGAGAAGCCAAGTCTTTCACAGTTAATCACCATGAAAACATTGCTGTTACTGTGCACAATGATTCCCTGGTTCAACTCATTTCACTTTGCATCAGTTCATATAGGTTTTGCCATGTTTTTCTGAAATCACCCCTCTCATCATTTCATATAGCACAATAGAACTCCATCACAATCATATACCACAACTTGTTCAGCCATTTCATAAATGATGAGCATCCCTCCAATTTCCAGTTCTTTGCTACCACAAAAAGAGCTGTTATAAATATTTTTGTACAAGAGTCCTTTTCCCTTTTCTTTGGAATACAACCTAGTACTGGTGTTGCTGGGTTTGCAGTTTTATAGTTCTTTGGGCACAGTTCCAAATTGCTCTCCAGAATGGTTAGACCAGTTCATTACTCCTCTAGTAGTTCATTAGTGTACCTATTTCCCCCTTATCCCCTCTAGCATTTATCAATTCTGATCAGTGTGAGATGGTACCTCAGAGTTGTTTTAACTTGGATTTCTCTAATCAAAGAGCATTTTTTTCATATGACTATAGGTATCTTTGATTTTTTCTTCTGAAAATGTCCTGTTTATATCCTTTGACCATTTATCAATTGGAGAATGACTTATTTTCATAAATTTGACTCAGTAATATACTCAGTGTCTATTTGAGAAATGAGGCCTTCACCAGAGAAATTTGCTGTAAAATTTTTCGATATTAATCATCTATGGTACCTTTCAGCATAATATAGTTACCCTGACTATATCTTTTAATTAGATCTATCTTTGTTTTTGCTTTGAGATCATGATTGCTATTGGCCCTGCCTTTTTTTACTTCAGCTGAAGCATATTAGATTCTGCTCCCGCCTTTTATTTTAACTCTGTGTACGTTTTTCTGTTTCAAATGTGTCCCTTATACCCAACATATTGTTGGATTTTGGCTTCTAATCCATTCTGTGCTTGCTTTCATTTTATGGGTGAGCTCAAATCATTCATATCCACAGTTATGTTTACGAATTGTATATTTTGTTCCATCCCATTTTCTTCCGTTTCTTCCTCTCTCTTTTTATTTTGTCTGTCTCTTTTGCTTCTCTCACTGCCTCCCTTAATCTGCCATCCTTTTTATCAACCCTACCTCCCTTTCTCTTATCCCTTCCCTGCTTATTTCCCTATTGGGTAAATTACATTTCTATACACAACTGAGTGTGTATATATTCTTCCTTCTTTGAACCAATTCTGATGAGAGTGAAGTTCAAGCATCGTCTACCATCTCCACTACCCATTTTCCCCTTCATTGTAAAACCTCTTCCTTACATGCCTCTTTAATGTGGGAAAAACTTTCCCATTTTACTTCTCTCTTCTCCCAATGCATCCCTCTTTCTCACTCTTTATTTTATTTTTTAGAGATCATTCCAACATAATTGACTCACTTTCGTGCTCTCTGTCTACATAAACTTCTTTTAACTGCCCTAACAATGACAAAGTTTTTTGGAGATACATATATCATCTCATATAGAAATGTAAACAGTTTAACTTTATTAAGTCCCTTATGAACACTCTTTCATGTTTACCTTTTTATGCTTCTTGTGAGTCTTGTGTTTGGAGGTCAAATTTACATCAGGAATGCTTGAAGGTCCTCTATTTTATTCCATATTCAATTCTCCCCCTGCATCCCCACCGCCATCAAAAGGTTTCGCTCAGTTTTGCTGGGTAAGCTATTCTTAGATGTAATTCTAATTCCTTTGTCTTTTGGAATATCATATTTCAAGCCTTCTAGTCCTCTAACGTGGAAGCCACTAATCTTGTGTCATTCTGTAACTCCATGATATTTAAGTTGTTTTTTCTGGATGCTTGAAGCATTTTCTTTTTGATCTAGGAGCTCTAGAATTTGACTATACTATTCCTGAGAGTTTTCATTTTGGGATCTCTTTCAGGAGATGATTGGTGTATTCTTTCAATTTCTATCTTACCCTTTGGATCTAGGTCAGGGTGGGTTTGGAGTCAGTCAAAAGACTGCACTTAAGGATCTAGAAGGCCATATGTGGCCACACTTGATGTCAGGACATTTTTCCTTGATAATTTATTGAAATATAATGCTAGACATATAGACACATGCTAGACATATGCTCTTTCTTTCATTATGACTTTCAGGTAGTCCAATAATTTTTAAATCATTTCTCCTGGACCTATTTTCCAAGTCAGTTGTTTTTCAAATGAGATATTTCACATTTTCTTCTATTGTTTTTATACTTTTGACTTTGTTTTATTGTTTCTTAATATCTCATGGGGGCATTAGCTTTTACTTTCCCAATTCTAAATTTTAAGGAATTATTTTCTTCAGTGAGCTTTTGTGCCTTGTTTTACTCCTAATCTTACTGGAAAGACTTCTAGCTTATCCCCATTAAATATAATGCTTGCTGATGGTTTTAGATAGATGCTTCTTATCATCTTAAGGAAAAATCCTTTTATATCTATGCTTTCAAGTATTTTAAATAGGAATGGGTATCGTATTTTATTAAAAGTCTTTTCTGTATCTATTGATATAATCTTATAATTTTTGTTACTTTTGTTACTGACATAGTCACTTATGTTAATAGTTTTCCTTATGTTAAACCATCCCTATATTCCTGGTATAAATCCCACTTGGCCACAATATATAATCTTTGTTATATATTGTTGTAATCTCTTAGCTAGTATTTTATTTAGGATTTTTGCATCAATACTCATTAATGAAATTGGTCTATAGCTTTCTTTCTGGTTTTGCTCTCCTTGCTTTGGTTATCAATACCATATTTGTTTCATAAAAGGAGTTTGATAGGATTCCTTCTTTGCTTATTATTCCAAATAACTTTATTTAATATTAGAATTAGTTGAGCTTCAAATGTTTGGTAGAATTCACTTGGAAATCCATCTGATCCTTATGCTTTTTTCATAGGAAGCTCATTTATGACCTGTTCAATTTCTTTTTTTAAAAAAAAGGTTTGTTAGTTATTCCATTTCCTCTTCTCTTCATTTAGGCAGTTTATGTTTTTCCAAATATTCTAAAATTGTTACATTTATTTCACTTAAATTGTTAAATTTATTGGAATATAATTAGAAAAAAGCAACTTCTTGTAATTGATTTGATTTTCATTTAGTGGTATGTTATGTTTGTTATGTATGTTATGTCATGTTTTCTTATACCTCTCTTACAAGGCTGTTAATCCTCTTTTCATAATTTTCTTGTATCACTCTCATTTCTTTTCCCAATTTTTCCTCTATCATTTTTATCTCTTTATCTCTTCCAGGAATTCTTGTTGGATTAGGGTTCAATTAGCATTTGTTTTGAGGCTTTTCAAAATAGCTTTTTCCACATTGTTGCCTTCTTCTGAGTTTATATCTTGGTCTTCCTTGCCACTGTAGTAGCTTTTTAGGGCCAAATTCTTCTTCTTTTTTTTTTTTTGTTCTTGTTTGCTCATTTTTTCCAGCCTATGTTTTGACTTTGACTTGGCTTTATGTTAAAGTCGGGCTTTGCTCACCTAGGATTGGGGAGATACTGTTCCAAACTTCAGACTTTTTTATGCTGCTGTTTTCAGAGCTAGCTCTGGGAGTCTGTAGTTTTCGATACTTCCAAGATGGTGTGATCCTGAGAGAGAGGTATAGTCACTGCTCTTCTGCTCTGTGCTCTGATCTTTAGCTAGGAAAGACCCCTGGTGCTTTGGTCATGTCACCAAGGCCCGTTCTCCCTTGTGACTGACTACCAGCGCTCTTCTGCACTCTGGAACTGTTACCTAGAACTATGGGCAAGAGAGTTGCCAATTAGCATCAGCTGCAGCCAATGTCAGCAAAGGCTCCCCTGTAATCTCTTTTCAATCAGTTGTCTGACTCCCTTCCCATCTCTGGTCTGAGAGCTCCTGAAGCTTCTGCTGCTGTATGTGTGGGCTCCAGACAGGCTTCCATGGTGCCACAGATTTCTCTTGCTAACTTTTTAAGTTTTCTTAGGCTGGAAAAATGTTTCACTCTGACCTTTTGTTGGCACTGCTGCTTCAACATTTGATTTGAGGAGTTATCTGAAAGTTGTTTAGAAGTGATGTTGGGAGAGTTTAGCTGGGTGGCTGTCCCTAATCCACCATCTTGCCTCCACCTCTCTTACATTTTTTTCAATTAAGAGCAAGAGCAGCAGTACACCCACAAATTGTACTATAGTTTAAAATATACTATAGAACACTCTGGTTTGAAGTGGAAAGAAAGGCTTCTTATGAAAGAGAAAAGTGCTGAATCTTTAAAAGCCTAATTAAGAGGTTATAACTTATGGGATATACTTCAAAGAAAACTTAATGTGCAAGCAAAAACGCATTACATGAGAGTTTCTACTACTTAGTAGGAGAAGTTCCCCAAATGGAGGTTGTGGTAGGACTTCAGCATATAAAAATCAGTGAATGGATCCTATTCCACACAGAGACTTGGTCCAATACCAATCTATCTTCTAAAAGGGAAATTCACTTCAAATCATGAGGTGGGTCCAGTAGTCACATAAAGTATTGATCTATTAAAGACCTCAGATTAAAAAGGCCAAGGTCCTCCACTGCATCCTGGGTCATTCTAATCATCCTGATATATATCTTGCCACTGGATGTAGATGGCTCTGGAGGAGAAAGTGATGCTCATGACTTTGCACAGCCCTCACTTAAATCCAATTCACTTGCATGTCATGGCATCACCTCCCTGATGTCATGGTCCTCTTTGAGAACAAAGGACAAATAACAACAAAGCATTGACCAATGAAAAGGGACCTGCAATAGTGTGGACCCCTCCCTTAAGCCACATAAACCAGTTTGCTTGGTCTCTATGACACTGCCCTGCCCATGATTTGGTGACTTTTACCTCCCTCCATGCCTTTTGTTTTTAACCTTTGCTTTGCCTAGACTGCCTCCTTTTTTGTTTTTGCCAGCTCTTTTTCACTCTGGAAGACCTGGACCCGGGACATCAGGCTGCCATTTTGCATCCCGTTAGCACTGTTTCTAGTTTACAGAAAGTTAATTTCTATTTCTTGATATATTTTACATTATAAGCTGTTCTGTATATGTCTTCTGTGTCCTCAATTTGACTTTAAGTAAAATGAAGGAACAAAACAAATGTCCTTAATTGGGAGTGGGGTCCATAGTGGTGGTTTTGTTCCTATTTTATTTCATTTAATTGGGGCTTATTCAGAAAAATTGTCTTCAAATATTTGAAGGCCTATCACATGGAATAAGAAGTCTTGGGTGGCTCCAGAGGGGACAACAAGAATGGACATAGAATTTTTATTTATGGTGGAAGGAATACGGGAAAGATCTCTAGATCTCATTGGCTTCATTATTATGTAGTACCCCTTTGAGACTTATCGGACTTCAGGACAACTTGCATGGCCCAGATGCAAGTTGCTGAGGGCATGCTGGCACCTGAAAGAGTAAATAGAAAACATTGCATTTATTCAGTCTCAATCTTAGAAAAGCTCAGTAGGTGTGGACCAGATTGTCTAGTCATTCTATCTCCATCAGTCAGCATCAGTCTGCCTCTCCTCTTCTGAGTCTAATTCTAGCCATCTTTATCACCAAATCTAGATCCTGGTGGCTATTCTCTACCAAACCCTCAGGACATTATCTTTCCTTTCTCAGTGAGTTCATTGCCTGAATCACAGTCTTCCTCACAGCAGGGGATTTCAAATTACACATTGATGTTCTCTCAAATACCCCAAGCTCCCAGTTTCTCAGTCTGCCCATATCCTAGACCTACTTATCCATTCTGCCTCACTTACACAAAAGAATAATCATACCCTTTGGCTTGCCATCACTCATAAGTGTATCACTTCCATGATCAAGAACTCCAGTTATTTTATATGACTCAACCTTCTTTCATTTCATCTCCCCTGTGTGTTTGTTTCTCTCAAACCTATTCTTTGTCCAACTGTGACCTGTAATCTCTCTTCCTCACAGTACTTTGCCAAGTGTTCACCCCTTGTTCTGGCTACACATTTTTGACTTTTCATTCTTGACTCCTTCAGTGAACCAATTTAATTTTACACTATTATCTCTTCCATATCATGATGGGTAGAGGCATGGTAACCCCATGATCTGGAAAATCTGCATAAAATTTTTTTGCCCTTCCTTCGTACCAGAGAAGAATTCTGAATTATTATGTATTTAAAATAAAATATGTTGATATCATACAATACTGTACACATTTTATGCATTTCTGAGTTTCTAAATTTTTTCGGGGTTGTCTGCTGGCCTTTGTGTGTCATCTGTGGCTTCCACAAAACTCTCCTCAAATTTCCATTTAAATTTCTTTTGTCAACTCATGATATATTGAAACTACTGTGGGGAAAGTTGTGATGTGGAAGGGATAACTGTATTCTTATCCCCTTTCCTCTCCAATATTCCTTAATGCTTGACCTATCCTTGTTCTGTTCAATAGTTGCTGTACTATTTGATCCTATTGACCCTCTTCTCTTGGGTTCTCTCTTGAGTCTCCTCTTATCCCTCTGACCACTCCTTCTTTGGCTTCTTTGCTGATTTATCCTCCATATACCATCTCCTAACTATGAGACTATCCTAATACTATCCCTAATCCTCTTCTCCTTTCTCTCTAGAGTCTTTTACTTGATGATTTCACCAACATTCACGTATCTAATTGTTTTCTCTATGTAGGTGACTCTTAGATTGATATATCTTGCCATAGGCTCTCTGTTGAACTTCAGTTGTGCATCACTAATTACCTGTTCCAGAACATGATGTCCTACAGGCATTTCAAACTTATTATGTCCAAAATGGAACTTATTCTCCTTCTCTCACCTATAATCTATCCTTCTTCTGAACTTCTTTATTACTATTTTTAAAGAACAGGATCTTTCTTTTATTTTTATTTTTTTTTATTTTTTTTTACTCTTGAGCTTGAAGTTTATTTTTTTTTATTTTATTTATTTATTTATTTAACTTTTTACATTCATTTTCACAAAATTTTGGGTTCCAAACTTTTCTCCCCTTTTATCCCCTCCCCCCACCCCAATACCCCAAGCAATCTAATTTTCCCTATCTCCAATCTGCCCTCTCTTCTGTCATCCCTCCCTTCTCTTGTCTCCATCTTCTCTTTCCTCCTGTAGGGCCAGATGACTTTCTATTCCTCCTTAACTGTATGTCTTCTTTCCTAGTAGCAACAGCAATACTAGACAGTTGTTCCTAAAACTTTGAGTTCCAAATTCTCCCCATCCCTCCCTCCCCACCCATTCCCTTTGGGAAGGCAGGCAATTCAATATAGGCCATATCTGTGTAATTTTGCAAATGACTTCCCTGATAGTCGTGTTGTGTAAGACTAACTGAATTACCCTCCATCCTATTCTGTCCCTCATTGTTTCTCTTCTATCTTTTGATCCTGACCCTCCCCAAGTGTTGACTTCAAATTGCTCCCTCCTCCCTTTGCCCTCCCTTCCATCATTCCCCCCCCTTGCTTATCTCCTTCCCCCCCACTTTCCTATACTGTAAGATAGGTTTTCATACCTAAATGAGTGTGCATTTTATTCCTTCCTTTAGACAAATGTGATGAGGGTAAACTTCTTGTTTTTTTTTTCCTCAGCTCTCCTCTTTATCCCTCCACTAAAATGTCTCCTACTTGCCTCTTAAATGACATGTAATTACCCCATTCCATTTCACCCTCTTTCCTCCCACTCCATCTCTCTCTCACCATTTACCTTGATTTCTTTTAAGCTATGGTCCCATCCTATTCAATTCACTCTGTGCTCTCTGTCCCTGTGTGTGCGTGTGTTTGTGTGTATGTGTGTGTGCGTGCATGCGTGTATGTGTGTGTGTGGTCCCACCAACTACCCAGATACTGAAAAGTTTTAAGAGTTACAAATATTGTCTTTCCATGTAGAAATGTAAACAGTTCACTTCTGGTAAGTCCCTTAAGACTTCTCTTTGCTGTTTACTTTTTCATGTTCTTCTCATTTTTGTGTTTGGAAGTCAAATTTTCTTTTCAGCTCTGGTCTTTTCATCAAGAATGATTGAAAGTCCTCTGTTTCATTGAAAGACCATATTTTCCCCTGAAGTATTATACTCAGTTTAGCTGGGTAGGTGATTCTTGGTTTGAGTCCTAGTTCCTTTGACTTCTGGAATATCCTATTCCATGCCCTTCGATCTCTTAATGTAGAGGCTGCTAGATCTTGAGTTATCCTGATTGTATTTCCACAGTACTGAAATTGTTTCTTTCTAGCTGCTTGCAAGATTTTCTCTTTGAGCTGGGAGTTCTGGAATTTGGCCACAATGTTCCTAGGAGTTTCTCTTTTTGGATCTCTTTCAGGTGGTGATCGATGGATTCTTTCAATACTTATTTTGCCCTTTGGTTGTAGAATCTCAGGGCAGTTTTCCTTGATAATTTCATGGAAGATAATGTCTAGGCTCTTTTTTTGATCATGACTTTCCAGTAGTCCCATAATTTTTAAATTGTCTCTCCTGGATCTATTTTCCAGGTCAGTTGTTGTTCCCATGAGATATTTCACATTCTCTTCCATTTTTTCATTCTTTTGGTTTTGTTTGGTGATTTCTTGGTTTCTCGTAAAGTCATTAGCCTCCATCTGTTCCATTCTAATTTTGAGAGAACTATTAAATTCAGTGAGCTTTTGAACCTCTTTTTCCATTTGGCTCATTCTGCTTTTGAAAGCATTTTTCTCCTCATTGGCTTTTTGAACCTCTTTTGCCAATTGAGTGAGCATAGTCTTCAAGGTGTTATTTTCTTCAGCATTTTTTTGGATCTCCTTAACCAAGGTATTGACCTGTTTTTCATACTTTTCTTGCATGTCTCTCATTTCTCTTTCCAGCTTTTCCTCCACCTGTCTAACTTGCTTTTCAAAATCCTTTTTTAGCTCTTCTAAGGCCTGAGCCCACCTGACATCCCCCTGGGGTGTCTGGGGTACTGAGGCCCCGCCCTCCACATCTTTCCCCGATGGTGAGAATACGTCCTCGTCCTCGCCATCAGATCCGAATGTTGGGATCATTTGCATTTGTTGGAAAAAACTCTCTATAGTCTTATTTTTCTTCCCTTTTCTAGGCATTTTCCCAGCCAATTACTTGACTTCTGAGATTCCTGTCCACCCCCACCTAGATCTGCCCAGCTAGTGCTTGGGCTCTGAGATTCAAATGCGCCGTCCAGCTGCTAATCAATGTGACCTTTTGTTCTGGTGCGGGGGTGGGGGCAGGGCCACCTCCCAGGCTCCGCTCCCTCAGGGGCTTTATGCAGAGACTTTCAGGGACGGAGCGGGTGGGGGGAGGGGCCCGCCTCCCAGGCTCAGTTCCCTCAGGTTGTTTATGCAGATATTTTCAGTAATAAAGATCCTGCCTGCTGTCCGGGAGTCCCGGGCCGCGCTCCTGCTGCCTGCCTCCGCTGCCGCCCATGCCTCTGCCTCTGACGCTTCCTGCCCTCGTCTCTGTTGCCGCCGCTTCCTCCCGAGGGGGCCTGAGTCACGGAGACACTCCGCTCCCCTCCTCCAGCCCAGCCTCTCTCACTGACCTGTAGCTTCTGTGGGTGGAGGGACTTTCCCGGCTGCCGGAGCTTCCGTCTTTGAAGCCTGCTCGGGTCAGCTTCTCTGGGGCCGAGGCCAGGGCAGCGCTGGGGTTGGGGTCCGCTTTCCAGGGCGCGACGGACCCTGGGGACGGGTCTCCAGGGCTCTCTGGCACGGAAATCTCTTCCACTCCGTTTCTGTACCCCTTTCAGTGGTCCAGAAGTTATGCGGATCTCTTTTTACATTAATTCTATGTGCTGTGGGTTGGAGCTCGTAAACTTGCGTCCTTCTACTCCGCCATCTCTTTCTTTTATTTTTAAAATAAGTTTTTATTGATATTTTGTTACTTACATCATCATAGTTATCTCAAATATCCCTCCTCCTAACCCTGCAATAGAGTAATCCCATATGACAAATAGTATTTTTTTTAAGAGAAGAAAAAACATCAGTATAACTGATCAATGCGTTGAAAAAGTCCAACAACATATGCAGTATGTAACATCTGTGAACCTCCCACCTCCATCAAGGGGTAAGTTGGGCTGCCTTCTCATATGTCTTCCCTCAAGTCCTGCTTGATCTTTGTCACATACACTGATTTTTTGGTGTGTTTTTCCTTCCATTTCCATTGTTGCAGTTACTGTTTATGTTGTTTTCTTGGCTTTGTTTACTTCACTGTGCCATGGTTTATGGAGGTGTTCCCATGCTTCTCTGTATTTATCACATTCATCATTTCTTACAGCACAGGAATATTCATTCCATCAGTCATTCCCCAAGTGATGGACGTCTACTTTGTTTCCAATTCTTAGCTATCACAAAAAGTGACATAAATATTTCTGGATTATGTTCTTATTACTACTGAGGACATTACCATCCTTCCAGTTGTTGTTCAGTCATTCAGTCATGTCCAGCTCTTCATGAACTTATGAATCATACTATCCATGGGGTTTTCTTGGCAGAGACACTGGGATGGTGCATCAGAAACTGGCACATGAGCTGGGCTGCTAGCACAAAGTCTTTGATCTGTTTTTCTAAAGGAAAGACAGCTTTATAGGGGTTAATAATCTTATTTTATTTAACAAATAGATAAGTACAGATAAGTGGTCCAAGAAAGAATCCAACAGACAGGGCTCCAACTGTCTAAACAGAATAATACAGCCACCTACGCACACCACCAGACTAGGAGAGCACAAACCTCTGAGTAGTTGGCAAGAGGCAGGAATCTTAACAAATGGCTACTCACAGTCCTGTCCAAGGAATCAAAAGGTCCTTCTCATGATTGAACCCCCAAAGCAGAATACCAGCCTCCCAGAATATATAATAAATGCTTGGCCCCTGATAGCTCAGAGCCTGAAGGCATGAAACCTATGTGACTCAGAACAGCTATGAATTATCAGGGTTCAAAGAAAATCAATCCTTCAGATATTTTCAATGAACCTGAGCCCAGGAAATTGAATTCCAAAAAGAACACAACAAAAATCTCACCTTGCTTGTGCTTATAGGTGGTTTGCCATTTCCTTCTCCAGAGGATTAAGGCAAATGGAAGTGAAGTGACTTGCTCAGGGTCACACAGTTAGTACATATCTAAAGCCAGATTTGAACGCAGGAAGAGGAGTCTTCCTAACTGCAGACCTGGCACTCTATTGCCTGCACCACACTGTTCCCTTCAGTCTAGCTTATTCAAGTTCAAAACCTTAGTGTCATCCTCAACTCTTTCCTCTCCTTCACCCTCATATCTAATAATATTTCAAATCTTATCATTTCTATCTCCACAATATCTGTGTATCTATCTATCTGTCTACTTTCTCATCTCCATTCATACAGCACCACCCTAGTTCAAGACCTGACCTCCTACCACTTCTTGCCTTAGTCATTGTAATAACCTCTGATTTTGTCTTCCCAGATCAAACTTCTCCTCACTTTAAGGCATTCTCTCCATAGCTACCAAAGTTATTTTCCTGAAGTGCCAGTTTGATAATTTCACCTTTCTAATCAGTAGGTTCTAATTGCTCCTTATGACTTCTAGAAATAAATATAAGCTTTTCTGGCATTTAAATCTCTTCACAACCTGTGCCATTCCTACCTTTCTAGTCTTTTCATACCTCATCCTTCTACATACTGTGTTCTAGCTATATTACCTTTGTGGTACCAAACATAAAATATTCTATCTCCTGACTCCATATCTCTATATTGACTGACCAGCAAACCCCACCCCCCACCCCCACTTCCCCTGGCTCCTACACATACTTGGTATATACTACTTCCTTAATTGTGCCTTTTGTAATCATTGTTTTCCTTCAAGACAGCTCAAGTACCTGCTTCTTAATCTTCCCAGCTACTAGGGAAATTACCTTGTATTCATTCTGTATGTATGTACAGCAAAAGCAGGGTCTCTCTCTTTGGGCTAGGGCTGGTTTGCTCACTTTACTTACACTCATTGAAGCAGATTGGAGTGATTCCCCAAAGAATAAGCCATGCTCCTATAATCCACTTTCAATGTCCAAATAGTAATGTGAGAAAGTTGTATGTCTACTATTCCCAGCTGTATCTCTTGAGCCCCCACCAGTGAGCTCATTTAAATAAATCAGCCAAGAAGACATCACTAACTCTTAATACTGAAAGATTTACTAAACACATGATAACCCACCTATATCCTGTGTCATTTTTTCTTGCCAATGCACAATGTCCATGACAAAGAGTGGGTAATAAATTGCAGGAACCTACCACTGAAGTAGGGTAATGCATGTGTCCAAGGCAACTTAAATCTAGACTGTTGGCCTTGATTTACTTCATCTCCTTAGAGAAGTGTGGTAGGGTTGTTTCACCTTCTGGGTAGGGTTGTTTCTCTTCTGGGCCTCTGTGCTGTCCTACTAGGTGAAACCACTTCCCTGCCTGCTGCTACCCTTAGGCTGCTAAGTCAATGTGAAGCTCTTTTAGTGACAGTAGAAACCATAAGACTTGGGAATCTATAGAACTATTAATAGCTATTTTTCTGACTCAGAAAAAGTTTCACTGAGTCTGGCTTTTCCAAAGATATTTAGGTAAGTTTCCAGTATTCTGAGGGGGTAGAAAGCCATGGGTGGTAGGAAAGGGCAAGGTAGCCTTGACTACCCTTTCCCAGCTAACTCTACACATGGGCAATTTTTTTCCCCCTCCAGTCAGCCCTTTTGAAAGGCATAGCCTTTCTCCAATTAGATCAACCCCCAGCATTAATGGCAGAGCTTGTATTTCTCTATTCTTTTGGTCTTGGGGTCTAAGCAGGGGCATCCTGTTGTGAAGTGACTTATCTCTGTCTTAGGATGAGAAAACAAAATTCATATTTTTGTAAGACACAACTTAAACTGACCACATGCAATCATGTCAGTCACTGGAAAGTTCCTGATATCAGGGTTTCCCAGCTAGCAACCTCAAAGTACTCATAATAGTCATATGTAAATTAACTGATGGGAAACAAGATACCTTGGTCAACTTTGCCTTCACTTTTCCCTCTAAGGAGCTATTTTCTTTCAAGCTTCCTTCCACACTTTTCCCTAAGGGGCTGCTTTCTGTTAGGTTCTCAGAACTTCTGGTGCCTCTGTCCAAGTACTGAGAAGTAGATTTTCTCAGTGTTTCTCACACAAATGTCCCTTCTTCCTCCTCTGTCCCTTTTAATAAATAAAATGTCCAAACAAGAAAGAATCCCCTTACACACTCACACTCAGATCTCTACTTTCATATGCATATATTATCTTTCTATTCGAATGTAAGTTTTTAGAGGTTAGAGATTATTTAAATTTCTTCCCTTTGAATTCCTATTGGCACATGGTAAGTGCTTCATAAATACTGCTTAACTGGTGTTGACTGATTGGAAGGGTGCATGTGATTGAAAGGAATTTAATCCTTTTTCAGCTTCAAGTAAAGAATGTGGGAAGGAGTCAAGTAAAGGTTGTGTCAGAAGTTGCCTCAATAATGATAGCTAATGATAGCTAACGTTTATATAGTGCCTGCTACGTGCTAGACACTGTCCTACATGATTTACAACTGTTATTTTGTTTGATCCTTACAACTACTCTAGGGGGTAGATGCTATTATTATGTTGATTTTACAAATGAGGAAACTGAAATGAACAGATTATGACACTTGCCCAGGGTCACTGAGCTATTAAGTGTATGAGCTTGGATTTGAACTCAGTTCTTCCTGAGTCCTGTGTTCTAAGGCATAACAAAGGAAGGTTGATTAGCTCTGAGGCATGTAGGCCTAGCATAGGCTCATAGAAAGAGCCATAACTACTCCCCAAGGAAGTGGTAGCAGCCATATTCACAGATGATTGTTTCAGCATATGTAAATTCAGAGGCAGAGGTTACTGGGAGAAGACTCAATATCAGTGAATGGTGGTAAAGGTAGGGCAAAGCAGGAGCTCAGGGACCATGTTAAGGAAGATGCAAGAAAGGGACCCAAGCAGCAGCAATGCAAACTTGGATGATAGAATCACGAGATGATTTAGCCATGATGCAACCTTTGCCTGGTTTGAGGTGTGAATTTTTGGGGAAGTTAATCCCTTTTCAGGTTATGAGGGCATCTGTGGGATAGTATATCCACATATGTATGGGTTGGGTGGTAGTAGTGGAGAGCATTCAGAATCTCTCCTTGTCTACTGAATGCTTCTCTGCTATCTACAAACATCTCCTGACTCTCCTCAATCCGCCTTCGATGCAATGTTCAAAAATCCTTCATTTGATCTGTCCATGCCTTCTTGCTCTAGTTCTATATCTCTCTTCTCTTTCAAGTCTTTCCCTTGAAAAGATTGTCTAGAATCAGTTCTCTCAGTTTCTCTCATACTCTCTGTATTCAATCAATAAATCAACTGGCAAACATTTATTAAGCCTCTACTATGTGCTAGGCACATAGCTCAGTGTAACTTCCCCAACCTTATCATTCAGCTGAAAACTCTGAATTTACAAATGCTCTATGAATTCTCAAATATAATGCCTTTTTCTTAAGAATCATCCTCTTTGACTTCTCTTGACACTGTTGATCATCTCTTTCTCCTTGAAAGTCTCTTCTTAATAGGTTTTTGTGACATTTTTCCTTTGGTTTGACCATTCCTTCTCCGTTTCCTTTCCTATATCTTCACTGTACTAGACCATGTCCATTAACCATGAGTGTCTCTCAAAGCACTGTGCCAGCCCTCTTCTCTTCTCCCTCTCTACTGTTTTACTTGGTGATCTCATCAGTTCCCATGCATTCAATAATTATCTAGCCTTAACCTTTCTTCTGATGCCTAGTCCTCCATTCCCAACTTTCAGCCTGACATTTTGGTCTGTATGCCCTGTAGACATATTAAATTAGAAGTGTCCAAAAATGAACTCATTATTTTCCCTGACCCAAAGCCACATTAACTTCCCAATTACTGTCAAGGTCATCCTCATTCTCCCAGTTACTTAGGTTTGCAGCTTAGACTTCATCTTTGACTCCTCACTATCCTCATCCCACATATCCAATCTGCTGCAAAATCTTTCCAATTCTTTGATATGTTTTGTATATCCCCCCCCTTCTCTTCTCTGCATCAGCTATTACCCTAGTGTGGATCCTTACCACCTTACATCTAGATTATTGCAGTAGCCACCTGGCTTGTCTTCTGCGTCAAGTCTCTCCTCACTTCAGTCCTTTTTCCACTCACCTACCAAAATTATCTTCCTAAAGTGCTGATCAGTTCATGTTACATCCTCCCTTCACTCTCAGTGCAGTAAATTCCTGTAGCTTCTTATTTCCTCCAGGATCAAACATAACAGCCCCTATTTGGCTTTTAAAGCCCTTCCTTCCTCATATTTTTACACTTTACTTCTCTCCACATTCAGTGACACTGGTCTCCTTTTTGTTCTTCCCATACAACCCTGCATTTCCTGACTCTATCCATTTTCACTGACTGTATCCTGTGCCTGGAATGCTCTCCCTCGTCATTTCTGCCATTTCAGTTCCCTGGCTTCCTTTATGTTTCAGCTAAAATCTCACTTTTGAGAAGTCTTTCTGATCCCTCTCAATGCTCATATCTTCCCTTTGAGATTAACTCCAGTTTGCTCTGTCTATATCTTGTTTGTTTGGATGTGGTCTCCTCCATTAGAATGGAAGATCCTTTGTTGGTATGGGAGGAATACATTAAGGAATTAAAGTTATGCAAAAGAAAAATATATCAATTAATTATTTTCTGTAAAAGAACATGCTTTTCTGAGACACTCACTCCATTTTAGATCTTGTTGAGGGGGATCCATAGTGATTTGAAAAAGCAAGTTTTTAGTTCAGAAGAAAATATGTGAAACTCCACTGATTAAACCAGTACAAGAAAATATGTTATGCAAATCTCCAGGAAGAAATGATTAGTTTGGGACAGGAATCTAAAATATATTTTGCTTGCTGGACCCCACACAAGACAAGAATCAATCATCAAGTGTACCTATTATGTGCCAATCACTGTATTAGACACTGGGGAATATAAATGAGAGTATCTATACTCTCAAGAAGCTAAGATTTTTTGGGGAAAGGTTAAGGTCTGCTGAGTCAGTCCTCTGTGAAAGTCACGTAGGGAAAGAGGCATCTCTGTATCTTTGTTTTTGGAGCTATGAGAACTGTATAAAAAGAAATGCTCGAGAGACATGTACATATTCCCACTCATCTGCCTACATTTTGGGTTACATTAGGGTCTCATTAAAGGTCATCATAACTGGTCAGATTGAACTTTTAGAGAATCTAAATAATAGGATCAGATCAAGTACAAAGATCGAAGAGCTGTACTGAAGGATTGTCTTGGAATTAGAGGACTTGGATTTGAGGCTCAGTTTGAGGCTTACTCAGTGACTGAGCAAACTACTTAATCTTGTGAAGCCTCAGTTTCCCTCATTTGTAAAGGATATCAGCCTATATGACTTGTCATATATATAGGCTTATATGTATGTGGTACATAGTGGGATACATTGGCCACATTCTTTCTCAAAGGTCAGTTTCAACCTTAAGCTTTGAGGAACTCTGGTTTGTTTGGTTTTTTTTGCCTTGCATATGAATGCTACTGGCTTGACTTTATTGACACTTAACACTAGAACAATTATTCTAGTGTAGTCAAGGTTCCATTTATGAACATGAACCTTAACAAGGATTTAAACACTGTAAAAAATGGCACTGTGGAACCACATGACTGTCAGGCTGTGTTTAAGTCCTTTATTTGTTTTTGGTTAGCTGTGTGACTCTGGGCAAGTGACCATCCCCTTATTCAAGGGTCTGTGGGGTAAAGAAGGCAGAGAAAGAGAAGGAAGTTCATTAAATCTGCCTCCAAGGGAGATAACAGAGAGTTCCCTGAGACCACTGCTTCATATTTTGCTTGCTTACCAAAACTTTATCCCACCAGGAAACTGGTAGCCCATCTTGTCCAGGCTAGTTTACATTCATTTTTTCTTTGCTTTGGCTTGGGACAGCTATATTACATATTATTACAGCTGAGCAAGATAAAAAATTTATTTTGTTTAGCTCAAACCTCTAAGTGAGAAAAGTTCCAGAAAATAGTGAGATAATTTTTGTATACTGGGACAACTCCACCCCCCCGCAACACACGATGACATCTTAGTCTTTTTTCATAGTTTTATTTATTTATTTTTAGATTTCGACATTCATTTCCACAAAATTTTGAGTTCCAATTTTTCTCCCCATCTCTCCCCCCCCACCCCATAACACCTTGCATTCCGATTACCCTTTCCCTCAATGTGCCCTCTTTTCTATCACACCCTAACCTTCCCTTATATCCATCTTCTCTCTTTTCTTGAAGGGCAAGATAGATCTATACCCCATTACCTGTATTTCTTATGTCCTAGTTATATGCAATAACAATTCTCAACATTCATTTCTAATACTTTGAATTCCAATTTCTCTCCCTTCCTCCCTCCTCACCCATTCCCACTGAGAAGGTAAGCAATTCAATATAGGCTATATGTGTTGTTTTGCACAAGACTTCCATAATAGCCATGTTGCATAAGACTAATTATATTTCCCTCCATCCTACCCTGTCCCCCATTTATTTTATTCTCTCACTTGACCTTGTCCCTTCCCCAAAGTGTTTACTTCTAATTACTCCCTTCTCCCATTTGCCCTCTCTTCTATCATCCCCCTCACCCCCTTGTCTCCTATTCCCCTACTTTCCTGTAATGTAAGCTAGATTTTCATATCAAATTGAGCACGTTATTCCCTCCTTAAGTCATATGTGAAGCTTCACTTTTCCCCCTCTCACCTCTTCCCTTTTCTTCTCCATTGAAGATTTTTCTTATCTCTTTTATGAGTAATAGTTTGCCCCATTCCATTTCTCCCTTTCTCCTCCCAATATATTACTCTCTCACCCCTTAATTTTATTTTTTATAGATATCATTCCTTCTGATTCACCTCAACCTGTGTTCTCTGTCTATGTGTATGTGTGTGTGTGTGTGTTTGTTTATGTGTGTGTATAATCCCTCCACCTACCCAAATACTGAGAAAAGTCTCAAGAGTTACATATATTATCTTTCCATGTAGGAATGTAAACAGTTCAGCTTTAGAAAGTCCTTTATGATTTGTCTTTCCTGTTTACCTTTTCATGCTTCTCTTGATTCTTGTGTTTGAAAGTCAAATTTTTTCTTCAGTTCTGGTCTTTTCATCAAGAATGCTTGAAAGTCCTCTATATCACTGAATGACCATTTTTTCCCTTGAAGTATTATACTCAGTTTTGCTGAGTAGGTGATTCTTGGTTTTAATCCCAGTTCCTTTGACTTCATCCCCATCTTCTTTTTCTTGCAGGGCAAGATAAATTTCCATACCCCTATCCCTGTAGTTCTTATTTCCCCATTATATGCAATAAAAATTCTCAACATTCATTTCTCATACTTTGAATTCCAACTTCTCTTCCTCCAGCCCTCCTTCCCCACCCTAATGAGAAGGCAAGCAATTCAATACAGACTAAATATGTGTTGTTTTGCAAAAGACTTCCATAATAACCATGTTGTGTAATACCAATTATATTGCCCTCTGACCTACCCTATACCCCCTTATTTCCCCCCCCCTATAATTGACCTTGTCCCTTCTTGAAAGTGTTTATTTCTAGTGACGCCCTTCTCCCATTTGCCCTCCCTTGTAACATTCCCCTCACTCCACTTGTCACCTCCTCTCCTACTTTCCTGTGATGTGATATAAATTTTCATATCAAATTTAGTGAGCATGTTATTCCCTCCTTCAGCCACATGTGGGAAGAGTAGCTTTATTCTCGCCCCCCTTCTCCCTTATCTCCTCCATTGAATAAAATTTTTCTTATCTCTTTTATGATTTATAACCTGCCCTTTCTCTTCCCGGAATTTTCCTCCTTTACCCTTTAATCTTTATTTTGTGTGTGTGTGTGTGTGTGTGTGTGTGTGTGTGTGTATCATCTCTTCTGATATAACACACCCTATACTCTCCATCTACCCATGTGTATGTGTGTGTGTGTGTATGTATAATCTCTCCAACTACCCAAATACTGAGAAAAGATTCAAGAGTTAAAAATATTTTCTTTCCATATAGTAATGTAAACAGTTCAGCTTTAGAGAGTCCTTTACGATTTTTCTTTTCTGTTTACCTTTTCATGCTTCTCTTGATTCTTGTCTTGGGAAGTCAAATTTTTAAATACAGATCTGGTCTTTTCCTGAACATGAATTCTTGAAAGTCATCTATATCACTGAATGACAATTTTTTACCTTGAATTATTTTATTCAGATTTGCTGGGTAGGTGATTCTTGGTTTCAATCCCAGTTACTTTGACTTTTGAAATATCCCACTCCAAGCCCTTTGATCCCTTAATGTTGAAGCTGCCAGATCCTGTGTTATCCTGATTGTATTTCCACAGTGCTCAAATTGTTTCTTTCTAGCTGCTTGCAGTATTTTCTCCTTGATCTGGGAACTCTGAAATTTGGCCACAATATTCCTAGGAGTTTCTCTGTTTGGGTTTCTTTCAGGAGGTGATCGATGAATTCTTTCAATATCCATTTTGCCCTCTGATTCTATAACAGGGAAGTTTTCCTTGATAATTTCATGGAAGATAATGTCTAGGCTCTTTTTTTTGATCATGGCTTTCAGGTAGTCCAATAATTTTAAAATTATTTCTCCTGGATCTATTTTCCAGGTCAGTTGTTTTTCCAATGAGTTGTTTCACCTTATCTTCTATTTTTTCAAATTTTTGGTTTTGTTTACTGCTTGGTTTAACTCATAGTCATTCATTTCCCTGAACTCAAGTCTCTCTTTCAATGAATTATTTTGTTCAGTGAGCCTTTGAACCTTCTCCTCCATTTGGCTAATTCTGTTTTTTGAAACCTCCTTCTCCTCATTGGCTTTTTGGACTTCTTTTTGCAATTGAGTTAGCCTCTTTTTAAAGCTGCTATTTTCCTCAGCATTTTTTTTTTTTTTAGTTCTCCTTTAGTAAGCTGCTAACATGTTTTTTAAGGTCTTCTATTGCCTGAGCCCAATTTAAGTTCCCTTTGGAGGCAAGGGCCTTGACTTCCTCTGCTTTTTTGGGATGGGGGGAGACACCTGTTTCCCAAGAAAGTAATCTTCTATGGTCTTAGTTTTTTTCCCTTTTTTGGGCATTTTCCCAACCAGTTACTTGACTTCTGAGTTTTCTCTCCACAACCACCTCGCCTCCAGTTCCACCAAGCCAGCACTTGGGGGCTGAGATTCAAATGAGCTGCTCCCAAGCCTTAGGGGTTTTTGGCGGGGGCAGGGTTGCTATTTAATGTGAGATTAAGTTCAGCTGCTCAGGTAGGGGTAGGGCCGCCTCACAGGGCTCAGTTCTCTCAGGGGGTTTATGAGGAGACCTTCAACAATGGATGTAGGCTACTACCTGCTTTGGGAGCCCCTGCCTGCTGCTGCCTCTACTGCTGCCTCCTGAGGGGGCCTGAGTTATGGGGACACCCTGCTCCTCTCTCGGCCAGCCAAAAAGATCCTCTCACTGACTTTTGGCACGTGTAGGTTGAGGATCTGTGCTGCTCCTGGAGATTCTGTCCCTGAAGCCTGCTCGGAGCTGCTCATCTTGGTGCCACATGGCCAAGGCAGGGCTGGGCTCTGCTCTGCATCCAGTGTGTGACAGACCTTTCCTGTCAGTTTTTCAGGTCTCTCTGGAACAGAAATCTCCTTCACTCTGTTGTTTTGGGGTTTCTGCTGTTCTACAATTTGTTGAGAGTTCTTCTTTACAGGTATTTTGTGGGCTGTGGGGTAAGAGCTAAGCATATGTGCTTCTTTCTACTCCGCCATCTTGGCTCCTCCCTCGAACCTCTCTATTTCTTAACCAGGATCAATTTTTTTTTTTTTGGGCATAGTTAGAGATCAAGTGTTGATAAGCCCTTTTCCTTCTCACATATTTTATTGATTCCTTTGATATTTTTTACCTTTTGTTCTTCCAGATGAATTTTATTATTGTTTCTAGCTCTGTCAAGTAGTCCTTTGGTGGTTTGATTGTTGTGGCATTGAATAAGAAAATTAATTTAGACACTATTTTCATTTTTATTATATTGGCTCAATGTACTCAAGAACAATTAATATTTCTTCAGTTATTTAGCCCTATTGTTATTTGTGTAAAGAGTGTTTTGTAATTGTTATCATATAGTTCCTATGTGTATCTTGGACAGGTAGAATCGCAAGTACTTTGTACTGTCTGTGGTTATTTCAAATAGAATTTCCCTTTCTATCTCTCCCTAATGGATTGTATTGGTAATATACAGAAATGATAATGATTTGTGTTTATTTTATATCCTGTACATTTGTTGAAGTTATTAATTGTTTCAATTAGTTTTTTAGTTGGCTCTCTAGAGTTCTCTAAGTAAAATCATTGTATCATCTGCAAAAGTGATAATTTTGTTTCCTGTATCCCTATGCATATTTCTTCAATTTCATTTTCTTGACTTAATGCTATAGGTAGCATTTCTAGCACTGTATTGAATAGGGAGGGTGATAATTAGTATCCTTCTTTACCAGCATCTTAGGGAAAGGCTTGTCCTCATTACAGATAATGATGGTTTTTGATTTTAGATAGACATTACTTATTTTAATGAAAACTCTTTTAATCTTATTTTTTCTAGTGCTTTTAAAAAAAGAGGAAGGCATTGGAGTTTGCAAAAAGCTTTTCTTGTATTTATTGAAATAGTCATATGATTTTTGTTATTTATATAGACAACTATAAATCCAGCTTGGTCATAGTATATGATCTTTGTGATATATTAATGTAGTCTCCTTGCTAAGATTTTATTTTAAATTTTTGCATCAATATCCAATACAGAAATTGGTCATTAGTCTCTTTTCTCTGGTTTGAATCTCCATCTTTGTGTCACAAAAAGAATCTGATAGGACCTTTTATTTTTCTATTTTTTTTCCCCAAATAGTTTATGTAGTATTGGAATTAATTGTACTTTAACAACTAGATTTCATTGGTAAATTCATCTGGACCTGGCTTTTTTCTTGTGGAATTCATTTGTGACTGGTCCAATTTATTTTTCTAAGACAGGGTTAAGTATTTTATTTCTTGTTCTATTAATCTGGGAAATACATATTTTTGTAAATATTCATACATTTCATGCAGATGATTAGTTTTAGTCGTATAGTTAGGCACAGTAGCTCTCAATTTCTTTTATTTCTTTATCACTGATTTTGAATTCACCTTTTCCATTTTTGATAGATAAATTGGATTTATTTCATTTACAAAATCAAAATAGCTAATGGCTTATTTTTTTTTAAACCCATATCCTAGTTTTGTTAATTCAATTTTTTTCCAATTTTGTTAATGTCTTTTTGATTTTCAGGACTTCTATTTTGGTGTTTTGATTTGGGGGTTTTAAGTTTGTTGGCTTTTTAGTGTTTTTTAATTGTATGCTCAATTTATTGATCTACTCTTTCTCTCTTTTATTGATGAAGGCATTTATAGATATAACTTTCCTGTTAAGTATTGTTTTCTCTGCATTGCAGATGTTGTCTCATTCTCATTATGTTTAATGAAATTGTTGATTGTTTCTGTGATTTGTTCTTTGACCCACTCATTCTTTAGGATTAAGTTATTTAGTTTCCATGTAATTAATAATCTTTGCTTTGTAGGTCCTTTATTGAATGTTATTATTTCATTGTGTCAGTAAAAGATGAATTTAATATCTGTGTTTTTCTGCATTTATTTGTAAGGTTTTTATGCCCTAAAACATGGTCAGTTTTTGTGAAGGTTCATCACACAGCTAAGAAATAGGTACATATCTTCCTATTACCACTTAGCATTTTCCAGATATCTATCATATCTAAAATTCCTATTATTTCTAAATTTATCTTAGTTTCTTTTTTATCTTTTGATTAGATTTATCTATCTCTGATGGGATAAATTGGGATGTCCCACAATAAGTTTTACTATTTCTTCTTATAAGTGATTTAACTTTCCCTTTAAGGGTTTAGGGGCTATGCATATATTTTTGTTACTGATATTAATTTGGTGGCTAAGGTACCTTTTAGCAAAATGTAGTTTTCCTGTTGACTTCTTTTGATTACGTCCATTTTTTTATCTGCTTTGTCTGAGATTATGATCACTATCACTGCCTTTCATATTTCAGCTGAAGTTTAATAGATTCTTTTTTTTCAGATTTAAATTTGTTTATTTTAGTTTCCAACATTTCCACAAGATTTTGAGTTCCAAAGTTTCTCCTCATCTTTCCCCTCCCCAACACCAAGATAGCATGCATTCTGATTACCCCTTCCCCTAGCCTGCTCTCCCTTTTATCACTCCCTTCTTATCCCCTTCCCCTTTACTTTCTTGAAGGGCAAGATAGATTTCTATACCCCAGTGCCTATATATTTTATTTCCCAGTTGCATGTAAAAACAATTTTTTAACATTTGTTTTTAAAACTTTGAGTTCCAAATTCTCTCCCTTCTTCCTTCCCCACCCACCCTCACTGAGAAGGCAAATATTAAGATATAGTTTATACATGTGTAGTTATGCAAAGCACCTCCATAAAAGTATGTTGTAAAAGACTAACTATATTTTCCTTCATCCTATCTCATCCCCCAATTTTTTATTTTCTCCTTTGACCCTGTCCTCTTCTAAAATGTTTGCTTCTGACTACGTCCTCCCCCAATCTGCCCTCCTTTCTATCATTCTCCCATCCCCACTCTTATCCTCTTCTCCCCCACTTTATTATAGACTGAGATACCCAACTGAGTATGTTTGTTATTCCTTCCTTAAAGCAAATCCAATAAGAGTAAGGTTCACTCATTCCTTCTCACCTCCCCCTTCTTCCCCGCCATTGTGAAACCTTTTTCTTGCTTATTTTATGTAAGATAATTTACTCCATTCTATCTCTAACTTTCTCCTTCTCCCAATATATTCCTCTCTCACCTCTAAATTTTATTTTTTGGGTATCATCCCTTCATATTCAACTCATCCTGTGCCCTCAATCTATCTATGTATCTATTTCCTCCAACTACTCTAATACTGGGAAAGGTCTCATGACTTACAAATATCATCTTTCCATGTAGGAATGTAAACAGTTCAACTTTAAGTCTCTTATGATTTCTCTCTCCTGTTTACCTTTTCATACTTCTCTTGTGTCTTTGCATCTGAAAGTCAAATGTTCTATTCAGCTCTGGTCTTTTCATCAAGAATGCTTACTCTTGGTTTTAATCCTATCTCCTCTGACCTCCTGAATTTCATACTTCTGATCCCTTAATGTAGAAGCTGCTAGATCTTGTGTTACTCTAATTGTGTTTCCATAATACTATAATACTCAAATTGTTTTTTTTTTCCTGGATGTTTGCACTATTTTCTCCTTGATCTGGGAACTCTGGAATTTGGCTACAATATTCCTAGGAGTTTTCTTGTTGGTATCTCTTTTCAGAGGCGATTGGTGGATTCTTTCACTTTCTATTTTATCCTCTGGTTCTAGATTATCAGGTCAGTTTTCCTTGACAATTTCTTGAAAGATGATGTCTAGAGTCTTTTTTTTTTAAATCATGGCTTCCAGGTAGTCCAATAATTTTAAAATTCTCTCTTTTGGATCTATTTTTCCAGGTCGGTACTTTTTCCAATGAGATATTTCAAGTTGTCTTTTATTTTTTTCATTCTTTGGTTTCTGTTTAATAATTTCTTGATTTCTCATAGTCATTACCTTCCATTTGCTCCATTCTAATTTTGAAGGAATTATTTTCTTCAGTGAACTTTTGGGCTTCATTTTCCATTTGGCCAATTCTCCTTTTTAAGGCATTCTTCTCCTTATTAGTTTTCTGGATTTATTTTACCATTTGGGTTAATCTTTTTTTTTTTTTTAGTACAGAATTTTAATTTCAGAGCTTAACAACTATAAATGCTTGTGTACATTTAGTTAACCAAAAATCAAACCTTAGTCTAAACCACTGCATATATACATTGAAACAAAAAGTACCAGTCATGAAAAAATGCTTGGGGGCTTCTTTACCAATAAGGAAATAATTAACTATCCTGCACAGTGAACATCATAAATTGCAAAGTCAGCATTGTATGTTACTGATTTTATTAACTTTTTAAAACACAACTATAGTTGAATATTACAACAAAAACAATAGCTCGTAGTGAGTGTGTTAAGATGATTGCAGTCCTTCACTCATTCACTATTGCATACAAAAGCCAGCATTACAGTGAAGGGCATTCACTGCCCCCCATTAAGAGGTCTGACACTGAACCCCACCTCTGGGATGATGCTCATCATCCTCATAAGCTTCTCCATTGTAATGGCGTCTTCTTTCTTGAGATGGGTCAAAGTCCACCAGTTCTACCTGATCCATATCTTCAGTCTCCTCTACTTCCTTTCTTTCAGGCAGTAATTTTTCCAACAAAGACAGCTTATCTGACGAAAGAAAGTCATTCTCTGGGAAGTTTACCTTAAATTCAATTATTAGAATTCCTTTCTTGTAAGGTTGGTGATAAATGGGCATACCTTCATTCAGCACACATTTTATATCTCCATGTTTAACAATATGACCAGGATGAGAAGTAATGACTATAGTTGCATTATCAAGAGTTGTTATTGATTTCTGAAAGCCACACAATGCTTCAACCCATTGGATATCCATACATGTGAAAAGGTCCTCACCACGTCATGTAAATATAGTATTATCCTTCTGATCCAAAACAACGATAATGTCTCCTGGCTCTAGTCCTGGCTCCTGGTCACCTTTACCATGGAATGTTATCTTTTGACCATCTTTCATGCCCTTGTCAATATGAACCTCCAGAATTTTCTTCTCTCAGACAATTTTCCTTCCATCACAGCTTTTACATCTATCTTTATAGGGCTGATTTGTTCCCCATGCCCTTGGCATTCCATGCAAACTGATTGAATTTGCTGAACCATTCCAGGTCCTATCTGATGAATTCTTATTTGCATTCCAGTACCTCTGCAATTGGCATTTTCTTTCCATCCCCTCCTTCACATTTATCACAAATCACATTCTTTTGCAATGTCAGTTTTCTCATTGCACTATTATATAAATCTTCTAAGGTCACTGCCAATTGATGAATAACATTTTTACCTCTCTATTTGAGTTGCATTCTTCCACCTCCTCCAAAAAACATATAAAAAAATCCATTGGAGAACCAAAGCCACCACCAGAGTCACCTTCTTTGATGGCTTGCTCTCCACCTTTGTCATATAAGTCTCTTTTCTTTGCATCAGAAAGCACTTCATAAGCTTGAGAAAATGTGCTTGAACTTTTCTCCTTCATTTGGATTCTTATCTGGATGGTATTTTAAGGCTAGTTTTCTATATGCCTTTTTTAGTTCTTCCTGGGAGGCATTGGGTTTTACCCCCAAAACATCATAGTAAGTCGTTTCCTTCACCTTTTTTTATAGCCAGGGAGCAATGCTCACGGTATGCCCGGTGTTGAAATGCCCATGTCTGGGGTAGGGTGAGAGGGGACCACCCAGGAGCTGGTGGGGATGTTGGGGGAAGGGGGCATGAGTTCTTGTGTGCAGAGCTCGGGCAGTAGCTGCTGCTGCCCTCCCCCTCTCACTGAGTTTTCTGGAAAGTTCCCAAGTTAGTCTATTTTTTAAGGTGTTATTTGCTTCAGTATTTTTTTGGGTCTCCTTTAGCAAGTTGTTGACTTGATTTTCATAATTTTCTTGCATCACTCTCATTTCTCTTCCCAATTTTTCCTCTACTTCTCTTACTTGATTTTCAAAATCCTTTTTGAGTTCCCCCATGGCCTGTGACCAATTCACATTCCTCTTGAAAGTTTTTGATGTAGGACCTTCGACTGTGTTGTCCTCCTCTGGTTGTATGGCCTGATCTTCCTTGTCACCAAAATAAGATTCTATAGTCTGAGTTCTTTTACCATGTTTACTCATTTTCCCAGCCAAACTCTTGACTTTTAAATTCTTTGTCAAGGTAGAACTCTGTTTCCAGTGGGGTGGGAGTTGCGGTGGGTGTACTGTCCCAGGCTTCAAGGATTTTGTATCAGCTGCTCAATCCCCCACCATCTGTGGGCCCAGAGCTCCAGAAGCAGCCTCTGTCAAACCGTGGGCTCCTCTTTCACCCAATTCCTACAGAATTTTCCTACTGACCTTTTTGTTGTTTGTGAGTTGAGAAGTCTGAAAACTGCCATAACTGCCAATGATTCAGTCCCCCGAGGACTGCTCTGGTCGTCAGTGCCCATGAGTCCCACACCAGACTGTGCTCTGCTCCCTGCCTGGTGTGAAAGACCCTTCCTGTTGACTTTCTAGGTTGTCTTGGACCGGGAGTTTGTTTAACTCTGTCATTTGTGGGTTCTGCAGCTCTAGAATTTGGTTAGAGTCATTTTTCTACAGGTATTTGGAGGGCTTTGAGGGTAGAGCTCGGGGAGATACCTGCTTTTATTCTGGCATCTTGGCTTCACCCCCAGCTTAATAGATTCTTAATTCAGTGTATATCTTTGTTTCAAGTATGTTTTTTGAAAACAGTATGTTGTTGGATTCTAGTTTCTAATCTATCCTACTATCCATATTTATGAGTTCATCTCATTCACATTTATGAATGCTAGTTGTATATTTTGTGCCATCCTATTCTCTTAAACTTTTCCTGACCTTTTTTACTCTGCCACTTCTTCAAGAGTTGGTTTTGCTTCTTGACTATTCTCTCCCTTAATATGCCCTCTCTCTTATTCTTCCCCCTTTCCTTTAACCCCATTTCATCCTGTTTCTCTGTTGGGTGAAATCTTTCTGTACCCAACTCTGTGTATATATCCATGTGTATTCTTTCCTCCTTTGACTAATTCAGATGAGTGATTGTGTCACCCACCCTCCCTTACTCCCTTTGCTTTGTTTTATAGACTTTTACTTGTACATTCCATTTATAAGAAATTATTTTCTCCATTCTTCTTCTTCTTTTCCGTGTTTCCCAGTGTATTCCCTTCCCTCATCCTTTCTATTCTTCTTTTAAGATCATGAAACCATAATAAAATCACTTGAGGGGTCTAATTAAACTCCCTTTATGACCATTGATGATGATCAAGTTCTGAGGGGCTACATGTATCATTTCCTCATGTAAGAATGTAAACAATTTAACCTTGTTTGGTCCCTTATGATTTTCCACTTTTTTAAACGCTTCTCTTGACTCTATTTTTGCATATTAAATTTTTTACTAAGCTCTGGTCTTTTCATTGGAAATAAAAAAAAAAAAAGTATTGTTTCATTAGATGCCTATTACCCTGCAGGTAGATTTTCCTTGGCTATAAGCCTATATACTTTGCTTTCTAGAATACCATATTCCACACTCTCTGTTCTTTTAGAATCACAGCTACAAACTTTGTGTGATTCTGTGATTCTTCAGGACTTGAATTCTTTCTTTCTGGCTGCCTGCAGTACTTTTCTCCCTTGACCTGTGAGCTCTAGATTTTGGTTACAATATTCCTAGTTTTCATTTTGGGGTTTCTTTCAGGAGCTGACTAATGGATTCTTTCAATTTCTACTTTGTCCTCTGGTTCTAGAATATGTGGGCAGTGGGCAGTTTTCTTTTATCATGTCTTGAAATATGTTGTCTAGGCTTCTTCTTCTTCTTTTTTTGGTTATTGTTCATGGGTTTTAGGTCTTCCATTTTTTTCCAACAAATTTTCCAGATAAGTAGTTTTTTCTGTTTTACATCCCTTCCATTCCAGCAACTCCCCCCTGCCCCAACTTTTAACTTCATTTTATTATTTCTTGACATCGCCTGGAGTCATTAGCATCCACTGGCCAATTAAAAAATTCAAGGCATTAAGGTTATTGCCTCTTTTCCCAAGCTGTTAATTTTCTTTTCCTATCTTTCTTCCCTAATTCTTACTTCTTTTTCTATTTTTCTCCCTACTACTCTCAACTGGTTTTAAAATTTTTTAGTTCTTAAAAACAAAACACCCAACAAACTTCTGATCTCTTCTAGAAATTCTTTCCTTTTGCATTTAAATTTAAGTTTTCAACATTCATTTCCACAAAACTTTGGGGTCCAAATTTTCTCCCCATTTCTCCGCTCCTTCCACCCCAAAATGCCAAGCATTCTAATTATCCCTATCACCAATCTGCCCTCCCTTCCCTTATCCCCATCTTCTCTTTTGTCCTGTAGGGCAAGATAACTTTCTATATCCCATTACCTGTATTTCTTATTTCCTAGTTGTATGCAAGAACAATACTCAACAGTTGTTCCTAAAACTTTGAGTTGCAACTTCTCTTCCTCCCTCTCTCCCCACCCATCCCCACTGGGAAGGCAAGCAATTCAATACAGGCCATATCTGTGTAGTTTTGCAAATGACTTCCATAATGGTCATGTTGTGTAAGACTAACTATATTCCTATCCTGCCCCTCATTTCTTCTATTCTCTTTTGATCTAGTCCCCCCCTGCAAGAGTGTTAACTTCTAATTGTTCCCTCTTCCCACTGCCTCCCCCCACCCTGCTTATCCCCTTCCCCCCCACTTTCCTGTCCCGTATGATAAGAGAGGTTTTCATACCAAAATGAGTGTGCATTTTATTCCTTCCTTTAGTTGAATGTGATGGGAGTAAGCTTCATGTTTTTTCTCTCACCTCCTCCCTTTTTCCCTCCACTGAAAAGTCTTTTACTTGCCTCTTCTATGAGAGATAATTTACCCCATTCCATTTCTCCCTTTCTCCTCCCAATATATTTCTCTCTCACCCCTTAATTTCATTTTTTAAAGATATGATCCAATCCTATTCAATTCACCCTGTGGTGTGTGTGTGTGTGTGTAATCCCACCAATCACCCAGATACTGAAAAATTTCAAGAGTTACAAATATTGTCTTTCCATGTAGGAATGTAAACAGTTCAACTTTGGTAAGTCTCTTATGATTTCTCTTTGCTGTTTATCTTTTCATACTTCTCGATTCTTGTGTTTGAAAGCCAAATTTTCTTTTCAGCTCTGGTCTTTTCATCAAGAATGCTTGAAAGTCCTCTATTTCATTGAATGACCATTTTTTTTCCCTGAAGTATTATACTCAGTTTTGCTGGGTAGGTGATTCTTGGTTTCAGTCCGAGTTCCTTTGACTTCTGGAATATCACATTCCACACCCTTTGATCCCTTAATGTAGAAACTGCTACATCTTGTGTTATCCTGATTGTATTTCCACAATACTTGAATTTTTTCTTTCTAGCTACTTGCAATATTTTCTTCTTGACCTGGGAACTCTGGAATTTGGCCACAATGTTCCTAGGAATTTCTTTTTTTGGATCTCTTTCAGGAGGTGATAGGTGGATTCTTTCAATATTTATTTTTCCCTCTGGTTCTAGAATATCAGGGCAGTTTTCCTTGATAATTTCATGAAAGATGATGTCTAGGCTCTTTTTTTTGATCATGGCTTTCAGGTAGTCCCATAATTTTTAAATTGTCTCTCCTGGATCTATTTTCCAGGTCAGTTGTTTTTCCAATGAGATATTTCACATTATCTTCCATTTTTTTCATTCTTCTGGTTTTGTTTTGTGATTTCTTGGTTTCTCATAAAGTCATTGGTCTCTATCTATTCCATTCTAATTATGAAAGAAGTATTTTCTTCAGTGAGCTTTTGAACCTCCTTTTCCATTTGGCTAATTCTGCTTTTGAAAGCATTCTTCTCCTCATTGGCTTTTAGGGCCTCTTTTGCCAGTTGAGTTAGCCCATTTTTCAAGATGTTATTTTCTTCAGCATTTTTTTGGGTCTCCTTTAGCAAGGTGTTGACCCGCTTTTCATGCTTTTCTTGTATCTCTCTCATTTCTCTTCCCAATTTTTCCTCCACCTCTCTTACTTGATTTTCAAAATCCTTTTTGAGCTCTTTCATGGCCTGAGGCCATTGAATGTTTTGGATGTTTGAGATACAGAAGTCTTGACTTTTATGTCTTTCCTTGATGGTAAACATTGTTCTTCCTCATATGAAAGGATGGGAGAAGATATCTTTTCATGAAGAAAGTAACCTTCTATAGTCTTATTTTTCTCCCCTTTTTTGGGCATTTTCCCAACCAGTCACTTGACTTTTGGGTCCTTTGTCAAGAGTAGTGTATACTCTGGGAATCTGTAAGATCTCAGTTCCTCCAAGGTGGCACCATCAAGCGTGTACACTGGTCTGGGATCAGGGAGAGAATTTTGTGCCCAGAATCTTAGCAGAGCTTCCTCTCCACAGCCACCTGGCCTCCAGTTCTGCCAAGCTAGCACTGGGGGCTGAGATTCAGATAAACTGCATGGGTAGGCTGCCATTCAGTGTGAGATAAAAGATCAGCTACCTCAGGGCCTCTACGCAGGGCTGAGGTAATAATCAGCTCCTTAGTGTCCCCAGGGTTTTTATGATCCAACAATGGATGCAGGCTGCTGTAGGAACTGTTGCTGCTTGCTGGACTCTGAAGCCACTGACTAATGCCAAAGCTATGGGAAGGCCCTTCTCCTTTCCTGGCCAGCTGAAAAAACCCTATCACTGACCTTTGGAGCCTGTGGTTGAGGGATCTGTGATCCCTGCTCCTGAGACTGGAGATTACGCCTCCAAGGGCTGTTCGTGAGGCCAAGGCTAAACTGGGCTCCACTCCACTTCCGGTGCAACAGACGTTTCCCGTCACACTGGGCCGGAGATCTCCTTCATTCTGTTGTTCTCCACTTCTGCTGCTCCAGAATTTGTTGAGAGTCCCTCTCTACAGGTATTTTATGGGCTATGTGGGGAAAGCCAGCATATGTGCATCTTTCTACTCTGCCATCTTGGCTCCGCCCCTCTTCTAGAAATTTTTTTTTGATTTGTATCCAAGTGTTATTTTTTTTTCCCTTTGAGGCTTTGTAGAAATTTTTGAATCATTCTTTTCTTCCGTTTGTGTCTTGAATTGCTCTGTTGCCACAATAGCTTCTTACAGCGGCATTATTTTTGTTCTGCTGCTCATTCTTTCAGCCTACTCCTTGACTTTGGACTTTGTTAGTGCTGAGCACTGGACATTTTGGGGAGGGATTATCTGATCTAAACTTCTTACATCCTGTTTTTACAGATCAGTCTGGGAATCTGAAAGCTTTCAGTGCTCTCAAAGAGGTGTGATCTAGGGCAAGGTCTGCTCACTGCTCGCCTGTCCTGAGTTTGCATCTATTAGCTTGCCGCAGATGGACAACTTCATTAAAATGGTGCTGGACTCAGTTGCTGTTATCTTTTGTTCTCAAAGAGGACCACGCTATCATGGAGGTGATGCTGTAACATGGAAGTGAACTAGATTTAAGTGAGGGAGTGAAAAGTCACCAGCCTCACTTTCTCCTCTGGAGCCATCTGGATCCAGTGGCCAGATATGGATCAGGACAACTGGAGATGGTCCAGGATGCAGTAGGGGACATTGTCCTTTTCAAACTAAGGTCTTTCACAGGTCTCTTTGACTGAGGTAACACCCATTCAGCTTAATAAGAAATGAGGCAAAGAATGGCCTCTTTCCCTAATCTGGCTTGGCACCTCTGCAGGTTCAAAGCAACTGCTAGCTCCCCTTTGGTCTGTAACTGCTGCCCTAGTTTTTCCAATGCTGGCTTCCATGATGGACCCAAGTCATCAAAGCTGAGCCATTGTTCTGCTGCTGGGATCATAGTCTCCCAATTATTGTTTGCTTCTGAACCTGTTCTCTGTTCAGTACCCAGCTAGGGCCCCTTATACTGCAACTGTTCCTCTCCACCATGGATGTATGCTTCATGGTCCAGTTACTTCACTAACAGAGCAGTTGTCAAAGAGCAGGAGTCCCTATTTGCTGGGGCTACAACCCTTACGTTCTGAATCATAACGCTATGCTCATCAGGATAGTGGGGCTGCTGCTAAGGTTTTGACAGCACCCCGTATCTATTAGAACTGCTCACACTGGTTCTGGTTCCTGAAGTACTGGAAGGGACAAATGCCTGTCACTCAGGGCAGGTTTATTGGCGGTGCAATGACATGTATCACAGCCAGCAGTAGGTCAGCAAAGTTCAGAGGCAAGTGGCACAGGTTGGTGAGAGGAAGAATATGATGACCCAAGAGAGCAGCTTGGCAGACATCTACGTAATGCCTATAGAGAACAATTTTCTTGGCACATTCCAAGAGTGGAGAGCTTATACATGCCCCTGGGGTCAGAGATACAAGGTCTTTATTAGAAAGACTCTATAGGGGTTCCAGTAGCTTGCTTCCTGGGTTGGCTGGGCAAGGCATTCCTAAGAGAACTTAATGGTGGGTGATGTTCTGTCTCCTTTTTTTCTGATCAGGTGAATGAGGAACTTTCACTTTCTTAGCCACCAGGAAGGCTTATCACAGCCTTCTAAAAGACCAAAATGTGGAGTAGGACATGTACCTCTAGCTACAGGAACAAGTAGGTCACAGATGGGGTAAAATGAGAAGTAAAGGAACTCTTGGGGTCATGCACATTTTGAGGGGTGTACATGTACTCATAGCATTCTACTGTCAAAGGATTATTTAAAGTACTGTGTAACTAAAATCTGTGACCCAGACTTGGGTGACAGATCTGCCAAATGGCACCTATTTCTGAATGCTGGGGTATTTCAGGATTCCCCTGGGATTTCTCCCCTGCCCTGGCACAGTCTTGGTTCTCAGTTTCTGGGCACTAGAATTCTCCATTATAAGGTATACTCGTGGTCAGATCTCTTCTATGTCCAGATATCTATCTTCAGAAAAATTGGTTTAGAAAAAAACTGACTTTTTCTTGGATTTCCCAATCAGAATTTGGTCTGGTGTGTTTTCTAGATCTCTGTGGAGGAAGTTTTGTCAGGGAACGAGACTGTACATCTTCCTGTTCTGTTACTTCTCTATCCTGTTTCTACCTCTTATTTATGATTTTTTGAAAAATGGTATCTTACACTCTTTTTGGGGGTATGAATATCATGGCTTTCAGGTACTACAGTAATTTTTGCAATTTCTTTTGTTTGACCTGTATTGTTATTTTTGATATGAGATACTTTATATTTTCTCCCTCTGCCCCATCTTTTGACTTTGTTTTAATATTTCTTATTATCTCATGAACATAATTAAATATCTTTAGTCTCTTTTCATTTTCAAAGAGTCTGTTACTTGGGTAAATTTTTGTATTTCTTGTACTAGGTTGTTCATTCTTCCAAGTCTTTCCTCTAGAACTCTTGTTTCTTCTCCATTTCTTTCCCTTAGAGATAATATTTAAAACTCTTGTTCCATTTCTTCTAGGAATTCTAGTTAGGGCCTTGTGTGATGCCTATCTGTATTATCTGGGGTCCTAGTGCTGCTTTCTCTGGGTACTGAGAGCTGTGTTCTTTACAGATCTCAGGTGTGTCCTTGGCCAAAGAGCTGAAAATGTTTGGCAGTCCCTACGTGGTTTGAAGTGAAGTCCGATCGCTGCCCTTCTAGTCTGATCTCTACTCATGTTCAACCCCCTTTTGTGTCTGTGTAACACAATCTTGCACTTAATTGGAGCTCCATTAGACATTTGGTGGGCCCAGATTTGTCAAGTAGCTAGAAAGCTCTGCAGATTCAGAGCTACAGAGCTATTAGGCTTACCCTTGGTCTGAAGTTCCTGCCCTGGTTACTAAGCTGCAAGCCAAAACCTAGGTCTACAGGCTGAGATCTAGAGTTAGAGGCTCACCAAATGTGTGCAGTCCTGGGTATGGTTACTCAACTGTAGGTCCTAGCTTTAGTCTGTGTTATATCTTGGGGTCCTGCTCTCTGCTCAGAGAGATGCAGCTCTTGGGTCAATCTTTTTGTTTTCCCTATATATAGTCATACATTCCAACAGAGTTCTCAAGCTGGAAGACACAGGCATGGACCTTCGTGGATGGACTTTTTTTTTCCAGGATAGGAAAAATGACTCATTGTGGCTTTCTCTTGAGTTTCCTGGTCACCATTTGGTCTAAAGTTCTCCCTTGATCTTTCTCAGGGTTATTGCAGGAAAAAGCTAGGCTGTAATACTTATTCCCACTCTGCCATCTTTGCCAGTCTCCTTCATCATTGTTATTGTTCAGTTATGTCCAATTCTCTGTGACTTCATTTGAGGTTTTCTCGGCAAAGATATTGGAGGGTTTTGCCATTTCCTTCTCCAGTTCATTTCACAGATGAGGAAACTGAGGCAAACAGGGTTAAGTGACTTGCCCTGTGTCACACAAGTTGGCAAGTATCTGAGGCCAAATTTGAACTCAGGAAGATGAGTCCTTCATACTCCAGATAGGGCACTCTTTCCACTGCGTCACCTAGTTGCCTCCCTGCATCTTAAGTCTTTTCTATAGTGAATAGTTTTAATTATTTTGCATAAAGATTCCTGCGTCTAATAATCCAAATCATTCTAAGGGACATGTTTATTAGACGGCTGCACAAGGTAAGATGTTCTTTCTGTAGAATGATTTTCAAGTCTTGGCTCAGTCTGAAATGTCAAATTTGACACTTGGTGGTGCAAAGCAGAATTATTGATAGATTGGACGAGATGGAGGAAAAGGAGAATGAAGCCATTATTTCTTTAGCTTCTCACTTCTTAGAAAACAGGAATGGCAGTACAATAATTAATGCTGGTAATTATTAGTGGAGTGAAGGGGGCAGGAGGGTAGTAGTGTAGACTTTTCTTATTTACAGACAGATTTTTAATTTAGAAAACAAAAACAACATACAAATATGCTCAAACATGAAAAAGCAAAACGTTTTTGTGGTATTCCACTGCAGGAAACAGCATGGTATAGTGAAAAAGGATAATGGGGTTAAGGGGAAGTCTTGCATTAAAGTCCTAGCTTTAACACTTATTTGTGTGATCCTGGGGAAGTGATCTTTGGTGCTTCATTTGCCTAATCTGAAAAAAAAAAGGGAATATCTGTACTACTTTTATTATTGGGTTGACGTGGGTGGTATTTTTAAAAAAATGCATTTTTACTGATATCTTTTGTTTTCATATCATCTAGCAACATTTCCCACTGCTGCTAAGTGATGCAGGGGACAGAGTGCTAGGCTTGGAGTCAGTAAATTTTGAATTCCATTGTAGTCTTAGCCACCTACTAGTTGTATGACCCTGAGCAACTTATTTCACCTTTGCCTGCCTCAGTTCCCTCAACTGTAAAAGAGGGATAATAGTCCCTATGTCCTTGGGTGGTTGTGAAAATCAAATGAGGTTATATTTGTAAAGCACTTAATATAGTGCCTAGCACATAGTAGGTGCTTAATAAATAGTTGTTCTCTTCCCTTCCTTTGCCTGTGTCTTTTCTCCCCACCTCGTCCCAGAGGGCCATCTTTTACAACATTCTTTTTTGAAAAGAGGAACAACCAAAAAAAAATCTGCAAATCTAATCAACATATCATATCAAAATAGTCTGAAATTATGCAGTTACTTCATTTCTCCCCACTTCTGAAAAGAAGGGAAAGTGTCTTTTCTCATACCTTCTCTGGAACCAAGCTTGGTCGTTACTTTGCAAATATTTCATTTTCTTGAGTTTTTTCCTCCCATGTACATTGTTGTAGTAACTATTTTGCTGGTTCTGCTTACTTCACTTTGCATCAGTTCATTTAAGTATTTCCATGTGTCTTTGTATTTATCATATTCATTCTTTCTCATGGCATAGTAATAATTCATTTTATTCATGTACTACAATTAATTTAACTATTCCTCAATTGAAGGGCAACTACTACTTTGTATGTCCAGTTCTTTGCTACCATGAAAAGTGATGCTATAAATATTTTGGCACATATGGGGCCTTTTTGTCACTTTTTTTGGGAGGTATATGACTAGTGGTAGGATCTCTGGGTCAAAGGAGACAGATGTTTTGGTTGCTTTCTTCACTTAATTCCAAATTCCACAACCTCTACAACAAATGATGATGGGCTTTTAAAACCTTAAAGTGCTAAAGAAATGTGTATTTCCAGCATCAGGTTTTGCACCAACTTTCAGTCCAGCTAACTTAAAACCACTGCAAAAGTCATATACAGAACTGTGAAACAAAATTTTATCAGAGAAATGCTTTTGTGGATGTGTCATTTCCCCTTTTCTCAACATAAATTTCTATATGTTAAAAAAAGATCATGAATAAGGAAATTCTCATTCTTAAAAAACCTTTGTGAGTTAAATTAACTAATTCATAAGGTATTTGATTCTTCACAATATATATTTTTTTCTGAGTTTTTTTCTCAGTTTCTTATGTTCTAGCAGAGAAATAATTACAAATTACCTGCAGAAGCTATAAATGTTGGCTGTTCTTTGGGCATGTGATTAGAAGACAAGGGTACTTACATTAGGTAGTTTTACTTAGTGGTAAATGGTTGTAGTTTTTTAAGTAAACCCAGCATTTATGTAACAGTGGATAGGGTGCTAAACCTTGAGCTAGAGACCCTGATTCAAAACTTCCTCTGGCAAGGTGTGATCTTGGGCAAATCACTTAACTTCAGTCTGTCACAGTTTTCTCACCTATAAATTGAGGATAATAATAGAGCTTACTTCCCAAGGTCAGTGTGAAGATAAAATGAGATATATATATATAAAGCATTTTACACACTATCAAGTGCTATACAAATGCTAACTAGCTATGTTAGTTATTAGCTGAAGAAAAATTTAAGAACTCAATCACAATCCAATTGACTTCTCCATATCATACGATGCTGTTGACCAGTTCCTCCTCAAAATACTCTCTTCTTGGTTTCTGAGACACTGCTCTTTTAATTTTCTTACCCATCTGACTTGTTCCTATCTCTGTCCCTTTGGCTGGATCATTATCCATGTTAGATACACATGTCACATACCTACTAATTGTGGGTGTTTTCAAAGGTCCCTCTTTTCTCTCATTTGGGGATCTCATCAAATCCATGGGTTCAATTATTACCTTACTGGTGATGTCTCGCAGATTTCTACAGACCTAGTCTCTCTTCTGAGCTTGTCCCAAATCACCAATTACCTATTAGTTATTTCAGACTGGTTACTTGAGACTCAACATGTCCAAAACATAACTCATTATCTTTTTGCCAAAACCCATTCCTCTTCTGCACCTTAGTAGTGTTGGGAGCACCATCCTTTTAGTTGTCCAGATATCATTCTCAGCTCCCCACTCTCATGTACCACACACACAGCCAATCACTTGACGGATCTAATTTCAGTCTTCACAATATCTCTCCCTACACCCCTCCTCCACTCACACAGTTATCATTGTAGTTCAGACTTTCATCACATCATGTTTCATCCCAACTGATACATATCACTGTGTTTCAATTCATCCTCCATTTAGTCACCAAAGTGATTTTCCTAAAGTGAAGATGTGACCTGGTTGAGTAGGGACTCAATTAACTCCAGTGGCTCCTTCTTGCCTCCAGGATCAACTACAAACTCCTTTATGTGGCATTTAAAGCCCCTCTCTGCCTCTCTAGTCTTCTTACACATTATTTCCCTCCATATGTTCTCTGGCCCAGAGTGCTCTGCTTGCTGTATCTCAATTCCACTCTGGGACCTTAGTGTATGAATGGCTGCAATGCTCTCTGCGCCACATCCTCTGTCTCATGGACTTTCCCTCTTGGTTTCCTTTGAGAAGCAGTTCAAATGCCACCATGCTGCAGGCTGTACTTGGTCCCCCAAGGTGCTAGTGTCTTCCTACCCAAAGTTACCCTGTATCTGTTTAGCCTGTGCCATATATATATATATATATACCTACCACATGTCTCTTCAATCAGGTGGGCTTGAAGGTTGGAGGCATGTACTGCTATGCATGCCTTTGCCTCTCCACCCCTTAGTACAATGCCTGTCCCATAGTAAGCACTTAATAAATATTCACTGATTAACATAAAATCTCCCTGTTGCCATTCACACCACACTTTAGCTCTAGCGAGTCTTACGGATGGGTTTTGAATGGCCAAGAAAATAAGCTGTTAAATTTGTTTTTATTAACCTTATCCTCCCATATAATAATTACTTATTTTCTTTTCATGTAAAGGACAAATTTATTCACTGTATTACTGTGTTATTTTATCTCAGCATCTAGTTTACTTTTTCTGACTATAACTTAACAAAGTACAAAAAATATATCACAGCTTCTTAAAAAGCCAAGTAATTTTAGTTTATACTGTAATAAATGTTGTAATTTTTATTTTTTAAAAGTTTTTTTTTTTTTAACATTTAGGTGATTGACATCATTAAGGTGATTTTCACACTGAGGAAAAACACTCTTTAGTGATTACATGAAGACCTTGATTTATTTCTCCTTTTCATACAATTGGCAGAGCTTTTGTTCCTTTTACTAGTTACACCAGAATGATTCCTTCTGTTTTCCGATAGCTCAGGTTCCTTATCTCCTTAATGCTTCAATAATTTCATAATCATACTTAGGACACTTCACTCACTTTCAAAATCAGACTATCATGTTCCTTACCAAGGATGACATCAGAACAAGTTTTAGAAGCAGGAGAAATTGAAACACAACAAAACACATTTTAAACTTTCCCAACTGGTGTAAAAATGAATCTTGAAAATGATTGAGTAAATTTTCTTACGAACATTCACTTCTTTTTTACTTCAAGGCTTTGTTTTAAAAAAATGTAGATTGCAGACGAATGACATTTAACAAACTATTTTTCTTGGTAAAGTATATTTAAAAGGGCTTCTTAAAAACAACAACAACAAACATCAACACAAAATTAAGCTTTCTCATTCCCAGGCTTCTCAGTCAAAAATACAAATTAGCAAAAAGAAATAGTCCTGAAAATGGAAAGCTAATTTACCTTTCTACCTTCTCACACAATAAACAACTTGTTGGTCACAGAGAATAGCAATCATTGGCTAAAAAATGGAAGCCAAGAGCTCTGTGCTGTGAGCTCAGCTTCTTTCAAGCTGGAATAAACACATCTTACTTCTTTTATGAGGTAAGAAAACACAATGCCAAAGCACAGGCAGACAAGGAGAGCAGACTATGACATAACTGCCAAGTCAGCAGCTGTTTTTCAGCTTTGATTTCTTTTTTCTCTGCTTAATAAGGAATAAACTTTCCTCATCATCTACTCTTTTTCTCTCTCCTTTCTTATATTTCTCCCATTTGCCCCTTTTGGAAAGCTCGCCTCCACTCCTCTTTCGATGATGGTGCCCTAAGTGGGAGGAGGACCTATGAGATGAAGAGTGACTTCGGGGTCCTCTGATGAAGTCCTCGCCTGCATCAGGCCACCTCTGGACATCCCTCCTGGACTTTTTTTCGTGGCTTCTGCTGCTCCAACTGCTCATTTTTGTTCCTCTGAGATACTTTTTTTCTTGACGCCATGTGTGCTCTTCCTGTCTCTTCTTTATTCCATGGTAAGGACTTCTGTTTGTTGATTCCAAACGGGGTCTCTTGAATGGTCTTGGAAAATCTCCATTTTTTTGAAGTTCTAGAAAATACAAGTGTTTTTGCACATTCAGAATCTGACTGTGGAAACAGATCGGAGGGGTGATCATTTTAACTTGTATCCAGACCTGGACATGGAGTCAGGAAACCCTAAACTAAAACCTGGTCTCATTCACTTCCTAGCTGTCTGACCCTACAGTCCTTGGCCTCAGTTTCCTCCTCTGTAAAATGGGGATAATAATAGCACCTACATCCCAGGACTACAAGGATCAAAAACTACTAGCACAGTGCTTGGGACATATCGTAGAGAGCTATGTAAATATTATTATGACTGTTAGCTTTGCAAAACAGAAGTTGTCAGATCAATGGAAGTGACAGTGAAAGAAGCCTCAAGGCAAGGCTGCAATCTGGCCTTCAGGAAGACTCCGAACACGGCTCCATGTGACATTCTGAACTGAAGACAGATTTGGAATCACAGCACTGTGATGGGGGTGCCTGGGAAGTCTATGCTAATGTGGTGGTCAGAGGCCCCCTGTGGTGACCTCTCACAGGGATTTCTTCTGAAGCTGCTATTATTGAACATGTTTGTCAGGACTTGGAGGAATTAAGAGCCTGGTTTGAGGGAGAGCAAGGGGAGAATAGGAGTGACCATGACATGTTACAGAAGTGGTCAATCAAAAACTGGACAAAATCTACTCAGTGAAGTACTTGAGAACTGAAAATGAACTACAGAAAATAAAGCACGAAACCAAACCCCCAAGTCTAGGTATGATTATGCAGATTAAAAAGATCAGAGGGGGCTTAGTCATCGGTGCCATGGTGGAGTTAGCACAAACCAACATGTAAGAACTGAGAAATAACTGTTTCTCTATATTCACCAAGCACTTGACTTCTCACTATAAAATAAGCACAGAGACCTCAAAGGTGGTCTAGAGGTGGCATAAAAGCTTTCCAAAGGTCTGGAAGTAAGGCAGAGAAAATTTAAACAAGATGGGTTATTTTTTGGTAGTGAAAGAATGAAGGACAAACAGAGAAGAGATGTAGAAACATCTGTGAAAGAGGCGGGGTACTACAGGTCCAAAATGCTGAAGACACTGTCAGGCATGGTGACAGGATTACTTGTCTTTGCTTAACTGTTCTTTACTGTTTTAAAGGGAGACTCAGTTCTTATTTGTGTAAATCTAGAAATGACAGGGATCTTAATTAAAAAACAAATGAGAATGAAAGGTGACTTCATAACTACTGTGAAGTACATGGACAAGCTGTTTTGCTCTGCCAGGGAATAGAACTGGGGAAGACAAGTTTACACCAGGAGTGTTTAGGCAAAAACAAAGCCCCCCTAACCTGACTTTGTTAGCAAGAATGACTTAAGAAAGCCATACAGAGAGGTGGTCCTGTAATCTTCTGGCACTCTCCAAGATCCAAGTAGATGGAGAGCTGCTTGGGTTAACTTAGCTGAAGAGAGTACAATGGCAGCCCAGAAAGATACAAAGACATGGAGTCTGGTCTCTGATTCTGCTTCCAACACTTCTTAGCTTGGTGCTCGCCCATGGATAAATCACTTAACCTTTTCATTTTGGGGCCAGAATTGCCTCATCTGTAACACAGGGTAACACATTTAGTACTTTGTTGTGAGGATCCAATGAGATAACGTCTATGTCCTGGCATACAGCAGGCACTGAATCAAGAGCAGCTATTACTACTGTTCTGGCAACAGAGGGGGTTGGATGTTGGCAAGATTCCTGTTTGTTCCCATGAAGTAAATCATAGTTTTATATAGATCTTAAAAAAAAGTACTTACTTGTAAAGAAAACAAATTAAAACAACATTTTAAACGCTGAGAATACACAGACTATAGTAAACATTTTTAGAAATTTACTCAACTGAATTTATGGAAAAGCCAGTATAACACAACAAAGTCCAATTACTTCTCTAATCATAGAGGGGAGTATCTTCAGTGCATGCAAGAAGATCCTAAGATTATAAACTGAAAGCTGTGGGGGGTCTCAGGCATCATTGCACAAACCGGTCTCCAGGACCCCCTCATCCTACCTTCTACTCTCCACTGTATTCTCTGTTCTTGTTCCCGGATGTCACGCTCCTTATCATAGTAGTAGATGAATGGTACTGTTGGAAATGTTCCACTTAACATCCGTCTTTCTGTGCACTCCTGAAAATTATATTTAGTGTTACAACTTTCAAGCATCACTGCAGAAATTTACATTTTTACTAGCTTCTAGACAGTGTGAACTACAGACAGCTAAGCATCCACTAGCTTTGCAGTCATTCTCTCCCAGCTACATGGGAACTCCCTGTCAAGGTGTTCTGAGGGCACCTGTATGAAAGCATCTAGGAGGTGAAGTCATACAGAAGCCATTTAGTACAGCAGTCAAACGGAGAGGGCCTAAGATTGATGCCTGATACTAAGTGTGTTGCTAAAATGAACTCAAAGCAGGCTGGTGTAGTCACATATCACTAGACTTGGAATCCAAAGTGGATTTGATCCTGGGGCCTCCATTTCCTAACTATGAGACTTTGAGTACCCTGGGCCTCAGACTGATCAGCAAAATGGAGATAATATTTGTAAAAAACACCTTAAACGACTGTTGTAATCCAATTAAGACACTAAAGTGTTTTGTAAGCCTTACATTTTTATATGAATGCCTATTATTATTGTGAGTTTTTTGTGTTTGTGTGTGTTTCCCTAGCAGTAGTATAGTGCTGTGCACTTTGTGTTCATCCTTCGTTGCCGAAGAAGGCCATGCCAATCAGAGAAATGATGACATGACTCGTACTTGACTGTGTTTTGAGTGAGGGAGGGCTGTGCAGGTCACCAGCCTCACTTCTCCTCCAGAGCCATCTGAATCCAGTAACTAGATATTCATCAGGATGACTGGAGATGTCCCAGGATGAGGCAATTGGGGTTAAGTGACTTGCCCAAGGTCACACAGCTAGTGAGTGTCAAGTGTCTGAGGAGAGATTTGAACTCAGATTCTCTTGATTCCTGCACTGGTGCTCTATCCACTGCACCACCTAGCCGCCTGAAGTGCTGTGCACTTAATACAATATTCAATGAGCTGGGTTATTACTTAGGATCACAATTCACTTCAATTGTGGTAATTAGTGTTGCCATCTACTTTGTGAATTAGCCCTTGAAAGTGTATAGTCCAGTTCACTATAGGATCACAATTTAGGGTATACGATAAACCTACTGGTTAATGCTAATCATATGAGATCTCCATGGCTGATTATTTGGCTTTAGGCACCTTTTTAACATTCCCCCCCCCAGCACTTCCATACTCCTCCTCAATCTTCTAGTTACAGAAGGGACCTTGGAGGTCCCACCTTGAAAACAATCTATACAATGTTCTAAATGAATGTCCATCAAGGCCTTTTCTGTTCAACTTTGGGACAGCTCTAACTGGGGGAAGTTTTCTCTTTTATCAAACCTGAATTGGTCTCTTTCCACCTACTGTTCCTCTTCCTGTCCCCTGGGGTCAGGAAATAGCATCTAACTCTTATCCCATGGGACAGATTTTCAGATACTTCAAAACCACTATTAAGTCCTACTAAGTTTTCTCTGTTACAGGCTAAACACCTCCACTTTCTCCAACTGATCCATTTAGCCCTAACGGTCATCTCCTTCAAGGAGCCCTTTGTCTTATCAATGACCTTCCTAAAATGTTACATCCAGTAGTGAACAAACCATTCCATCTATGGTCTCACCAGTGCAGTATACAATAATATCATCTCCCTCAACCAGACTGCTCAACTTCCCTATGAGGTCCAAGGTCACATCAGCTTTTCTGTCTGTCTTATTACATGACTGACTCATTCTGCACTAGTAGTACATGAAAACCTGAGCTCTTGTCCATAGGAACATGTCTAGCCATGTTTTCCACATCTTAAACTAAAGCAAGTGAAGTTGGTTTTTTGCACTCAAGTGTAGGAATCTACATTTATTTGCCCTCAATAAATTTCTCTGTTCAATAATCGAGACCACTGAGATTTTTCTGGATTTTGACTGTGTCAGTTATCCTTCATAGCTGTGTGCCACCTGCAATCTGGTAAGCATTCAACGTACGTCTTTCTCCAACCCACTGATAAAAATAATAGTTAATCCTGTCTCAAGCACAGCTCCTCCCTAGGGGCATTTCATGAAGAATTCTTTTTGAGGTTACAAAAAAGCATTAAGGACTTTGGGTTGAGTCATTCAACAAGTTCTGACTAGCTTACATCTTATCCACAAGGAGCTAGTGTGATAGAGAGATTGTCAAATGTATTGCTAAAATCCAGTAAATTTTATACATAATATTCCCTTGATCTAGCAGTCTAGGAACCCTGTCAAAGGGAAATAAGATTAGTCTGGCATGATTCGATCTTGATGTAATCATGTTGGTTCTTTGTGAACATTGCTTCTTTTTTAGACTACTCAGCACATTCCTGTGATAATCGAGGTCAAGTGCACAGGTTTATAGGTACATACTCTTCACTTTTCTGAAGATCATGACATTTGCCCTTCTCTGGGCTTGGCACCTTTCCCATTCTCCACCACGTTCTCAAAATCACTGGTACTGATTCAGAAATCACATCTAACCCCTAGCGCTGTAGGGTGTAATTTGTCTGAACCTGTAGCTTGAACTCATCAAGGATTGCTAGCCAATTTTGTTCTTTTCAGGGCAAAGATCATTCTCTTTTGCAGATACCAGAAGGTCAGTGGTTCAGTCAATGACTCTATCTTCTTTGAGAGTTGAGAGGAATCTCAACAACCATCTAGGTCAAACCCTAAACAAAGAGAATTCCCACTGTAACATTCCCAACAAGAGGCTGTCCAATTTCTGCTTGAACAGCTTTTCTGGGTGATCAGCCCCACTGAGGACAACTATAAATAGTAGGAAGTTTTTCCTGATCTCAAATCTAAATTGGACCTTTTCACTTCTTGCTTCCGGGTCTCTGTCTCTTAAGTCTAAACCCTCCATCATAAGACAATCCTTTGAATGCTTGAAAACAACAACCAGCTGCCCCCACATGCAGTCTTTTTTTCCTGAGGTGAACATCTCCATTTCCTTCACCTGACCCTCATGTGACTAGGACTCAAGAGCTTCTCCAGTCCTGTGTCCTCTTCTCTAGTGCTCTTTAGCAGCCAGGTCCTAGAAATGACCACAATACTCCAGATTCAGTCTGACAAGGGCAAAGTACAATGGGACTACCACCTCCCTATCCTTGTTAATGGATTTAGCTCAATGCCCTAGGCTATCAAGATCCTCTTGGAAAGTGTCATCCACTGTGTTGTCAGTAATCCTTCACAGCAAATTTGATAGGAATACCATCTATTCCTTTATCCAAGTGACTAACAAATATGTTAAATATTTAAATCCTGATTCTGCTCACTTCACTCTGTATCAGAGTTTATAAAGTCTTCCCAGGTTTTGATGACAATCAGTCCCTTTCTTTCATATAGCATAATAATATTTTGTAACATTTTTATACTATGTTCTGGATGGAATTTATCTTTCTATCTCTCCCATTATGTTGGTAATATGGAAAAGTGATAAAATCATTAACGTTTCAAGTAATTTTAGTTGACTTCTAAGATGCTCTATGTAGACCATCTTACTAACCTCAAAAAGCAATATTTTTCCCCTTTTTGCCTATTTATTTCCTTGTCACATATCTAGATTTTCAAAGACTGTTCATAATAGTGGTGATAATGGGCACCCTTACTTTATCTCTGACTTACCAGAAAGGTCTCTACATATAATGTTGTTTCTTGGTTTTAAGATAGATGTTATTTACCATATTAAGGAAAGATCAATTTATGCCTATGCTTTTCAGTAATTTTGTACAGAAACTATCTATCATATCGCTAAAAATAACAAAAAAAAAAAGGGAAAATGGCAATTGTTAGAGGTGCTATGAGAAGATGCACTAATCCAAGTATTCTTAACTTAGGATCCATCGACCCTTTATATTTCAGTAGGTCTGAAAACTTCAATGAAAAAAAATCTTTATTTTCACCAATCTCTATCTGAAATTTTAGCATTTCTTTCACTATAATGTAGGCAACAAATCACCTTGGTATCAGAACTACCTATGACTGTCACCAACAGATTGTTTTTTCCATTTCTTCTACTTTATTTCATACTTCTACCACACCACCACAATAATAACTTTTTAATTTAAACTACAAACCATTGCGGGGTCTGGAAAGGTGTGTGTCCCAGCAGGAGGGAGAGTGGTGTCACCGCCTGAGGTACTGGGGGGAGGGGGGAGACACATTGGAGATGCTCTTGACAGGGTCCCTGCTGACTGTCTGAAGTGGCAGCTGGTCGGTGATATAGTTTGAGAACAAACTGGTTGGCAGGTTGTTTGGACCTGTACTCAATGAAGAGCACATAGGGAAAGCCACCACCAAAGTAAGCCCCATCTGTGTGGTGGTGCCTTGATGACTTGGGAGTGTAAACCATCCATGCAGCTGGGGCAGTTCAGTTCTACCATGGTCTCACCTGGTATGTCTGATTGTGTAATGGGCGACATGGACTGGTTTTCAAAATATATATGGGGACACTGCCAAAGTGTTTTTGCTGGTATTTTTCTATCATCTGGGTGATGCCATGGTTTGCAAAGATGTAGTGGGCATGAATCAGTCCACGGAGCATCTTGGCTGCTGCGTGATCAGGTCACTCTGGCTGGGGTGGTCCTCAGCAGGTTGTTCAAGTTAAGGATCAAGTCTAGTGCCTGCCTATAGTGGGGCACCTGTTATGAGAGTCCTGTGAGGCTGAACTTATTCTGGATAGAGTCTTTACCCACCTCACAAAAGAATTAATTGCCACAAAGCCCCCAGAATCATATGATCCATGATGTTTCTTCTGAGCTATTCATGTTTACCTCAGTGGCCTGAGGCTGGAGAGGGAGATGTTGCTCCCAGGGGTGGCAGTGGCAACAGCAAAGGCAGGCAGCAAAGGCTGCGGACCTGACCACAACAGGCAAAGTAATGGTGGGGAATCATGGATATTTTCATATCACATTACAGCTTTTACAAATCTTTTGACATACTGTTTACACTCATCATATTCTAAAATTACCATAGTTATTATTAACTGCCCCTATGACTAAAGTCCTCCTAGCCCTAAATGCTGGGCAAATCCATGCTTAGCAGCTGTTCAGTCACCAAAAGACAAAGTCTGCATTCAGTCTCATATTGCTAACTGTCACTTTCCAGCTATACCTTTCTAGCATTGTTTGCTGATCAAACAGTCATGTACACTGTTTGCTCCAGTTTACAAAACTAGGTAGGTCAAATGACAGTTCTCTCCATAATGCCTGTTGTAGCGCAGTGTCTGGCACATGACAGGTATTTAGCTGAGAAACAGAGGAGACGAAATGACTTTCTTCTGATCACATCTACAGATAGTGTCAAGGCAAAACCTGAACTCATCTTCTACTCTAACTCTAGTTCATAAGGTTACTAACGGCTTCATACACACAAAATTCATTTTAACTAAGCGTTCTAACTCTATAGGAATTAGGGACTAATTCAGACTAATCAGATCCACCCTGATCCTCGCAATTACTCTTTCATATCTTTCCTTATCACGTAGCACAGTGTCTTGCACATAGTAGGAAATCAACAAAAATTCACTGAATTGAGATGCATGAAAAAAATCGGAGGAAAAGAATATTCAAAGACATTTCGCGAGACTGGTTTTTGTTATATCTGGATCACACTTGGCTCAGATTAATCCAGTCGTTTGAGTTATATTATACAAAAATATCTTACAGAGTCAAATGTAAATTATTTTTTGATTATCCACATCACTAGTCTTTTCCATCAGTATGGAAAATCTATACTTGCTCATAGAAATTATCTCCATATTATCTATTTTTTGGATTATCTCCACCATTGCTTTTCTCCCATTGTAAATTTGGATAATTGAGAGTTTGTCATCTCTGTGTAAGGATGTCAAGTTTGTATTATAAATTTAAAATTACCTAATCCCAGATTTCCAGGGATAAATTTCAAAGACTCATAACAGATTTTTGTCTTCATTAACAGATAACAGCACATATGACCGAACATAACAATTTTTCTTTTTAACTGAGAAAGTAAAATGGGAATACTTCATCCTTTTGAAGCCCTGCTCTAAAGAGATTACTACTCAGAGGTAATGCAACCCTAATTTTTAAACAGCATTCCTTAAATGAACATCAACACTGAAAATATACTACCAAGGATATTGTATGTAAAATGTGTAACATGACAGACCTGGTACATTAAACAAGTAAGAGCTAGAGGTGTTGAATTCTATTATGGTTTACTTAGAGAAGTTCAGGGTCTTCCTAGGGAAATCTCAGGGGTACTTACAATACCATGATGAATTTTACTACATTTAAAATGGGTCAAATGCAACCTTAGAAATGAAAATTCTACATTTTAGATAGTACAGTAATAAGCTTCTAGATGTGCTGATTAAAGACACTCTGAAGAGGTAGCCCGAAAGACAAATGAACTTGGCTTAGCAGTCAGATCCCAGGTGTTTTCACGAGTGCATGTCATAAGAGTTAATCTGCACAAGGTAACAAGGAAAACCTAACATTGAAACTTTATCTAGAGAACATGAAGATAAAAACTAAAAAAAAAAACAAAAAACCAACAACTGGATTTGGCTGTATAAAATTATTACTGTGTACTCATCTGTGAGCACTCCCTAACACTTATGATTATAATGAACATAACTATTATGGAAAACATTTTTTTTTCTGGACCAGTGATTTCATTAGCATAGGAATTCTTAGAGAGAAACTTTTTCTATTAATGCAGGCTGGCACCTTCTTTGTGATTTATAGTCTAAGACAACTGCCTTGGGCATGGAGAGAGGTTAAAAAAATCTAGAATTAGGAAGTCAAACTCAAAAAGAATCAGATCCGAGCAGGCCACATACTGACTTACAAAACAACAAATTAACATTATGTTGCATTGTATTGTATTTTAAATTAATTTTGTTAAACATCTCCCAATTATACTCTAATCTGTTCTCCTGAGTTAGGTTGGGGCACAGGTTAGTTTGACACCTCTGAGCAGGTGTTCCTGATTTGATTCCAACTCTGAGGCTAATATCTGCTACACTACTACCTAGGTTCCTCACAAAACTTTAATATGGCGAAATTAGGTGCTGCTTCATTCAATCACATTAAAGCAAATTCATGTATGTTCAGTCTTAGGTTACTGACACAGCATTTATTCAGCATGAATGCTGTGCAAGATGTTGAGGACACAAAATCAAAAAAGACACATTCCCTGCCTTAAAGAAGTTATACCTCTATTACATAATTGTTTGCTGACAACTTAAAAAAATTAGAGAACACTGGGCATATAAGTGATATAAGTAGGTGATAGAAGAATTCTTCAGACTTATAGCACAGCATATACTTAAAGTCATACATTCCTTTTCCATGACTTTTAGCTACTATTCCAAACAGATGAAGTTTGCTATATATAAGTAGCATTGTGTCATGACAGATTGTGTCATATATAGGTAGCATTCAGGTAGAAAGTATTAAAACTTACATATCCATAATGGCCTTTCCGAGAACAGTTGTAGCAGTATACTAAGGCTGATCGTCCAAAATAGGTCTTTGGCCTCTTGGGTGGTCCAGGTTTGGTCTGCAATACAGGTTATTTGTGAAAGTTCTATTTTAAATTCAAATCTAAAACAAAATCTTGCCCTTTCCAACACAATTCTTATCAAGTGAGTGAAGAATTCCTTTGAAGTAGTGGTTGTAAAATTTTCTTCCGGGGACTCCAGCTACTATAAATGTGAACTATTATCATTAAGAGGTGTTCTTGTAGTATTTATGCTCCTAATAGGAGAATGTGATCTCAATTAAAGTCTTACTTTTGCAGCTTAACACAGCAAGGAGGTAAGCCTGGGTTCTCAAAGGGTATTCCATCAGAATGCAAAGTCATGCAGCTCCCACCAAACTGCAAACACTGGAACATGATTGTGTGCCTGCTGTTTAAGGAACAGGCCAAGTGTGTGTATGCTGACTGCTATCAAGTAATGAGTTATTACTGTTATTTTGCCACAGCAACTCATGCAGGCTGCTATGTACTAAGGCATGGAGACGGGGTTTAAGCTAATGAGGGAACAGTTCCCATGTTCCCATACTGATGGAACCAAGAATTGTTTTAGTAACACATACAATAGTACCTGTATGTTTGTTTCCAGTATGAATAATTAACTTCATTTTTTATATGTAATATTTTATTTCCCTCCCCAATTACATGCTAAAACACTTTTTTTTTACCATTAAAAAATTTTTCAGTTCCAAATTCTATCCCTTTCTCCCTTCCTCCATCCCTGATACGGCAATATGACAGTTATACTGTCATGTAAAATGTGATTTTACATGTGATCATGTAAAATATTTCTATGTTAGTCATTTTGTACAAGAAGGCTCAAAAAAGAAAGGAAAGGAAGGAAGGAAGGGAAAACCAGCATGCTTCAGCCTGTAATCAAATAATACCAGTTCTTTCTCTAAGTGGAGAGCATGTTTCATCATCAGTCTTTTGGGACTGTCTTGGAGCACTGTATTACTGAGAATAGCTAGGTCAATCCCAGGTGATCATCACACAATATTGTTGTTACTGCATACAACATTCTCTTAGTTTTGCTGCCTCCACTTGCTTCAGTTCATATCTTTCCAAGTTTTTCTGAAATCATCCTGCTTGTCATTTCTTATAGCACAACACTATTCCATCACAATTATATACCACATCTTGTTTAGCCATTCCCCAGATGATGGGCAGTCCTTCAATTTTCAATTCTTAGCCACCACAAAAGAGTGGGATTTTTTTTTATTCTTTGTATTTATTTATCTATTACATAGTAGGTGCTTAAATAATACTAGGTTGACTATGTATGTGTGTGCATATGTGCATATAGATAAAAATATAATTTCCTCACATATATTCTGTCTTGTAAGAAAGAAATTACAGACAGATCTAATGATGAGATTACAATGACTTAGGTTTCAAAATGTTGAAAGAAGCCCCAGAATTAAAAGGAAGAGGAAAAGAAAAAAGACAAATTATATTTCATGTATTCCTATTTAATTGCAAAAGGATCCCAATGGAAACATTTCACTTATAAGGATATTATTTAAGAGTCTGGAGGTCTTTGGCAATGCTGGTCTCAATTTAGTAGACTAATCTCAAAGTGGTCAGATTCCTTTCCTGATCACGTTTCCTAGAGAGTATCTTTTAGAACTCATTGTGATGTCTTATTGTGTGTGGAGGCTATTCTTGAAGGGCTCTTGAAAGCTATGCTAGTGATGTGTAAGTTATGGCAGTTTGTACTCCTCCGAAAGGGCTTTCAAACTAATATATATGAAGTGGCCCATCAGTAGAGGCTGGCTATTTGGTGAAAAACTTTAGCCAATGTAACCCATAAAATAAAGAAAAACACAAGGCGCTCCTCCGTCTAGCACACGGCTCTTTGCTTCTGCTGTAATGGTAGAAGGGTGGTGGCAATGGAAGCTGAAGGTACGAAGAATTACACAATTTTCACATTGTCTACACTCCACCAATTAAATCACAATTTAGGGGAAGGCCCAGAAAGTTAAACAAACTGCCTGAGGAGGATTTGTGGGAATACATCCTCACTGACAGATTGCAATCTGCACCACTGCAAGGGTAACAAATCCATAAAAGCTCTGAGGTATCTTTCGTACCACCTCTCATATGCAAATTTTCTCTGTAATTAACCACAGACTCTTTGCCCACCCACTTTCCCCACTGTGCTTTGTGATCCATGATCACTAGCTATTAAGCGTCATTGGAAGCTGTGGCTAAAAAAAAAGGAGGGAGGAGGCTTGCTTCAGAGAGTAATTTGGGATCCTCGAAAGCTGCGAACAGTCTTCTAAGTGCAATAGTCAACTTTCCACTCCCACTCATTTCTGGGCCTGGCACTTTGTCCATCTGCATGTATCTGTCTAAGATACACGTACTGATGGACTAACTCAATGAAGCTATTCCATAACAGGTCCATTAAATGTGCTGGATGGATTCCCATCCAACATGTATTATAGTCTTTATTCTTTATCTACTTGGCCTTTCCTGTGTGTAATGTTAGGTTGGACAGTTTCCCTAATTCAGTGCTTGATGCAATTAGGACAGTATCCTTTATCCATAGACAGGCAAATATGGAGGATGTCATCATTTTTAGAGAATCCACTTGTATTTGGACTCCAAGCAGGGCAACTTCCATAAAAGCGACAAACCTCTTTGGTGACCATCTATCTTCCTGTTTTATGCCTCACTTGATATTGATAGTCAGAGGATTTACTGAATAAAGTCCTTTATGCTATCAAGTAATCTTACATGATCTTAATATAAGCACAAGAGAAAAACATGATAGAACACTGCTGAATAACTATCACAAACACATTTGTGTTCATTTTATTGGAAATAAAGATAAATGATTTGGAATTAACTTCTTAAACTCTTAAATGCTGATGAAATGTTTTATCCAGCCCAATAATTATGGAGAGATATTTATTAACTGGGCAAACCAAATGAAATCTGTTTCAACTCAACTGCTGAGTATTTCATGATGATTTTCTCAAAAAGAATCACAGAAAATCAGAGGTAGATGAATTTGAGAAATATCATTAAATCCAAGACCTCTATTTTAGAGATGTGAAAATCAAGAGGTTAAATAACTGCAAAAAAGATCTTTTTGGAAGACTTGACAGATGTTGATGATATACTATATCATATACCCCTGAAGGGTTTTTCATATAAGTTTGATTCATAGGTCAATTATCATTCCTGAAACAAAATAGGGGCTTATTTTTCTTTGTCTCATAAGAGTGCTATCTACACACTTTAAAAATTGAATTAAATTTCATATGTGTGATAATAATTATAGAAATATATACTATTTCTGTACATGGTAAAGTCTGTAGTTCACATCATATAACTTTTCTATCTGTAATTCTTGGCAACTTGGAATGCTACTTTCTGACCAAAACAAACAAACAAAAAAAGAGACAGGCTGTTTTTGTGAGATGTTAAAATAGTGGCTACGGAGAATCCTCAGAATCTTTACCTAGAAGATTTTGTATTTGTGGTAGCTATGTTTACTATTTTACGAATCTAGCTAGGTACCTGACCAGCAGATGGAAACCTGGATTCACATAAACCCATTTAGAAATTTCTGGACAAGATAAGAATGGGGGGAATTTCCATCCTTACCTGGTCTCTGCAGCTTTGCCCTTACTAATGAAGCAATGTCCCAGGAACATTATGTATACCTAGTTATTCTCCCTGAACAAGTGGCAGTCCCTAATGCCTTCTTTCAATACTTCTATTTTCAATCCCTACCCACTCCTCCAATGTCCATGTTCATTATTTGTGAATAGTATACAAAGCAACCAACAGACATTCTATAACTAGGATGATGAGCATGGCTGGCCAAGGAACATGAAAAAAAGGGGGAAAGGAAGGACTTTTGTGACCAGGGAACATGTTGGTGTGCAAGAAAGAATTAGTAGCAGACAATACACCCAATACTCTGATACCTTCACTACTTCTACAAGACAAGTTGGGTGTTCTGGAATGTTGCATTAACTCCTTCAATAGTTACTTCACTAGTACTCTGTAAGAAATTACTCTTTTTGAATACAAAATAACTGGAACAGATCAAGAATGCATTTCTACAAGCACTCAATGTTCCCAGAATATAGTTTATATATTGGCAAAATCTTAAATAAACACGTGACATTTAGTGTCAACAGAAACTTAGCTGTACAGTATCAGCCATAAAGGTGCCCTCTGCTGAAGATTTGCCAGCATGTTTGTACGTGTTATACCTTTTATTTACAAAGGGTGATCTGGTTAAAAAACCCTCAAGTTTAACATCACTCTTTATATATGCCCCTGGATGAAGTGCAAACATTTGGATGTTCATTCATCTGAATAATGTCACCAGTGAAGAACTTCCATTATTGCTAATAGAAAAATAGCAGCAGTATTTATATTGTGCTATGAGCTTCCAAACTGTTTCACAATAATTAATTAGTAAATGACATGACAAATGCTATCTCCACGCTCCCTTTTTTTAAATAAACTATCATACACTAGGCACTCAATGAAAATGAAATGAAATCAGCATAGATCTCACCTAATTAGAGAACATCTCGTATTAGAATACAGTATTGAAAACTCAGTAATGATTTTCAGTGGACAAGTTCTCGTACTATGTTCTAACAAGACTCCTCAGGCTTATTGGATGTCTTTGAAATATAAGTTTGTGTGACTTTATACTTCTGCCTCACGGCTATGTCTTTATTTCCAATTAACAGAAACTATCTAAATTACGAGGGGATATTTAAATTGATTAGCTCCAGTTTAGACTACAATTATACATATGTCTACAGCTTACAAAAAAATGCAAGGGAACATTTTTTTTTTGATTTTAGGTTTAAAGAGTATATCTAAAGAGTATTATCCAATAGGTGGGTGCCAAATGAAGTATTTATGAAAGTAGGTGCCTTATTGTCATAATTTAAGGGGGTTACAAACATTTAAATAATCTATATTTGTAGGGTGATATCTTGGAGATTACTTTTACTATCAATATATAGAGGTAATAACTTGGTAGATAGCATTACCTATGAAAGGTCCATCCCCATCTGCTATTCTTGCTGAAAGCTTTTCATGCCCCAGTAAACTCAGTAAATATCAGAAGATAAAGCATAAGCCTACTACGCCACGGATTTACTTCTAATGTCTCCTCAAAGTGCAGCCCGATGCAACGATTACAAATGATTTTCTTCTAATGTCATTTTACATAACCCTTTTTTCTGCATGAGTAGTTAGTGCCAAATGAATGAATGAATGCCATTAAAACAGTTAATCATTATCTGGGACAGTGGCCTTCCTCCCTCCTCAACTAGGAATCTCCATGACAAAGGCCAAGAGACCAAAACGTCATGGCTGCCTCAGTGTCCTATTTCGAACTGTAATTTTTTATGTAAATGAACCTGCTGGGCAGCTCCTTCTGTGACCTTGAGATGCCCTTATCTAAACTGACTATGATCCAACAAGGCCTTACATCTAATTGAAGCTCATTATTACCTAGGATATGCAATCAATTTCACTAATTAAAGAGAATTTTCTACCCTGAAGAACACAAAACAGATTTATTTTTACATCTATTCATATGATTTAAAGATTACACTATATCTTTTTATTAATTAGCCAAGCTTTTCATATGCGGAAATGCAAATATAAAAAAAAAAACTAAGACCTGAATGTTTTACACTCAACACAAGTTATACAACTAGTTAAGGATGACATTATGATACAAAGTTTAAATTACACAGTAGAGCTTGGCTCTTTTCTAAACTTACTACTGTGCTAAGTACCCAAATTCTTAAACAGGTATAATTTTCACGTCTAAGAGTAGCTTCATTATTTCAAAGTATTCTAAATCAATTTATTCTTCTAGTGTCATCTACTATATGATATATAATGCAAATATTTTAAAACATCTGATCCAACCAGCCTTACCGAGCTACTGTAAACCAAAAGATGAAACAACCTACTGACATGGTTTTGACAACGGAGTATAAAGAGTTGCAACTGCCTACTAGTGTTTACTATTAACCACTGGTCACATACAAATCAGCTTCTACTTTTCAGCCCACATTTATAATACACTTACTTTGTTTCTGCCAAAGAATACTGCTTTTTATCTTGATTATTCATGAGACTGGCCACACTTTCCTACCAATTCATGAAAAGTAAGTTTAGGAGTGTCTTCACACCTCTCTAGTGGGAAGGTCAGGAGGAGGGGCAAGCTTGAGAAGGTAATTCATTCTTTATATGGAAAAAATAAGGAACACTGGTCCACCAAAACCATTTTTGTGGGCTGCAGAAAGGACAAAGAACAACTAAAAGCAGACATCTAAGCTTTACTTTAAATTCCCTTCCTATTGTAGGGTTTGTAATAAAGAATGCCTGGGCATGGAACTAGCTGGAAGCAAGAACTCTGTGTCCTATTTTGGGTCTGTCCATTGTTTTCAGTTGTGTTTGAACAAAACCTTACATTCAGTCCTTATCTTTATATGGAAAAAAAAATAATGATTTACTTTGCTTTATGGATATTTTTTAAAAATTAGCAAAAGACTGTGTAAAGTGTTAAAGTTTCAATTTTCTTCTCAGAAAAAAAACCTCAAAGAACAGTTGTATTCCAGTGTACATTATACATTATTTTCTCCATACATCAAAACCTTCTGTTGAGAGCCACTGTACTAGTGTCATACACATAATATTTTGTGTGATTTAAAAAAAAAAATCAACCATGTCACGTACCCTACAGACCCTCAATCCATTGGGTAATTCCTTAATTAGGCAGATTTCTGAAACATGTATTATGTACACAACAGACTGGAACGTCTCCTTTGGAGCATTTTCTAGTCTATCGGGTGATTACATCATTAAGCCACATGTGCTACGTAGAACAAATTCCTTATGAAAATTCATGAAAAAATGTACAGCACATCATTTAACATGCAGAAGTCATATATGCTTTTGATATTTTGCTTGATTTTTAAAAATCCATATGAAACAATTAGATAAGACCATGTAAACATTAAAAAAGTGTTGCTGGTAAAGAAAGGAAAAATGCAAAAATTTTATTTCTCATTGTTTGGTTAGGAGTTATTTATTTTACTGCGTGAGTTGCTTTATTGCTTTGATATTAGGTGCATACAGTTAAATCCCCTTTCCACTACTGGGACATTCAAGTTCGAAAAACCAAAGGGCTAAAACTTGTAAATGACCACAGTGATACTCATTATGGTTATTCAAGCTATGGCATTCTAAATATATGTCTTCTTTTGTATATATATACGTGGTATCAGTGTGAGATTGTGTGTGTATATCTTCAGTCACAACACTCCCTAACACAGAACAGATATCAATCTCTGTACAAATCCTGCTGTTGAAGATACAGATAATAATAATTTTTTTTTTAATTTCTAAAGTATTAGAGCACTAGACAAAATCTGAGAAACTACTTATTGGAGAATGAAATATAAGTATCTGGTACTGTGCTACACAGGAAGGAAAACATTAAACATTAATTTTTTTTGGTAGAAGAGAACAAAAATGAAAATCTCAGTGAGTAGAGAACAATGAACACATGCAAGACAGTGGGGATAACAGTAATTCACTCTCTGAATGCTCCAAAATCTTCATGGCTTAAAGAGCATCCCAATTTTCTCCAAAGGTGGTGGCATTTATTCACTGGCCCATAGCTAATTTTACATGGAATGCAAAAATGTTAGTTTAAGTTTAATTTACCACCCTATTTAAATATTTCCAATGCAGCGCTCAAACTACAGAGCTCTCCTCTGTCGATTTTAATTTTAAAGTAAGTTAGCAAAGGCTTCCTTCTTAATCCCCCAGAGACTACCTACATAGTGACACAAATGCCAAATTTATGACAGCAACATAAATGCTCTTCTTAAGTAATATGCAACATTAAGTGAAATCGTTTCCTGGAAAGATATTAGAGGTATCTATATTTTATTTGCCATCTTAAACATATCTGGGTCTTTATGACCTTATTTTTAAAATGTATTTCCTTTTTATATTTCCTGGTGCAAATGGACTGCATAAATAAGCAATGTGCTATGAGGCTTCAGACTAGCCGATAAACCCTTTCAATTTTCATGCCAGCTTCTTCTTTTGTAATTCAAATCTGGCTGAAAACTGGCAGCTCTGAAAACTGAAACAAGCACTGCCACAAATACCTTGTAATGCTATCGACCTTGTCTGCCCATGCAGTGAGAAAGGGGGATGCGTATGTGTCTGCAGTCATCCAGATAACACAACTCATTTTTTTGGGGGGATAACAGAAACCAGCCCCGGACTGTGCACCCAAAGCAGTCATTACCAGGCAAGCTGGAGAATAAGTCTCTTCAAAATACACAGTGCATTTAAAAACCATATACAAGGCTCAGCCACTGCTTTCATTACCAATTTTAATTTAGCTCCTTCAGTTTGCCAGCCAGATAAACTCTTTAGTGCTGTTTTTTAATCTATTTGCCACATTTTATGTTTAAGATTATAGTAATATTGGACAGAAGAAGGAATCACTTTTAGGGGAAATAAAGAAATAGATCCGTTTATCAGCGCCCATCAGAAAGTTCATTAATCAGCCAGGCTTTGTGCCCTCTAAATTGAAAGGTTAAATAATCCTCTCAGGAATATTTCTCGGCCCCTCCGCCAATTGTCCAGAGAGGAGCTGCCATTCACAGCACTCGGGATCGGTGACAGGGTATTTTACCACTGTTTGGACCTCAAACAATGATGGACAAATGGCCTGGTTTACAAAGAAACCTTTTAGTACATGGATAGAAAAGGACCACAAGCTTTGAAGCCTGTGGAGGGATGAGGAGGGCGTGGAGAAAGGATGTGGGGGGAGGGGATGAGAAAGGAAGAAAACACACATAAACGTGTATATATGAATGTGTAAATCCATGTATACTTTATCTCGAGTTTTATTAGTGACTAAAGCATATATATTAATGTATATTAGAGATACTTTAAAAGATATGCTCATAACCGTGTATATGTATATGCATGTATTTTGTATACAAACCTATTAGAACTATTTGTAAAATCAGAAGATGAATGTAACCAAACAAATACCAAGGTTTTCATTTTTCCTATTATTTTAAATGACTCACAGCCTTCCTTTTGTCTCAGTTCTGTTTACTCTGATGAAACACTCTTGAACATAAGACACAAAAGCTGGACATAACATAGCTGCAATAACCCACTCAAAAGGTAGGATGGATTGTGTTAAGAGATGCTCAATTTTGTCTGTTACTCTCAGGATAATAAACAAATGTAAAATAAAAATGCTAACTGAAGGGATGCAGATCAAATACTTTAAGACAGTGTTTAAATTCTTTACTCCCTTATTTGCTACCATTTAAACACAGTTAAAGGAATCCAGAAAACATTGTATGAAAATCTAATATCATAACATCTTCCCAGGAATTTAGCTGGTTTTTGGCATTAGTAATGTGTAGGCATTCATGCACCATTAAATATAAGACTGAAAGGTTTTTTTACTTGAAGTAGAATAAACTGAGAAGTTATTTTTTTTTTATTTGCAAATAGGAGATTGAGATTATATGCCCTCTTCCAGGTAGGGAGTTTCACTAGTAATTTTTTTTGGTGGTAGGATTAAGATGAGAATATTTTCCTCAACATATATGCAGGAACCCAAGATTTATATCATTCTGTTTGTGACTAGTAAGTGACTATCATTTCCACATGAAATACAAAATATGCTGTTCACTTGTATTCCCCCTCAATTATCCCATCATATTTTTAAAATAGCATTTATTTTACACGGCCATTTTCATTTAAAAATGAGTTGGTCATAAAGATTTCTTGTTATTAGATAAAATGATTAGTCCTTATAATGACTTAAGATAAATCGAATAAACAAAAAAATTTAGTTCTTTGCATTGGCAAAACTAAACCTGAACTTCACAGAAAGCAAGTCTATTTTTTCAAAATATTTTTCAGAAATCACAGTGCCGAGTTAATTGTCTTTCCTCCTCTCTGACAGAATGTAGGCTCCATGAGGACAAGGATTGTTTCTTTCTTCTTTTTGTGTCTCATGAAGTGCAGAGTGAGCTCTCAATCCCTTGATTGCTGATCCTAAAGAGAAAACTTGTGGCCCAACTCCAACCCTGCATTGTCCCCACTGACTGCCTCCTGGGCTCCCACTCAGGTGCGGCTGATCAGAATGGAAAGAAATCATCAATCCATGCTGATAGGTTCCACTACAAATGTATGCTGGCCAATCAAGTCAACAAACATTTATTAAATACCTGTTATGTGCCAGTCACTACCCTAAGTGCTGGGTATATAAAGAAAGGCAAAAACAGGTTCTCTTCTCAAGAAACCCTCAAAGTGAGGAGATCACATGCAAACAATTATATGCAAATGAGATATATACAGGATAACCTGGAGATAATCTCAAAGGGAAGGATAATTAGAAGGGACAAGGAAGGAAGTCTTACAAAAGGTGGGACTTTAATTATAAAAAAGCCAGGGAAGCTTTCAAAGCCTGAAATTGCATGGAGTTGGGAGATGCAGTGCAACAGTAAAGAGGTCAGTGCCACCGGATCATAGAATACAAAGAGGGGGAGTAACGTATGAGAAGACTGAAAAGTCAGAAAGGCAGCAGGTTATGAAGGACATTAAAAGTCAAACAGAATATTTCAGATTTGATCCTAGAGGAACTGGACTTTATTAAACGTGGGGTAACATGGTCAGATCTCCACTTTAGGATGATCATCTCTATAGCTGAGTGGAAGAGTGCTACTAATCTCTACTGGTCCCAACCTGCATGCAGCAAGGAGAGCTTCCTGAGTTACCCTCTCTCACCTTTTTCTCTATTTCACAAAAAAGACTAAGGCCATTCATCAGGAATTCCTGGTTTCAGTCATTCTTTCTGATTTTTTCTTCTTTCAATGAGGTGGGCCCTGATGCTTGTCAGGGTCAACAATTCCACAGGCAATCAAGATCTCACCCCACTCCTGTATTCTTCAGCAGGCTGCCCTCTCATCTCAACTTCTCTAATTTTCAAGCCATCTCTATACTTCCTTCCTTGCTGTTCCAAGTCTCTTTTATCTTAAAAAAAAACAAAAACAAACCAACCAAACAAAAACACCTCATTAGATCCCACAACCCTTGCTATCTATCATCCTGTATTTCTCTTTTCCTTCTCAGCTAAATTCCTCAAAAGAGCTGTTAGCTATATGGTGCGGTGCAGAGAATGAAGACCTGAGTTCAAATCCAGCCCTAGACACTTAGCAGTAGTTGGCAAGTCCGTACCTCTACTTGTGCTTCTCCAGCTGTGAAACCGTAGCAATAAGTAACAGTCCTCAACCTCCCAGTCCTATCCCAGCTGTGAGGATCAGCTGAGACAACACTGATGAAGCACTTAGCACAGTGCACGACACAGGGGCGCTTGTTCCCTTTTCTTCTCTACTCACTGAGCAACTCCACTTCTCTCACTCCCGCTAAACTCTCTGCAGTCTGGCTTTTGGCCTCATTGGTCACAAAGTTACCAATCATTTCTTAATTGCTCAGTCTAATGGCCTTTTCTCAACCTTCATCCTTTTCAAGCTCTCTGGAGCCCTGGACATGTTCTGCTCCAGAATACTCTCTAATAGCCAGGTTTTTGTGATTCTGCTTTCACTTGGTTCTCTTTCTGTTTCCCTAGGGTCCTTTGCAGGTTTTTTCCAATACCTCTGGATGTCCCCCAAAACCTGTGTCCTAGGCTCTCTTTCTGTTTCTTGATATATTCACTCTGTAATCTCCTCCGCTCTTATGGGTTCAATGATTATCTCTATGGGGATGACTCCCAGATCAACCCGAATTCCTATTCTGACATATACCCCCCTATTCTACATCCCTATTGCAGACTTCCACGTGTCCAAACAGAACGCCACTCTCCCTTCCCGTCCCTTCCTCTAGACTTCCAATGCACCTTCATTCTGCCAGTTCCTCAGGTCCACAGACTTCATGTCACCTTCAACTCCTAATTTACCTGACACGTCTTGTATTTTCTTCCTTTAAAACATCTTTTGCTTACATTCTCTTTTTTCCAAGATACAACTAACATCCTAGTTCAGGCTCTTCTCACCTCTGGCCTGTATTATTGTAGCTTCTCACTGTACCCTCTGCCTCAAGTCTGTCACCATTCCAATCCAGTCTCCATCTGGCTGCCAAAGCGATTTTCCTAAACTCTAAGTATGACTATATCTCTCTCCCTACTCAGTAAACTCCAATTGCTCCATATTGCCTCTAGAATAAAACATAAATTCCTGTTCAACATTTATACCTCTCTATCAGTCTTTTAACTCATGACTCCCCTCCATACACTCAGTCAACTTGTTGTGCATATACCACTCCTGTCCATTTTCTTTCTTTGTGGCTTTGTGCTGGCTCTCCTCTAAGCATGGAATATTCTCCCTCTGGAGCTCTGCCTTTGGGGATCCCTGGTATCCCCCAAGATTCAGTTCTTAAAAGGGCATGTCTTGAAGGGGCCCTTTCCTGGTCCTCCTGGCTATCTTTTATCTGTTCACTATGTGTCTTATATGTACTGATTTAGTCACTCAGGTCAACAAATATATATTAGGTAACTACTATGTGCCAAGTACCCTGTTAAGTTTTGAAGGTAATGAGGGAGACAACATGCAAGCAGTCACGTACAAACAGGACACATACACACAACACACACACATAACATGAGACAATCTCAGGGGGAAGATGCTGAGATTAAGATCATGCACACGCTGTTCCCTTCATCAGAGCGCTTCTTACACACGGGGTCATCTTTGCTTTTCTTAAAACAGTGTCTGACGCACAGTTACCTAATAAATGGTTGAGGAAATGCTTGTTGGTTGAGTTTCCAGAATTCCCTAAATATCTATAGTGAAAATTCTTATATGCACTTCTAGAAGATGGAAGAGAAATACTGCAAATACATCAAAAGTAAAAACTGAGGCAAACAATGTTAACAAAGAAAATGATCATTGTCTATTAAATCAACTTAACACTGCAGGCCCTAAATAGAATGGTCAGTATGGATATTCCTCATCCAAACTAAGATCGAGTCCCTCCTCATTTTAAGCTTGTCAAGCATTCCTGAGTTGATGACAAGTCAGCAATATACCTCTAAAGGAGGTGCTAAACACTAGAGAATGCTAATTCCTAAACACTTGTTTAGGAATTCAGTCTGCTTTTAAGGACTAGTTCTAAAATATATTAACAGTGGGACATTTTAACATTAATAGACCCAGGTTAAAAGCTTAAATTATGATCATGTAAACCAAAGGTCCCAATGTAGAAACAATGAAGGAATACCGTATAATGATTTGGAATACAATTTATCCAATGGAAAATTTTTGTGGGATGAAGCACTTGTGTCAGAAAAACTAAACCAAACCTTTTTTAAGGTCACATAAAAAAATGGTTACACTTATAAAAAAAGAATATGGACTAAATCCATGATTGTGTTGATACAGGGATCTCCTAGACAAGGACGTTTTCTTTGATAATGCAAAACATCAACATCTCTACAATTAATAGTCCCTGTATGTTGTATGGAGAGAAATTTAATGTCTTCCTTGGGGGTCACTGAACCAGTGCTTGACAGCAACAAGACTGGAATCCAGATCTTCTAGACTCCAAGGCTAGTGTTCTGTCTACAATGCAATGTTGCCCCTCACACTTTTAATTAAAACACACCTGAAGATGTACATATGCACACACAGAGAAGTGCACAATAATTAAACAGTCATGAAGGTAGAAGAAATACTACCTGAGAGCCTAGGACAACTAATTCAATTTGCCAAACTGATAAAGGAAATAAAAAACTCATCAACACGATCTAATATCATTTAGGTGATGTGTACGTGAGGCTTATTTTTTCCAAAGAGTAACCCAAAGGATTGCATCTTTCTTTCTAGGCACTGAATTTGTACTATGTGGCTCACTTACAGTGCTGTGCATTGCTCTGTAATTTTGACAAGCATTTATGAGTTGTCTAATAAGTACGTGGCCCTGTATTTGGTGCTAGAGATGCAAAGACAAAAATTCTAGCTGTCTCTTACCGTTACAAATGCTACTGCAAAGGGAATGACAAACTACTCCCTGGCTACTATTCCCCAGTGCCTGGTGCACAGTAGGCACTTTATAAATGAATGCTTGTTGACTGAGGCTCAATTGGGTTCAGAGACTGTGGATATAAACATGCACATGAGAAATTAAATGACATATAACACTTCTGTTTTAAAATTTTCAATCAGGTTTTGTTAACAATCCATTTATTTCACCATCCTTTTTCTTCCTTTATACTTAGGATCATGGAATTCAGAGTGTGAAGGGACCTTTAAAGATCATCTCACAATGCTTAGAGTTTGTCACCATAGCTTATTTATTGATGTAAAAGAACGTCATGAATTTGAAAGCTTTCATTAACTACTTAGGACAATGGATACTTTTAGTGAATCATGATATGCAAATTCTAAATAAGATTGCTTATTATATTTAAAGGTTATGGTTGAAAATGTATATAAGCATCTCAAAGACTTTCAAATATTTAAGAAAGATCTCTTAGACATGTGAATATGCACATATCTGAATATGAAATTTAATGCATATAATTTAACATGCCAATAATTCATTTTTGGTACAACTTCATTGGTACAGGTAATTCTCAACAAGGAAAGTCACTGTTCCACAAACTGTACTCCTAAGGAGTTGTCTGGGCGCACTGAGGCAAAGTGACTTGGCCAGAGTAATAGAGCCAACATGTATATGCAGGAAGGCTGGGCTTTCTATTCACTTATCAAGCCATCAATCATGTGGACATTTACAAAGTCATATACACAGCTATTAAAATCCAGAACAGCTCAGTGCTATCTGCTATACCACAGCTGCTTCTATCACTGCACTCACCAGATCCTAATCACTGAAATGGTTAGTTCCTAAAGAAGAGCCCTTAAAACAATCACCTATGTATGCTGGAATAGCTTAAAATTATTGTGCCCATTATATACATACAAATGACAGGCCAAAGAGTTGATAAAAGCAAGAACTCAATATTCAAACTTCAAAGAAATCGAATAATTAATAACCCTCAAACTAGCAAACACATAATTTTAAAATACTACTCATGATCTAGGTCTGATACTTATATTCAAATTTTTATCATAATGATGGCACTGTTTTTTGGGGGAGTTAGCTTAGTAGTAGAATAGTACACCATTTGATATTTAAAACATTTTCTCAGGAGTATATTAAAACACATACACACAAAACCAAACATGTATGTAGTAGGTTTTCTCTACCTACCAAAAAAAAAAAGTTGATGGAGAGATAAAATACTTCAAATGGTACCCCTGCCACACACACACACACACACACACACACACACACACACACACACACACACACACACACACCCGAGATAATATGGCATAATGCATAGAAAACTGGCCTTTGCCGAAGAAAAGGGCTAAACTGCATTGGTAGAGGAAGTTTCCTCACCCTGGGGTTCCCTATATCAATGAAAACAGAGATCCACAGCCTATCCAAATACAGAAAAAACACAATAGTTGATTTGAGAAGCAGCACAGCATAGCTGGTTTGATGAAGGCTGATTTTGGAGTCAGAAAAATCTGAGTTCAAGTGATGCCTCAAGACAACTGTTAGCTTTGTGACCATGATCAATACCTTCATCACTTACTCTCTGAGTAGCCTTGGTATTTCTTCAGATCACTCACTAATAGATGGAGCTAGGCTGATCAGCATTGGTGGAAAGAGTTTCTGCCCTGTGGACCTCACCACAGTGGTAAATCACATGCCCAGATGAAACGGATTTCACCCCAATTTTGCAAATGAGTCCACAATTTTTAAATGAATATTATCATCTCTATTGTCAGCAACATATGTTAAGCACGCTTGGGAGAAGCATTAAAATACATCACCAAAGCCAAATGGCCTTCTTTACCTTTTCTTTTACCTGTTATTATCCTAATGACAAATACTTGGGGATAAGAACAAAACTAATAACAACATGCATATTTTGAAAAAAACTTAAGCAGAAGTGAAACCTGAACCCAATAATGTAAATTCTAAATATACTGCTCTTTTTGTAGTAATTAAGCTGAAGGTATAAAGAAAACAGTACTTTTTGCTAAAAGGAAAGGAACGCACAACCATTTTCCATTGTTTCTAAACTTCAGATGAAATGATTTTGTTTGATCTAATGTATTGTACTGGACTTGTGTGATGTCATTGGTGTAGGGAACTCCCAGTGAGGAGATTTCTTCTACCAAGGCAGATGTTCTGCCCCTTAAAGCTTCAGAGAGTTGTCTCAGGGCCTGGGTCCTAGAGCCAATACCTGTCAGAGGTGGGATTTCAACGCAGGCTCATCCTGGCTCTGAGGCCAATTTTCTTTCCACTATGCTAGGCTGCATCTCAATTCAGAAAAGAATGAAAACAAAACGAATGGGATCATAGATTTAGAGCATGAAGGGACCCTTAAAGGTCACCTAGTGCAACCTCTCTATTTTACACTGAGCCCTAGAGAGTGATTTGCCTGTGGTTACACAAGTAATAAATAGCAAGGCTAGGATTTGGAACTGGGTCCTTTTATTCCAAATCCAGAGCTCTTTTTGCTGTACTACAGCAGCTCCAAAATTCATTGGCGATTGAGAATTTAAGGACATTTAGAAGATTATAAAAGTATGCTCTGGCTTAACTCAGACTGAAATAACTTTGCTTCTTAGTTGTAAAATATTTACCCAACTTTCATCATTAGGTAGCTGAAATCTTTAAATTTACAAGAGAATCAGAGACATTAGTTTCTTGTTAACATGGGAGTAAAATACTAAAATTCAAGAAATTATGTTCAAATTCTGTTATATTAGGTTCCCATTTAAAGAAAAATGATTAGTGCAGTATAATACTGAAAATAAACCAAGTCAGGAATCCTAGCCTTGGGAGATATAGACAATTCAATTTTTCTCTGAAAGGGAGAAAAGTCTGTACTCTGTTGTATCCTATATTTCATTTTTTTTTTTTTTTTTAGTAAAAGCAGCAACACTGTAAGCCAATCATACTCTTCTTTGTTTCTCCCTCTTACATGAAGATTTTATATACTTCATATAAACTGTAGGAACCTTAATCAACAACTAGGTTCTTTGGGACAATAATGAAAAATAACACATGACTAGGTAATTTACAACAATCACTTTTTCTTTTCATTTTACAGAAGCACTGAGAAACTGCTTTTCGATGATGTGGTCTAGTAGAATTAGTAAATCTAGCAGAATCAATATTTTTGGAATACGTTGGCTTTAGCACTTGTTTTTCAATATCTTCCAAGGATACATTGTGTCAAAATGTGGTATGATACACTTGTGACAGATTTTTAAAAATATGTAGTAGTTGGTCTATATGTAAAGATACAGAATTAATACAAATGGTTGCATTATAACCAAAGTAATGACACTGTGAAAGTTTTTATCTTACCAATGTAACTTTAGTTTCCTTTGCAAGTTTGAACTTTATACTACTAATTTTATAATTTGGTAAATTTTGGTTATCTAAAAATTTTATAAGTACACGTTTTGCTATTTGAAAAACTGCTTTTAAAACATAATTATTCAGATATGTTTATTATCCCTAAGATCTCAGATACAGTATTACAGAAAAAATGATTGGTTATGTATACAATTCTAATTTAGGTAGAATTCAAACAATCAAAAAGATAAAATCATTCCAACTCGTTTTAAGGTCTGTACAATGAAAATCATATTCAGAATGATAACTGAAGCACTGCCAGAACCTTCTATGACTAATAAACTATCAAACAAACTTTCACTCAGTGAAGCTTTAAAAATTGAACACAGTAACATAATTTAACTAAAACTTATTCCTTGGGGTTTTAAAAATGACAATTTTTCTCTTTTACATGAAAGCTAGTGATAAAAGAATGGGAAAATGTTTATATACTTCTTTATTTTTCCAAAACCTTTTACAGATTTAGAACCAAAAGCAAACTAGCAATTACAAGTGTATCTGGTTTCAATTAGTAATTTCCAATTCTTTGGAAAAAAAAGTAATTGTTACATATGACATGATGGCATATCTCCTCAAAATTAGTCATTTGGGATTCAGGGAAGTTCATTGTAAAAAGTTTCTATAGAGTATCCATCTTGCACTTATTTATGCTTTACCTAAGTAACGGAACTCTTAATTTCTCAGGAAGTTAGCAAAGTAATCTTTAAATACCAAAGCAAAACTTCTAAACTATTAGCTTGTTATTAACTAGAATGTACGTGCCTTGTTTCATTGATTGTACTTGTATCTCCAGTACCTAGCATGGTACTAGGCATATAGTAAACATTTAATAAATACTCATTGATTGATTGTGAAACATTACTTTTGGAATGATTTATATTGGTAGATTCAACAACTGATGAGAAAAAAGTGTTTTTAAAGATCGATACGTCAGATCTATTAACTTAAAAACACTCTAACTTTCCAAAACAATTAAAATTTAAACCACCCTTCCACTTTCTAAAATAATACATGCTAAATCACAGAAAATACTTTTTGTAGTAGATACTATGCTAGTAATCAAAGTTGTAAATAAAGGCCTCTAAAGGTCATGGAAAAGAATATTATTTATTAAGTACCTGGTATATGTCAAATTGGAGGAAATGTATTTTATATCATAAAAAGACTTGTTTTGAAATAAGCATTTAAAATGATTTACTATGATGCTCTATTACTTTATTTTAAAGTAACAATTATAGATTCTATCGACTAGTGTTTGGATAAGTATTGTACTTCAATCCAAAATCCTAGGACAAAGACTTATATAGCTACCAAATAGACCTCTCTATATATGTAAATACATTTCTTTTATTTAAAACATTTAGCATACTTCTAATTTTAAATTCTATTCTCTTGAATATTTTGCTCTACCATATGGACCTGGGAAGCCTTGGTGGAACAACCTACAAAGCAATGATGTGCACACTCTTCTATATAATGTAAAATGAAAAAAAAAATTCATTTTCAAATTGTGTTTTGAAAATAAGGAAAGAAAACTGAGTAGTCAGTTTCATGGAACAGAATATTAATGTATACACAATGTCATTATTGAAAATTGTCATTCAATGAGCTCAGGTAAAGCCCATGGTAATTACTAGTGAACTTTGACCTTATGCAAGGTCGTCCGATTTCTACCTACCAGAGTAGGAAAGGAAGAAAACAATTATTCTTCCCCCAAATACTTTTAAGCACAACTTTCACATTAACTGCAAGGCTATTTGTTTCTGGCTAGTGTGTCGTCTAAGTAGCCCAAATATTTTTAAAGTAAAGGTGAATTCTGGGCTTTTAATTATCATAAGAAAGTCATATTTGAAAAAGCCACATTTTTCTAAGTTCTAGGCTGCTGTATTATTGACAAAATTTTTTTTTTTATAAAAATGATGGTATATTGCACATTATTTTGACAGGGGCACACAAAGAAGTAAAAGCAAAATTTAACACAGAACATGTATTTTATTTTTTCTATCTTTAATATATACATGTTAAAATAGTGTATTCCTAGTTTACTTTTTTACATAAGTAGATTAAAAATAAGATTAACTGTCAAAAGCATGTCAAATTATCCACTAGCTAAGAATTTTGTTAGATGTAAAACTCTGCTGGTGGTTATTTTGCCTTGGGATTTTCAATATAAATGAGGTTAGAAATGATAGGGGTTGGGGGAGGGGTCTTATTGCCTGAAATTCATTGAACGAAGGTAAACAAAAAGATCAAGAATTAGTTATTTACAAGGTAAAAAAAAAATCTACTTAAAAAAAAATCAAGTGGAGAATAATCTCAAAAATATCAGAAATTAAAACACAAGTCTTGCCATTGAAGACTTTTTCCTAAATATTCTAAATCTATTTCCTGTTAGAAGTCAAAAATGTTTTTGATTTAATTAAATCAGAATCGTACTGTTTTTATTTAATCCATGTAGACTCTGAACTGAGATGTGAATAATCAGTGTATTGGTAAATAAAATTTTACAAGGTGAAATACATAAGAAGAAAGGTGAAGTCACAGTAAATGGAATATATTTACATAAACAGGGAATACCATCCAAATTTACAGGCATGTATCCTTCAGAAGAATTATGTTGGTATGTATCCCATGAGGCTATTCACCTATAGATGATGTGTGGTTAAGATTGGTTAGAAAACTGTTCAATCCATACTTGGGTAGAAATATCCCGTTTGTCTCATTAAATAAATGAAATAGTGAACTTTTTCAGTGTATTTGCCAATTCCAGGACAATGTGTTCTAAGCAATACCTGATTTAGTATCACTAAATAATTCTAGTTACAGCAACAGAATATATCTAGTCCTTCTTTCTACTTACATGTTCAAGGATGTGATGCTCTTTTTAAGGTGTCAGGTTTTGAATAAAAATAGATTGGTGGTTCATAAATAGGACTTGTCAACTATCAGTTCGTATCTGTTATTTGTGGGAATCAAATATATGCTAAAAGCCTTATTTAAAATACTTTTTCAAAGTTCCCAAAATGGATCATCAAACAGTTCCATTTTCTAACAAAGTATGTTTTATGTTGAATGCTATATGAATGCAATAATTCATGTAAAAAAACCTATAAAATTCTACCTTTATTCATGAATGGAATTTTAATAATCATAGACTTTTGTATTTAACCTACAGCAATTAGAATTTGATTCCTAATAATGATCTACAAATTAAATTTCAATATTCTGTTTTGAACTTGCTTTTACCATTCCAAGAAACCTGCAATGATGGATGTTCAGAGGAGAAAAGCTAATTTAAGTCTTAGTTTTTGAATGTTCCATAGTTCTTAATAGACTGGGTCACATGAAAGCCTATTAGCAATTGCAACATAAGCTGTATTTTTTGGTCATTGTTCCTGCTGCTGTTACAGTAAAGTGTTAGAACTACTAGGCGTCGATAGGTGGCAGTCCATCTCCTAGAAAGGAGACTGATGATGAATAAAATCACCGTGCACTCTGGTTCTGTTTCCAAAAGGCATCCACACTGTTTAATTATACACTTTTTAACATCATGCTGTTATAAGGCTAAGGCATATTTTATATGCACTTTCAATAACTGTTTTAGATGCACAAACATAAAGACATTATAAGTGTGTCTGAAGGAATAAAACACTGGATGTTTGTCCTTGTACGCTAACATAGCTATCCATTTAGTAGCATGTTTTATAGGGTAACTTGAAAACTATGATGTCAAATTCAATAATCTTTTGGGAAAATAAGTATGTATATTCTAGTTTGGAGTAGATTATTTTAGAAGCATATTTTTGCACCATATATAGTTTATGATGAAAATCTGGAAATCAAACTCATTTTTTTCCTTTTGTGTTTTTCTCCTTATTAAGAAACTACTCATTTTAAAGTCTGCATTTCTGGCAACCTATGAAGTAAACAGAATCTTTAAATACTTTAAAAAATAAATACTTTAAGGTAACTTTTATCTATTTTCATTCACATAGAAGTGTCATTAGGAAAGAAAGGGAAGGAAGACAAAAAGGATATTTTAAGTTATTACATAACAAAAACACTGATGAAATTAGTTTTGCTGTAAGTAAATCTTAGATCTTAAAATATGCAAAACATGATCTTATTTAAATTAAGTACAGGTTGCAAAGTTGCCACCATGGAGCACAATATGTCCATGAAGAGAGCAAAGGCATTATCAAAAATTATTTAGGGACTTCATGTAAAGTATATCAAATTGAGAGCTATAGATTACAGGTGAAGGAAACTATTGTACCATAGGTAAGGTATGAACTTACTGTGATTAAATATGAAAGTTATATTCACAACATTTGTATAATATTATCTTGATGGAAACTTTCACATTTAATACAAAAAACCTTAAAATTGCACAATCATTTCATTTGATAATTTGATTTGATTCGCTTGATAATTTTCAAGGTTTCTTTTTAAAAAATATTTTAAAAGTAGACAGTTATCTTAATGAAGACCACTTACACTACAAATGCGTAAAATACGTGAATGCTATTTTATTAGTGACTTACCATGGACAAGAAAAAAACCTGAACAATACAATACACAAATACTGAGATACCTTGTGAATTAATAAACTGCCTAAGCAGAGTAGCTAGGGAGATGTATCTAAATGTTTCTTGACACCTCTCTTCTAGAGCGAAGAATGATGAAGGAAATACTGTTTTCCATGGAGTGTCTTTAAAGAAATAAAGTAAATATAACAAAGAAAATGAAAGTACATGATCCCACCCATTGCTTTTTTTCCTACTAACTTTTCATCTCTTAAATTAAAAGGCAAAGAACAAGTACAAATAGAACCGGCACTTTCCAAGTACACTTGTTTGCTGGTTTGCTTTTCCCCCCAAAATCTGTAAGAACGTTAAGAAACAGAACAATGTATAGTCACATTTCTACCTTCCTATTTTACCACTAGCTTTCATGTGAAAGTTGTCAGATATTTAAAATCCCAAGGAATAAGTTTTAATTAGATTATACAACTACAGTCACTTTTCAACAATTTACAATGTGAACCAAACAGTTAAGATACTATAGGAAATGACAGGAGGGTGTTAATGATTAGTGAAAACATAGTTTAAACTAAATATTAAAAATGAATTGACTTCACAACCCTCAATTATCAGCCAATTAAGTTTTGCAGCAAACTATCACAAACCAAGAATGTGTTTTATACTTCTACTAAGCCTCAAACGATGATAAAAAGGAGAAATGAATGGCCTAGATGACAGCAAGTTGATATTTTTACACCTGAGAGTGGCTAGAGGATAAAGAAGCTAAACTATTCTTCATGAAAGACGTAAAGAACCTTACTAAGCTTAATTTTAAAATTCATATTTTCAAACTTTAATGAAACTGAAGAAATTATACTGAAGGCACAGTATGTGTGTGGCAGATAACATAACTTTTTATTTTCAAAGACTGGGTTGCAATTTATGGCTCTCAACATAAATTTTAATTTTTTTAACATCATAACAAAAGCAGACTGGAAGACAGTGGTAACGTGATGTAATCATTAAAAGATGCCAGCAATAAAAAAAATCAGAATCTTTGAAGAATATCAAGAGGAAGGATGGGATTGGGAGTTTGGGGGGAGGCTGAGAAAAAAAAAAGAGTGCTTTATTGCTTCCTCTAGTACAAAAACTCTTCAGATGTTTATTATCTTCCTGCAGAAGATGCTTGTCTATATTTTATGGTCAGCAGTTCACAGAAGAGTAAATAGGCTGGGTCTAGGAGAAAATAAAAAAGGTGTTTCTACTTACCGTTAGGTGATACTGCCTCCATATTTCTGGGCAAGTCTGGAAAATAAAAATATTGATCAGCTGGGAGCATGAAACAAGGTGCTTTACAGCCTGTTGGTTTTGGCATAACACAGTATCCACTGGTGTCGGTCACAGCAAAATAAGAAGCTTAGCTGAAAGGGTCTGCATTTCAGCTTCAAAAACCTGGCTAGACAGTTTAATTGAATTTTACACTGGTTTAACACACTCCCTGCCATTGTCAGGAAGCCAGGAACAAAGTTTTCTCTCTCTCTCTCTTTTTTTTTGCTTAGAAGTTTTGGGGACTAAGATGCGATTAAGAGCCATAACTGTAGTTAAACTGATAAATACACAGCTGTGGTTAAAAAAAAAAAATCAATAACCCTCTCTGCACATACCTTTTTATCTTGAGCCTTAGGAAATAATTTACAAGCTACTACTTTTAAAAACACTTCAGTGCATCTTGATGATATGTTTCACTTAATTACCATAGGCCATTACTTTATGCCACAACACTGAGGTGCCAAGCTTTTCTTTTTTTAAATAACACAAATCTGCACCTTGCCTAACTTTTTGTCCTTTTAATCTCAGCAATTGCAAAACTAGTACTGAAGTAGTTAAAATAAACAAAAATAATTAAGAAAAAAAACAAACCAGGAAAAGCCCTTTTCTTATGTACACATACATAAGCCCTCTCTCTTCTCCTACTTGAAACTCTATCCAACTGTGACTCAGCAGGAATTAGACGTTTGTGTTAAGGATACAGTTTTTAAAAAATAAAACAGGTCATTATTTTAACAAATCATTTAAAAAAAGGATTATTGTGGCTTATTATAACAAGTCTTTTTATTTCAATATTCTTTACAGAAATAGACTAAGAGTTAAGAAAAAGATATATGTCACTGAATTTTCTAACTATGAATTCTTACAGCGATTTTGAAACCAGTTATTTTTAATAATGTTTTTATTTTCTTTCAGTTTAAAGGATTCTATTTCTTGCTTCACACATGCTGGAAATGACCCAATGAATAAATTACAAGTATTTTTGAGTACATAAGCACAGAAATTAAACAACTGTCATTAAAGTGTCTATAGATCTTGAAACACTGTAGAAAATAATGCTTTTGAATGACAAAATCCATATTATGCCTACTATATCCAATCAGAGAAGAATGAAGGTTTTGTTCTAGCTATGAAGTAACCCAAATTCACTGTGCATTTAAAGTTTAATGACTCCAGGTACTTTTCTGTAACAAGGTTTGGCAAGTTAGCCTGTTTGATGGATCACCTTTCTAATTTCCCATTATGAATGTTAAAATGATTGACATATATATGTGTGTATACACTTAAAGACACAACTATATGTGTGTGTCTGTGTGTATGTGTACTAACTTTCTGGACAGAACACTGATTGACCTGAACAACTATTTAAAAACATATGATAGTGCTTTTGGAAAGCAAAGAACTCTTCAGTTCCTTAGTAAAAATGATAGATCCAAACTAGCATGTTTGTATACAAAAAGTTCTTTCTCAGCAATGGGACGTTAAAACTTCCATTTGGTAAATGACATTATATACACACACATATGTTTCTAATACACAGCACCATAAAATGTGAACTTCCAAAACAGAATAAGCTTTTACTGTATGTATTCTTTGAGGTGGATTATCAGAGATAACCAATAGCTATTTATACATTAGTTATGGGTAGTTTTTGATTACCACAGTGTCCCCAGAATAATACGGTTGAAAAATTGCAATCACTGGGTTGTCATATACTGGCAGAATGCTACTCTGCCATGTGACCTTTACTTGTGCTGAAGCAATTTAATAATAAAAGCGAATTACTTGGTTTTTTGAACAATCACTTGATTGCTTTGGACATGAAGATACCATTTGATGCAGAAATCTATTGATGAGAAACGTAAAACTTCCACTTGCATCCAGCAAGAGAAAGGTTATTCCACCTTAAAGATCATATCAGAATCTTCTCAGGAAGCTATATTCTCCCTCAAATACCCCACTTGCAGTTTAACTTTAAGTCTAAGAAGGGGTAAGCTATAAAAGAAAGTTAAATTTTTCTAGGTTTATGGCAAAGATGAAATATCTTTGTTTTAAGTGGTCACCAATATAATGTGGAAAATATATACCACCAATGAATGATAACATTCATTATGTAATATGTACAATCACATGTAATAGAGGTGTAATATAATCAACTCTAGTTTTCATTTTGGAATCTGACACTTTCTACTACTCTTCAGCAGATGCACACGTTTTCTTCATTAAATAACTGTGTATTGTGTAGTTACATATCTAAGAGTAAGCTGGAGAGTTACTACTGTATACAAAATTACTTAGCTGAAGTAATTTACTATGGAGCAGTCTAATTAAATATAGCAACTGAACTTTGACATAATTTAAATACTGAACAATATGAATAGTCCTTTATGTATACTTCTTGGTTCACAATAAATACCATGAATTAAAATAAAAAAAATAAAACTGTACTGACTGGTTGTCCCAGTGAGCTAGCTCATCTAACCTGACATTTAGAAATATGATCATCAAATGTGCCCAATGATAAAAACAGCCCTTCTACGTAACTTATAATGGACAACATTAACATAAGGAATACTTCTAAATCTATTTCAATGATCTAATTTCTCATTTGTCAAGTTTGGTTTAAGTATTCTTCCATATGAACATACTTAAAAAACAACCCATATATTAACAATTGGGTCTTCTTATTCATAAAATTCAGATATGAATCAACTAGATTTGCCACACCAGATGAACTGGGTATATATTGTGCGTTTTGACCCATATTGCATTTTATCAGGTGCTAATTATTGTTTTATGAGAACACCAGCTTAGTGCATCTGTTGTTTCATTCCCACTTCCCTATTCTCAAATGTGAACATCAAAGAAAATAAAACACTCAATCTTAAACAGCCCCTGACAGCAGACCAAGACTCAAGTGCTCAATAGACAAGGCCCTTGCCACCAGTTCTCATATTTCCACAACAATGAACAAACACAAAAACAGCGCTAAGCGGCCTTTCCTCCTTTGGAGCTCCCCTTGGCCAGTTGTCTGCCTTGTACTAGAGAGAACCCTTGAACACAACCCTGCTGGGAACACAACACAGGAGAAGGGATTAGCCTTACTAACATGCTAGCATTTGCAAAAGTGAAGGAAAAAAACCCCAGTACTGTATTTGGTATATGAATAACCAAAATGTATGAGCTGACAAGAGACCAGGACAGGCCTAGGGCTCCCTGGGAGAAAATGTAGCTGTGATGAGTGACAGGGCTTTCAGGAAATATGTTCACAATCACAGACAGTGAAGGCCATGACCTAGATCGTTTAAGAGCTTGTCTTGTCAAATTATCAAAAGCTTCTTCCTCTCTGAATAAAGAGTGACATAAGTGAGTGTCAGAAAGCTGCAGGCTGACAAGCCAAGCATACAATAACAGAATGCACGTCACATACATGCCCAACACCGCCACTGCTAGCGGCAAATCTTAATGAGAGCGGGGTTGGCCCAAGAGACTTGGGTCCCTGCTGGCACAGCTACTCATCTCACAAAAATCCTTCAGCTCCAAGTCAGTTATGGTCTGACACGACAACTACAATTACTAAACACAACTTTTTAACAGAATCCTCTGGTGCTTTGTCAAAGACTCTGCTGTATAGGAGCTGGCCACTCAAGTCGTAGCAGCACAACAAAAGATTTAATAAAACAAGCAATATTCATTGGTTTTGGATAATATAGAAAAGCAACAGGAAGACTATAATTAGTCAAACATATTTGAATGAATGGACACAATAGAGGGAAATATCCCTTTCCCCTTGCCCTATCACTGCCACTTTAACCACCTCATACTCAGGGACACAAAAATTATTCAGATGTTTTCATTAACAGGATTGAAAAGACTTTTGTATATTCAAAACTCTTTGCAAGAGAACTTTTGATAGTCACAGCAGTTCAGTTACTGAGTTGTCCAAGTAGTTTACTAGATTTTATATAAAAAATGCATTAACTATTATTTCCCTTAAAATTTGTGCAGCTTTTATCTAGCTCACACACATGTGTAAAACAAAACTTTTAATATCCAGATAATATTGAAAAGACTTTATTTACATAGTGAATTGGAAACCTACAAATTAAGGTGGATTCACTGACCAAAGTCTCAAGAAAGTACAGTGAGAATTCAGTATGCTGTTGTATTCAATAATGTTTATTTTCCATTCTGACCACTTGTGGCCATTTGGGGATATTTGAATCCATGTTGAATCTTCACAGGAAGATTGTTAATGCAGTCAGTATGGAAAGAACACTTGTTTTGGAATGGTCTTTAATCTCCAAACTCCCATCCAAAGGAAAATTGTTCCTAAGTAAAATCAGTTAAGTGATTAAGGAAAATCATACCACACAGAAATTTAAATGGGAGGTACTACGTAATACCACTTAATATCTTTAAAATTATAGGCCAGGAAATTACCAGTCTGTATGGTGATAACTTGACCATGCGTATGATTTGCGATTTAAATGATTTTTATTAACAAAAGATGTGGCTCTTGCTAAGATTCTGATAAATCTATTGATTGTGGAGGCAGAGTACATGAAGGTTACGTCAGGAAAACCACTATGTATTAGTACGTTTCCTACTAACTCAGAAGCTCATCATAAGAATATTAGCACTGTTAAGATAGCTGAAATGAGTGGGTCCTCTGTACTCATATCAGCTCTGTACAACTGCCAAGACATGGTCAAACTGGGGAGTTGGGGGCACTGACATATCCTCATTGTGGTGATAATATTCAAGTGGGTCATGGTCTTTCTTAAAGTAATAATTTCTAACATCAAAAATATAAACAAAATAGGATGACCAAAAAAACCTGATCTTTTTACTATGAGACTTTGTAATAAAACATCATGATTATAACTGGATTGCCTAGCCCAACGCTTTCTTTTCCCTCTAAATATAAAGGTTATCTGAAATTAATTTTACTTGGAGAGGATTTGGCTGTTTTAATTAATATGGAATCTGTAAAGGGAAAACACTTGAAATCACAAAACTGGAACATTTCCATAAAAAAGACATGGTAAGTTTAGGGCCATAAGATTTCGAAGTTGACTGGATTTAGAGCTGAAAGTCTCTTCAAGATAATTTAATTCATTCAACCTTCCTTCTTACTTCCTAGTACAAATAATAATTTTCTTAGTCTGCAAACAAGCAAAACAGAGGCTGACGAAAGAGGTGAAGTGAGTTACCTGAAAACAGCTCAGACAGGAAGTCTAAAGTTTGGATAATCGTATTACCTAAACTTTTCTCATAACCATCCAAAAACAAAGCCTTTGAAGTCTAAAGTCTGTCATTTTATGTCAGAAACAATCCCAGAAACCTGGGTCAAGAAATAGAAGATCTGGAGAGCTCTCCCTCTTGCCCCAATTTGGAGCTGATTTGGAAAGAGATAGATACATGAAGAGTCAATGCAGATGATGTAAACTTTTCCAGTCTTCACACCTCATACATATCAATATACTTATTCTTTTATTTTCACCTTCAGTCTTTCTTCTTTAGAAAGGTACTTCTAGACTCCTCCAACCTGCATTCCAAGCCTTCTCACATTAACCCTCCTATATTCTTTGCTCACAACTATTCCTTCTTTTCACAGAATCAACATGGAATAGGAGAGGCCTTCAGTCCAAACCATCTGCAAAAGGAAGACCCACTAGGACATTGTCTGACAAGTAGTCATCATGTCTGCTTAAAGACCCCCAAAGAAGAGGAACTCAACATCTCTTGAAGAAATCCATAGACAATACTTTTCCCTTGACACCAAACTTAAATTTGCCTCATTTTAACTTCTACCCATTTGCTTTTGGTTCTGCCCATTGAGGCTAATCAGAACCAGTCAAATCCCTCCTCTCAACCATCCTGGCTGCCTTCTCTCCCACTGAAATGTCCTTAAACACTGATACCTGAGGGTACAGGAAAGAGTGTTGGGCCTGGAATTGGGAATACCTGAGTAAAAAATCCTGCCTCACAAACTTACTAGCTGTATAACCCCAGGCAACTCACTAAACGTGTTTGCCTCAGTTTCTTCAACTATAAAATGGGAAGAATAATAGCACCTACCTCCCAGGGTGGTTGTAAGGATCAAATGAGATTCTGAGAAGCACTTGGCATAGTACCTGGCACATAACAGACACTATATAAATACTTACTCTCTTGTCCTTCCCTACCCAGATGAGGGCGAAGTACAGAGGGATGAATACCTCCCTAATCCTGAATCTATGTTTCTCAATGTAGCCATATAGGCATAAGCTCTCTGAGTAGCTTCATCCCTCTACTGACTCACATCCAAACTGCAGTTTGCCCCTAGGTCTCTGAGAATGGCTGCCTAACCAAGAGTTCCCCATCTTATGCTTGCAAAGTTGGTTTGTTGTACTCAAGACTAAGACTTTATATTTATCTCTACTGAATTTAATCTGATTAGATTCATGCTCTATCTGTGACAATGCTCTAGTTTGTCAGTCTTTCTGAACTCTGAATCTTTTGTTAGCTATTCTTCCCAGATTTGTGTCACCTCCGAATCTGTGAGCATGTGATCTCAATCTTTAGCACAGATCCTGCAGGGTTCTTCCATGTTTTACACTGAGTCACATATAACTACTAAGTCAGGGCATCCAACCAGTTCTGAATTCATTCTTAATTACTGTACCTCTCTGTCAGCCCCAAAAAAATAATACTAGAGATACTTTAAAAAGGAAAATTATATCCACAGCATACCTCTCATCTCCTAGTTTACTAAACTTATCCAAAAAGGAGATGATGTTATCATGGCATGACTTGTTTTCAATAAAGCAGCTAAGTGGTACATAGCATAGTGATGGTCTTGGAGTTCAAATTCAGCCATTTACTAGTTATGTGACCCTGGGCATGTCATCCAGCATTGTTCAATCTCCATTTTCTTATCCATAACATGGAGATGCAAAGAGTACCTACCAAATAAGACAATAAGTGTAAAATGCTTTGAAAATCTTCAAGGGTCACATAAATATTGGATGTCAAGTCCTGTACTGAGCACGAGGGACGCAAACACAAAGAACGGAACAATCCTTACTTTGGAAGACCTTGCATTTGAATGGAAAAAGACAACAAATACATACATAACTACAGATAAATTACAAATAAAGGCCAAGTAGTTTGGAAGGGTGGGCACGACTCATTAGAAGGACCAGGAAGAGTTTTATATAGAAGGGGCTGTTTGACCTGCATCTCCTCCCCCTTTTACTCCTCCTTTTTTTCCTTTGTCCATATGGGGAGTCATACTCTTACATGTGGATGCTCTACCCAAAGGAATATAAATTTTAATTTCTTATACTTCACAAGATATCTTGGGGTTTGAGGGCTAGATTTTTTTTCTTCTCTACTTATTTAGTCTATCATTGTTTATCCCCCCTAGAAACTGGGACAATTAACTCTTTTGTTTCATATGGTTTTCATATATGATTTCTTGAAATGCAGCTCTGGAAAACCAGGCTTTGATAATGCCCATTGGGATTCAAATGGAGTTATCTGACAAGAACACTCATTGATAGGTCCCAGCCCAAGCTTCACTTGCTTATAATCTGGGTTTTGATGGCTCAGAGTGAACATAAATAGCAATTGTGTCTGTTATGACCGGAAACTCTGAGGTCTTCCCCTCTCAGAGTGATTTTCTGAGAAGGCAAACTAGGCCATCTTTTGCCTCCATTCTTATTTAGCCTTTAATTACTGAATGGGTGTTGCCTCGGACAAACTGAGTCCTGAGAAAAACTTTAGCCATCACCAGTCATTCCAACCTGTGTCTTGCCATTGGACTCCTACGACTGGGGAAGAGAGCAGGGTTGATGATTTTGCACAGTTCTGTCTCACTCAAATCTAATTCACTTGCAAGTCAAGATATCAACCCCTGATGCCGTTGGTTCTCTTCAAGAACAAAGGACGAACAAGACAAACAATGAAGGATGAGGAGGATCCTTTGAAGTGGAGGTAAGAAGGGAGGACATTCCAGGCTTAGGAGATAGCTAGTACAATGGCATGGAGAAAGGAAATGTTGACATTTCCCTCACCCCCTGAAAAGGACCATCTGTATCACAGGGTAATGTTTTCACTTTCATAATAACTGAACTTAAGAGAGGCAAAGTTGTACAAGTCATCAGCCTTACTCCCTCTTCCAGAGTCATTGACGTCTAGTGGTAGGAAAAAAGACAACTGGTGATGCCTGAGGATGCAGTGGATGACCTTGTTATCTTCAAGGTCTAACCAAGCTCTAAGCACTTCACCCTGTCTGCTTCTACCCACTGTCATGGCTGCTCTCATCTGCCCAGAGAAGTTGTCACATGCCTGGGAAGATCACCTCCCAACTCATCAATGGGTTTGAGACCTGTTAGCTACCCTCAACCCGGTTTAGCCCATCTACTGAGAGGTTTACCAAGGTGTGGCTGCTGCACTTACTAAAGCTTCTTGGAGTCACAGGTGAGAGCTGAGTGCCAGGGGAGACACTAAAGGTGGATGAGCAGTCCTGAAAAGAGCTCAACAAGCCCTCACAGCAGAGATGATAGCCCTCCCTAAATAGCCCATACATGCTGGCAGAAAAAGTAATGTCATGTGCAAGGAACAGAGAGAAGGCTAGTTTGGCTGATTCACAGAATGAATTCAATGTGAAAGGAGAACTTCTATGAGGAAGGAGACAGGGAATCAATTAGGGAGGAATAAAAATACTGACTGGATGGAGTGAGGCCTCAGCTGAAGCTAAGTAACATGACTGTATAACGTACTCTGTCAATAGGGTCATATGATGAAGCAGTAATCATTCCTTCCCTTGTTAGATGTTCTCTAGCCATTTCTTTAATGATAGGTTCTAGAACTTTCTCAGCAATCAAAATCAAGTTTATTGGCCTATAGTTTGTAGACTTTGCTCTCTTCTCATTTTTCAATATCAAGACATTTGTCCTTTTCCAATCTTGTGATTCCATTCCTGCTCTCCACAATCTCTTTCCAGCGACCTAGTTTGGTTCATCGGGGTCAAGGGACTTGAATTCATCCAAGGTAGCTAACTAGGTGATTTCTTACTTTCTCTTTCCTTATTCTGTCACTGTTCTGTCACCACAAAGTTCACTTCCCTTGACCACGAACATAGAACCAAACTAAGAATTACATAGTGGTGTTCTGAAGTTATAATTTCAGCCACCCAAGCACACTTCTTATTCCTTCCCTGATCTCCCTTTTCTGCCAGTACAGCTATTTTCCTCTTGATTTTTGGTTTCTCATAGTTACTTTCATCATCCTCAGTTCCTTCTCAGCTATAGCACTCCTGACATTTTTCCAGGGATGTGCCATGCTCTATACAGTCATCCTGTTACCTGGCCTGACTTTAATCTCCTGTACATTTATTTCTTTTTTAAAAATCAACGTTTCCTTGGTCAGATCTCTGTGCCATCCACTTCAGTACCTTCAGAAAAATGCAACATTGCCTTCTCACCAGGACTGCTTCCTCTGATATCTTCAGAGTCACTCTTCAGTATCTTCCTTTACTACCTGGCTGACTTGCCCAACAGCATTTTAGTTCATAAAATGATAACTGAACCCTCTGAAATCTGTGTTCCCAAAATTTAGGCTGCCTGTCAAAATATGTCCAGATTTCCTTGCCTCTATCACAAACTGTAGGAGGCAGTGGTCCCTCATTACTATTATATCATGCTTTTGCACCATTTCTGTGATTGATTTCCCAAAATCTTTATCTACTTCCTCTTTCTATTGAGATGGTCTGTAGTAATACAATGACAAAATCATTTGTGTTTCTTCCTTCATTTATCTTCCCCCAATTACGCTTCACCATGTTTCCGCCATCTAGTTCCTGGATCTAATCATGAGTATGCCTTCTTAATATAGAATGTTATCCCAATTCCTACTCTTATTTTACTTTCCTGTTTCTTTTGAATAAGACAGAAGTGTTGGGTTTTTTTTAATCTTGGCACTTTTAAAATTACTGAGGATGTCACACAGCTTTTGGCTATATAGTTTATATCTACTGACATAGATCCTGACCATATTTGAAATTAAAACTACTAAAATTTTAAAATATCAATTAATCCATGAAAAAGAACACTAAAACCATTACCTATTTTTTCTAAATAAAAAAAAAGAGTTGTATTGTTGGGGGGCGTAGTGAAAGACACACAAACACAGGGTCTCCCCACACAGCCCAAAAAATACCTGTAGAGAGGGACTCTCAACAAATTTTGGAGCAGCAGAAGTGGAGAACAACAGAGTGGAGGAGATTTCCAGCCCAGGGTGACCTGAAAGGCCCACAGGAACGTGGGTTGCACCAGATGTGGAGCAGAACCCAGCCCAGCCTTGGCCGGGCCGCTCAGGAACACCGCTTGGGGGTAGAATCTGGCCAGGAAGAGAGAAGGGCCTTCCTATAGCTGTTTACCTTTTCATGCTTCTCTTCTCTTTATTCCTGTGTTTGAAAGTCAAATGTTCTTTCCGGCTCTGGTCTTTTCATCAAGAATGCTTCAAAGTTCTCTATTTCATTGAAAGACCATTTTTTTCCCCTGAAGTATTATACTCAGTTTTGCTGGGTAGGTGATCCTTGGTTTTAGTCCTAGTTCTTTTGACTTCTGGAATATCGTATTCCATGCCCTTTGATCCCTTAATGTAGAAGCTGCTAGATCTTGTGTTATCCTGATTGTATTTCCACAGTACTTGAATTGTTTCTTTCTAGCTGCTTGTAATATTTTCTCCTTGACTAGGGAACTCTGGAATTTGGCCACAATATTCCTAGGAGTTTCTCTTTTAGGATCTCTTTCAGGAGGTGATCTGTGGATTCTTTCAATATTTATTTTGCCCCCTGGTTCTAGAATATCAGGGCAGTTTTCCTTGATAATTTCATGAAAGATGATGTCTGGGCTCAGGTAATGGGGTATAGAAATTTATCTTGCCCTTCAGGACAAAAAGAGAAGATGGGGATAAGGGAAGGGAGGGATGTTAGAAGGGAGGACAGATTGGTGATAGGGGTAATTAGAATGCTCAATGTTTTGGGGTGGGGGGAGGGGAGAAATGGGGAGAAAATTTGGAACCCAAAATTTTGTGAAAATGAATGTTGAAAACTTAAATAAATAAATTTAAATACAAAAAAAAAGAGTTGTATTGTTTTTTTTCATATTTTACAAATCTCTTTGTCTTAATAGAAAAGATCTGGATCCTCATATCAGCTTCTACATTCAATCTGTAGCCTTTGTGTGTGTGTGTGTAGAAGTACATGAAGAAAATTGGACCTCATATAGCTAAGTAGTTGGAAAAGGGAAGAGTTACTTCATTTGTTTGCCTCAGTTTCCTTATCTGTATAATGAGAATAGTAATACCTCTCAGGGTTGTTGTGGGAAGTAAATGAGCTAATACTTTTAAAGCATGCAGCACAGTCCCTGGCACAAAGTAAGTGCTATTTAAATGTTTGCTATTATTATTGTTAAAGAAGTAAGTTTCTGTTGATATCTTTTTATCATCATAGTCTTCCCTAGTATCACTCCTCCCCCTCCCAGACAACCATTCCATATAACAAATTTTATTTATGCATATGTACATATATTTAAAGTCAAAAACAAAAAGAACAAAAAAATCTACTCAGGTCTTGAGTGTGTGAACAACATTTGTGTACTTCTGTGTGTGTGAAGGAGTGGGTTGGGAAAGTCATTTCCTTTCTCTTCTTATTTATAATTTTGCAACATTCACTTTTGATATGATGATGTGTGGTTGTTTTGTTTACATTGTTAAAAGTCATTATGTATATGTATTTTGGCTCTGCTTTTATTAGTCTGCACCAGTTTATGTAGATCTGTCCATGCTTCTCTGAATTTATTACATTCAAAATTTTTACAGTAAAGTAAAATTGCATTCACTTAACACAATTTGTTTTAGGTGTTCCCCAATTGATGGATACTTACTATGTTTCCAATTCTTTGCAATAAAAAAAATTTTTGACATAAATGTTTTTGTGAATATGGAGACCTTTTCTTGGCCTCCTTGGGGTATAAGCCCTGTAATGGAAATCTGTGGCTCAAAGGGTATGGACATTTTGGTTAATCTATTTGCATAATTTCAAACTGATTTCCAAAATGCTTGTACTATGACACTCTTCCAACATTGCAAACTGACAATTTTTTTCATTTTTGCCAATTTGAAAGGTATAAGCTGAAACCTCAGTGTTGTTTTGACTTGCATTTATATTATTATTAGTGATCCGAAACATTCTTTGATGTAACTGTTAATACTTTGTAATTCTTGTGAGAACTGTTTGTTCATATCCTTTGACAACTTATTTAACGATGGGGAAAGGCTCCTAGTCAGATTCATACACGCACATGCTATTGAGCTCAGATGATAGTGAGGGAAGTGTCAGCTACCCCTATCCTACTTCTTTAGCTGTCTACTTGTAAATCCTGTTTATGTAAGATAATTTTCCCCAACCTTTCTCTTCCTTCTCCCCAATATATTCTTCTTCTCTTTTTATTATTCTCTTAAGATCAAGACATATCAGATAAACTCACAGACCCTGTCTACTTAGACTCCCTCTATGATCCTGGTGGATGACAGAGTTCAGAGAGGGCACAGGTTATCATCTCCCCAAATATGGATGTAAAGAAATCTCTGTTTATTCCTTTAAGGTTGTTCAGTCATATTTACCATTTAATGTTTCTTTTAACACTGGTGTCTGAACTTCAAAGTTTCTATGTAGTTCTGTTCTTTTCATGAGGAATGTTTGGAAGCCCTCTATTTCACTACAGATCTTTTCCTCCTTTCCACCCCTTGGGCCCTCAGAAGGCTTATATGCAACTGTACTGATCAAATTATACATGGCAAGGCTGTAAACCTGTATTCACTGCCTTCTTGAATACTGTATTCCAAGGTCTCTGATTATTTTGCCTTCTTTTCTTTTAAACTTAAATATCGAATGAGAAAAAAACAAAACAAAGCCATGTACACAATAGACCGTAAGAGAGAATTCATTATTAAACAATAAATTTCCATTTCAAAAAAACCTGTATAGTAAGTACTACACATTGTTTTCACAACTACCTAGCTTTTCTTTGCATCCTTGTTGGTTTTCTTTTGATCTCTGCTATGCACTTTTTTCTTTATTTTTTTCCCTTCCCCTCTCCACTTTCACCCTAAAGAAGGCTACAATTAAGCATGGATATGTACGTACATATGTATGTATACATATATACACACATAGATAGCTACAAACATATGCATTCATACACATATTTGTAAGACCATACTTATTTCTACTTGTCATGTTTCTCTGAAGGTGGGTAGCATCTTCCTTCATAGGTCCAAGTCTTTCTATGTTTTTCTAAATGAACCAGCTCCTCATTTCCTACACCACAGCAGTATTCCAACCCAATCACATCCTATCTGAAAGATTGTCTATGAAAGTTTGCCCCCAATTTTCTGCATTCCTTCTATTCTCAGCTACAAAGGTTTTATTTATACAAGAAAATTTTAATTTAAAATAACTGAAATTATCCTTTTTACATTTTCAACAATGCTCTCCCTTATAATATAGTTTAAGGTCTGATACTGCTGAATCTACTTCCTTTACATCTTTTTTTTTCCTGGTTTCTTTGAAGTTCCTGAACTTTTGCTCTTCAAAATGAACTTAACATTTTCTTCTAACTCAGTAAGAGTTTTTTAAAGTAATTTAATTAGGATGATAATGAATAAATAGATTAGTTAGGTAAAACTGTTACTTTAAAAATCATATTGGGTTTATATACCCATGAACAATAAATATTACTTCAATTACTTAGATCTGAGTTTATCTGTATAAAAAGTGTGCTCATATTAGTTCCTGTGTCTGTTCTGGCACTTAAATAGTCTAAAACAATACTGAATAATATTGACGCATAGCATTGTTTCTCTATTTTTCACTTGTGATTAAATCTATTTTAACTTCAACTTCGTCTGAGATCGTGATTACTTATCCCTGCTTTTTTTTTACATAATAATAAATTTTACTCCTGCCCTTTTTTTTGTCTTTGTGTGTATCTCTCATTTTTATGTTTCCTGAAAGCAACATATTGTTGAATTCAAATTTTTAATCTGCTATCCATTTCACTTTCATAGGGAAGTTCGTCCCATTCATATTCTAAGCTACCGTTACTGGTGTATTTACTTCCTTTCTATTTTTCCTCACTACCTTCATCTTATTTACCCTATATCTCCTCACTTCTCTGCTTTATTTCTATCAACCACCTTACACTCCTATTCCTTAACTTACGTACCCCTCTAAAAGTCCCTCCTTTATCCTCTCTTCCTGCCCTATCCCTTTGCCCTCTTATTTCTTTCTGACTTTAGAAGACTTTTAAACACACACGCACATCCCTTTAACCCATTTCCAATGAGAGTAAGGTTCTAGCACTACCTGCTCTCCCCCCACTTTTTTCCTTTTATGCCTTATTTATGAGATAATACTCATTTTTTAAAATCTCTCCTTAGGTTTATTTTTTATAATCTCATCATAGTCAACTGAGTCCAAGCCTTTCTTTCAAACTACCCAAATAATAGTGAAAATTATAAAAATATTGTTCATATTTTCACACATACAAAGTAAACAATTTGACCTTACTGAGTCCCTTATAATTAGTCTTTAATGTTTACCTTATATTTCTTATGGATGTTATAGTCAAATTTTCCCTTGAGTTCTGAGGTTTCTGTCACAAAAATCTGTCAGTCTTTCAGTTCATTAAATGTCCATTTTTTTTTTCCATTCAGGATTATACTTAACTTTCCTTACTCTTGGCTGTAACCCCAGCTCTTCTGTTCTATGAAATACAGAATTCCAAGATCTATGGTCCTTCAGCATAATAAGGGCTTATGTAATCCTTATTATAGCTCCATGATACTTAAATTATTTTTTTCTTGTTGCTTCCAATATTTTCTCCTTAACCTTGGAGCTTTGAAACCTGGCTATGGTATTCCTGTAAGCTTTTCACCTGGGATCTGTTTCAGGTGGTAATCAGTGGATTTTTTCTACTTCTGCTTTGTCTTCTTGTTCTAGAATTTCAGGGCAATTTTCCTTTATACTTCCCTGTAATATTGTATTAACATTCTTTTTTTAATTATAATTTTCAGATAGTCTGACTATTCTTACATCATTTCTCCTTGATGTGTTCTCCAGATCAGCTGTTTTTCAGATTTTTGTGACAGAAACCTCAGAACTCAAGGGAAAATTTGACTATAACATCCATAAGAAATATAAGGTAAACATTAAAGACTAATTATAAGGGACTCAGTAAGGTCAAATTGTTTACTTTGTATGTGTGAAAATATGAACAATATTTTTATAATTTTCACTATTATTTGGGTAGTTTGAAAGAAAGGCTTGGACTCAGTTGACTATGATGAGATTATAAAAAATAAACCTAAGGAGAGATTTTAAAAAATGAGTATTATCTCATAAATAAGGCATAAAAGGAAAAAAGTGGGGGGAGAGCAGGTAGTGCTAGAACCTTACTCTCATTGGAAATGGGTTAAAGGGATGTGCGTGTGTGTTTAAAAGTCTTCTAAAGTCAGAAAGAAATAAGAGGTTTCACATTCTCTATTTTTTCATTCTTTTGATTTTGTTTTATGATTTCTTGCCATCTTAGAACGTCATTAGCTTCCCTTTGTTCAATTCTAGTTTTCAAAGAATTATTTTCTTCCTTAAGCTTTTGATTATTTCAGGTTGGCTGACTTTCTTTTCTAATTTTCTTGGATTGCTATTAATATTTTTCTAATTTTTTCCTCAATCTTTCTTATTTGATTTTTAAAGTCCTTTCTAAGTGCTTCCAAGAACTCTTTCTGTCCTTGGGACCATGTGACATTTCTCACTGAAAAAAAAAGAGTGGCTTTTTTAGTTCCATTATTTTCCTCTGAATATGAACCCAGATGTTCTCTATCCCCATAGCAACTAACTATGGTTGGGTGTGTTCTCCTTTACTCATTTTTAAATCTTTATTTTTTGTTTTATTTTGTTTTTAGCAGCTTTTAGTGTAATCCAATTGTAGTCCTGAGGTACAGGGAAAGATGTCCCAAGTCTCAGGTCCTTCTCACTGTTATTTTCTGAGGCCTCTCTTGGCTCTCCACTCCACTCCTAAGCCATGACTAGGGCCCTCAGCCTCACTGTCCTGCAAATAACCTTGCTCCCTGCAGTCCTTCTGGTGGTTGCAAACTACAGTTGTCCTCTCTGCCCTGGAACTAAACCAAAAACTTTGCTCTCCTGCAAGGGCCCACAGCCAAGAGGGTCCCAGGTCCTTGCTACTTACTGTACTCACTAGGTGTGTGCTAGCTCCTTCTCCCTGAAGCCACAGCCCAGATACATGTGGTCAGCATAGCTGTTTTTGGTATTCCTCAACAGGGGAAGGTCCTTCAATATCTTCCTACTCAGCTGTCAGACCCACCACACTGTCTGCAAAATGAATGTTTGTAAGATGATCTCTAACAAAATGACTCAACAACAACAGCCTCTCACTCTAAATCCAGTGTTCTTTCTAATACACCATACTACCAAGTTTCTGACCAAATTTCAATATTCATTATTAGGTGGTTTTGGAAGAGTTCCAGTGAATTTTTAATTCCTAATTCTGGAATTTATTCCCCATACAATGAATACATGCCACTCCCATTAACATTACTATGATTTCTGCACGCATACATTAAAGAATTCTAGACCTTCAGGCACTGAAATAGACTATGTCCTTGGAGTCAATCTGGTCTCTCAGGTAAGAAACATTTTATAAAATCTATTCAAGAATTATATTTATTAAGCAAATTAATCTTTCAATATTATGTTTAAATAATATTAAAAATGTGAAAGAAATTGGTAAAAATAGGCATATTCAAATTAAGAATTAAATTTTACTCTCAAAGTCATGTAAGTACTTTCTCATCTATGTCAATGAAAAGAACACATATTGTCTCTAAAGGTAAAAAACTGATTCCTTATAACAACAAGTTGCTTTCTGATATTTTATTTTCAATGGTGATGTTTTTTAGTCATTGTTACTCTGTTTGGAACTTGGTGCTTTTCGTTATACCACATAATAACCAAGTGGTGCTCATCAATTTGGGAATGTAATGTAATATCATTTTGCTTTAAGAAGTGATGAAAATGACATATTCACAGAAACCTAGGAAGACTTATGTGAATGGATGCAGTGTAGTAAATGAACTGGGAGAATAATTTATATTACCACAATATAAAGGAAAACAACGATTTAAACCTTATAAAGCTGACTCTGTTTAATCTGATGATTTCTGCATCCGAAGAAGTCACACTAAGGATGCATGTTCATAATTTAGTCTACTGGATCTAACTGCCTGCATAAGGTAGGGGTCTTTTGGCTCTGGTTGGGACATTTACTTGCAATTTTATCCTACCGTGAATTGCTTCAGAATGTGATACTATTGTTTAATGGGAGACTGACCAACAACATGAATGTGAATAACCTAACTTTGGGAAGAAAAAAATTTGGGGTGGGGTGAAGAAAGGACTGATAGCCTAAGACTTAATATTTCTTTTTGTTAGAGATGCTTATTCAGGGGCCTGGTTCTCAAGTACTTCCATTTTCAAATCTGACAGACATAAATGAGCAGATGCAGAAAGCTTATTGCAGTAGTAAATAAAATGGGTTTTACTTGTCCAGCTAGGTAGAAGCTAATTCTAATAGCTTAGGTAGAATCCTAACAGCTGCTTAGCTTGCTGTTAGTGCTTTAAGCATTCATATTATTTCAGTATTGACAATTCTCTTTTTTTATACTCAGCCTCCCCCCCACCTCCTACACCTCTACTGGAAATATGATTCTGTATAGGGAGCTCCCAATGGGAAGCAACTGCTGCCAATAAAAATTATACCTTTTCTACAATTTATGATTTTAAAAGGGTTACCTGGGGCACACACTAAGAGGTTGGGTGAATTGTCCATAACCACAAAGCCAGAAGGTATCATGCGCAGGACATGAATCCAGATCTTCCTGGCTCTAAGGCCAGTTCTCTATATACTAAATCATGATGTTCCCCCCCCACCCCTTTTTTTTTTTTTTGATATTTTCTTAAAAGAAAAAATAACCAACTCCAGGAAACACGGGAAATATTTAAATGAAAAAACCAACATATGGTTTAAATACTTAAACGGGGAAGGAAGGAGAGCTTTAAAAGACCAAGCACATAAACAGGAATTCTGTGCTGGAGGCCACAATTTTGCAAGTTCTCCATCAGATGAATTTTTAAGATATTTCAAAGTACAAGATAACAAACTAAAGAAAAAAATCAGACAGTATTACTATCAAGAAAAGGCTATGTCTCAATAACTACTGATCTGTATGCCTGTGGTCTCTTCTATACAAACATTTTTACAAGAGTGAACTGCAGGTGTATTAAGGGCATTCTTGATGAAAGTGTGAGCAGGAAGCGGCAACTGTTCACAACCAGTTTTCTATGATGGACCACATTTCCATAGTCTTAGAACTAGCTGAAATAGGCCAGCAGATTTCATTATATTTAATGCTGGTTTCACTATAAAAAGCAAAGGACTCAGTAAAACACAGCCTTAAAAGCTTAACTAACAAGGTGTCAAGGTCATACAGCTTTCTTTGACAGACACAAAGTGACAACTTTGTTCAATCATTCCTTGATTGTCAATTACAGTAGAAATAAGGGAAAGCTATAACTGCGAAAGTTATTTGCTCCTTTCATGAAGATGCACAGGTTCCAAATGGAAGAGGGATTCCTTATCAGTGAAGTCCTCCAAGAGTTCCAGTCTGAAGATGACAGTGTTGCCAAATGCACTCTCCTTCATGAGATCTCTAACTACTCAGAGTTGGTCTAATGATACATGTGGGACAAACAAAGTAGGTCAATGTATACTATATTGTTCAGATGATGAAATGTAGTATGGCCAGTACAGTGACTTAGTCCATCTGCATATGTCTGTGTGTGAATGTGTGTATAATAAGACATCACAGATGGATAGAGAGCTGAAGCCATAATCAAATAAGTGAGTATACTGAACCGCATTTGGGAAACTGCTTTTGGCAACCCCAAGCTGTTCTCTGACACTAGGGACATCCTCTATTTTTTTTAAACACCCATTTTCTACAAATCACAATTCACTATGATTGTGGGGTGGAGCCAAGATGGCAGAATAGAAAGATGGACCTGCTCTAACTCTCGCCCCATAGCCCATAAAATACCTGTAAAAAATGACTCTAAACAAATTTTAGAGCGGAAGCTACCAAATGACACAGTGAAATAAATTTCCAGCCCAAGACAGCCTGGAAGGGTCTATTGCACCAGGTTCAGAATCACAGGTAGCAGCTGTGGTTTCCAGATTTCTCAACCCACAAATGCCAAAGACAGTTTCAAAGGTAAGAAAGCTCTTTTACCTAGGTGAGAGAGGAGTGCAGTGCAGCTCCAGTCCCAGGGTGGTGGCAGCCACTGTGGCTCAGTGTCTACTTTTGAAGCCCTAAACCTAAAGACCCTGGGGGAATCGAGCTGCTAATCTGAATCTCTATCCTGAATGGTGGTCCTGGGGTGAGGAGGAAAAACTGGCATTGGTGTGGTGGAGCTTGCGGTGGTTGTGGAGAGGGAACACTACTCGCAATTCCAGGACATAAAAGAGTGCTTGTGGTTGCTTACAGACCAGAGTGCAGGTCAGGAGAGGAATAAACTCCTTTCCCTTGATTGTGCCACTTTGGAGGAACTGAGAAATTTCAAGTCCCTGGAGATATCTCAGAGAACAGCTGCACAAAACCTCTGAAGCCTAGGGTAGTATGCCCTCCACTTGACAAAGGACTCAAAAGTCAGGTAATTGGCCGGGAAAATGCCCTAAGAAGGGGAAAAAATAAGACTACAGAAGGCTACTTTCTTGGTGAAAAGGTATTTTCTTCCATCCTTTCGAAGGAGGAAGAGTAAAGCATACAATCAGAGGAAGACAGAAAGGTCAAGGTTTCCAAAAAAAAAAATGCAATGGTCTCAGGTCATAGAAGAACTCAAAAAGGATTTTGAAAATCAAGTAAGAGAGGTAGAGGAAAAACTGGGAAGAAAAATGAGAGCAGTGCAAGAAAATCATGAAAAGTGGGTCAATGCCTTGCTAAAGGAGACCCAAAGAAATGCTGAAGAAAATAACACCTTTAAAAATTGACTAACCCAAATGGCAAAAGAGGTCCAAAAAGCCAATGAGGAGAAGAATGATTTAAAAACAGAATTGGCCATATAGAAAAGGAGGTTCAAAAGCTCACTGAAGAAAAGAGTTCTTTAAAAATTAGAATGGAGTATATATGGAAGCTAATGACTTTATGAGAAACCAAGAAATTATAAAACAAAACCAAAGTAATGAAAAAATAGAAGACAATGTGAAATATTTCATTGGAAAGACAACTGACCTGGAAAATAGATTCAGGAGAGATAATTTAAAAATTATTGGTCTACCTGAAAGCCATGACCAAAAAAAGAGCCTAGACATCATCTTCCAAGAATCAAGGAAAACTGCCCTGATATTCTAGAACCAGCGGATAAAACAGAAATGGAAAGAATTCACTGATCACCTCCTGAAAGAGATCCCCAAAGGAAAACTCCTAGGAATATTATAGCCAGATTCCAGAGTTCTCAGGTCAAGGAGAAAATATTACAAGCAGTCAGAAAGAAATAATTCAAGTATTGTGGAAATACAATCAAGATGACACAGGATTTTGCAGCTTCTACACTAAGGGATCAGAGGGCTTGGAATGATATTCTAGAGGTCAAAGGAGATAGGATTAAAACCAAGAATCAGCTACCCAGCAAAACTGAGTATAATACTTCAAGGGAAAAAATGGAATTTCAATGAAATAGAGAACTTCCAAGCATTCTTGTTGAAAAGCCCAGAGCTGAATAGAAAATGTGACTTTCAAATACAAGAATCAAGAGAAACATGAAAAGATAAGCAGGAAAGAGAAGCCTTAAGGAACTCATTAAAGTTGAAGTGTTTACATTCCTACATGGAAAGATGTTATTTGTAACTCATGAGACCTTTTTCCAGTATTAGGGTGGATATAGGGAATATATATGTAGGCATGTATGTGCATATTATATATGTGTAGGTATGTGAATGTACATAGGTGCATGTATATATGTGTATGTGTATGGGTGTGCATACACACACACAGAGGGCACAGGGTGAGCAGAATATGAAGGCAGAATATCTAAAAAAAATAAAATTTACTGTTGAATGGAATATACTAGGAGTAAGAGAAAGGGAGAGTCAGAATGTAGCAAATCATCTCACACAAAAGGAGGAAAAAAGAGCTTTTACAATGGAGGGGAAGACGGAAGAGATGAAATAACTGAGACTTACTCTCATGAGATTTGGCTTAAGGAGGAATAACACATATTCAACTGAATATGGAAATCTATTTTACCCTGCAGGAAGGCAAGGGGGAAGAGGATAGGAGAGGGCAGATAATAGAAGGGACAGCAAATTAGGGAAAGGGATCATCAGAAGCAAACAATATTGTGGGAGGACAGATCAAAGGAGAGAATGGAATAAACTGAGGGCAGTATAGGACAGAGGAAATGTGGTTAGTCTTTTATAACATAACTATTAAGGAAGTGCTTTGCCTTGTTATACATATATGACCTATACTGAATTGCTTGTTTTCTCAATGAGGGTAGGTGGGAAGGGAGGGAAAGAATATGGAACTCAAAGCTTTAATAATGAATGTTAAATATTGTTTTAGCATGCAACTGGAAATTAAGCTATACAGGCAATGGAATATAGAAATCTATTTCACCCTACAGGAAAATAGAGACGAAGGGGAATGGAAGAAGGTTTGGTAATAGAAGGGAGGACAGACTGGAGGAAGGGTTGGGTGGGGTGCATATTATCCTGGGGTGGTGGGTGGGGACAGATGAGGAGAAAATCTTGAATTCAAATTCTTGTGAAAGTGAATATTGAGAACTGAAAAATAAATAAATTAAAAAAAAACCCAATTCACTATGATTTCGAAAGTCAAAATTATAGATGATCCAAAGGACAATGTAGAGATATAGGGCACAACACAATACCAATGATGACTTGTATGTAAAAGTGACACAATAGATAGAGGGCAGCAAAGCAATGAGTCATCACAAAAGGAGATGAGTTAGTCACAGAGTCACCGTTACACCACCTCAGTAACTAAGAATCACATCATAAGAGATAATTATGAAGAATTCAATGAAATATGGAAAGACTTCTATAAAGTGGGGCCGTAGAACCAAAAGATCAGTATTTGAGAAATGGCAATGGTACTATAGATGAAATTGGAAATAATGGCCAGATCAAATCAAATCCATATAGAAGGAATCTAAATTACAATATGTTTTTTTCTTTTTCCCCCTCTCCTCTAAACTGAAACTTAAGTGCTCTCAGCAAGTAAAAGTATTGAAATGAACAACCACCCTAAGGAAATAAAGTCATTGTAGATATAGTCATTAATGCCTGTTACATGCAGATTGATAAAGAAAAACACAAGTTGTATACTGTAACTTTAATGAGTCAATAAATAAAATGACTCTTTTTTGTGTGTCCTTTTCAGCATATATTTTGTGTTTGCTTGCTGTTGCTATTTAAAAATGCTTTTAGTACACCAATGATATGGCAACAGTTGATTCCATAGGGTTCAGAGAAAAGATAGGCAGGTTTCCAGGTCCTAAAATTATATGAGAAGCAAAGTTAGAAAGGAAGGGAAGCCCGCAGAAGGCAACTGTGAGGATACAAAGGAAACAAATCATTTGAGGAAAAAAGAGAGGAAGCTGTTTAAGAAGAAAGATATGTATTCATCCAATGCCTCCCCCATCTGTATTCATTCTCTTTCATTTTAAGAAAATCAGGATATTTGCCTCTTGTGGTACCTCTTTCTTTCTCCATGATCTCTGGAATATAGTTAATCTTAGATGGGTAATTAATTCATCAGGGAGAGGTTGGCACTCTTATTATTTACTCATTTATTTTTAGTATCAGTTCCCTAACTAGTCATTTTTGTCCTTTTTATTTCAAAGATTATTCTCCTTTGCAGGGAAAATAAAGGCAAAACAAGAATGAAGTGATAGAACAGGGGTATACATTTACCTGTTTCACTTTTTAAATTTTGCTATCAGGTTGATAATGGTATAATATTTATCGCTTCTATAATTTAATCTTTGGCTCTATTATTAAATCCTATTATTAAACAGATTAGACTATCCTCTTTTTTTTAAATCTCCATTTACACCTGTGTCTACTTTCCATATTTCATTTGTTATTTTGGTGTTATGGTCTATAAATGTTATGGCAAACTGGATAGAGTGCAAGGATTGGCAAGATGAGTTCAAGTTGTACCTGTGAACTACAAGCTGGGTGACTGGATAAGTCACTTAAACTTTGTCAACTTTAGGTTATTCACTTGCAAGATTGGGATAACAATAGTACCTACCCTCACAAGACTGTTGTGAGAATCAAATATGAAAATGTGCAAAATACTATATAAATTCTAGCTATTACTGCTTAAAATCTGTCTTTTTTAATTTATAATTTAACATAACTTAATTTGTCCCAGGTAATATAAGAACAGATCTATGAAATACTACTTGTCAGCAGAATATTTAAATATGATACAGTAAACTTGTTTATATTTAATAGTGTTCAAACTGAATTTAACTTGTTGACATAACAATTGCATCCCCATCCCCAAGTCCACTGAGTAGACTGTATTTTAGCCCAAACCTCTCCTTTTAAATCTTTGTGGGTTTTCCTGTATTAAGTGTGTTTCCTACATGGTTAGATTTCTGAAAATCCATTCTACAAAAGCCCTTTTATCTTTTTAGGGGAATTCAAATTCACTTATGTTTAGTGCAGTAATTGTTTAATTTAGTACTTCCTCAATCAACTGTCATACTGTTAGTTTTGTCAAATTAAATATAATTTCTCTAGCACTAATTCTAGCCTTTTTGTCACACACATCCATATATCACTGAACACAATTTCTTATTTTATATTATCTCTATACATTTTTAAAAAGTTATTTCACTGTCTCCCCCTTCCTAGACAGAAAGTTCAAGTTTTATTATGCTTCTTATGTGAATCCCATAACCAGTGTATTCCTTGCCCTTATTTCTTTTGTCTATACTTAAAATTAAATATTGATACATATAAAATGTTTACTTCTCCCCCAAATCCTTTTGTATTTCTTGCACTGCTACTCAAAACAATCCTATTGAATTTCTGATTATTTTCCTTATGAAATCTCTCTCTCTCCATATACTTATACAAACACACACACACACACACACACACACACACACACACATATATATATATTTTAATTTTTTTATTTTTTTTGAGACTGGCTCTCCTTATCTCTTCCACTCTGGAAGTATAGGAACCACTCATAGGTTCAAACTCATTGCTGCTTAGATTGGAAGCTTTCACTTGCTGTGTAACCGTACTGGATTGGTTTGTCCCTCCTCCAGTATCCTAGTGTTTCCCTATCTCCACTCCAGCCCCTGCCACTTGCTCTTTCTGGAGGCTCAACATACCAGTGCTAGACTTACTTCAACTACCCTATCAACTTTAACTCTACTGCAGATCAGAAATCGCCAGTTCAAGTGCCCCATCAGCCTCTTGTCTGCCCGGCAGCAGGGAGTATAGATTTATACCACCAGGTGCCATCTTTAAGTATCTGTTAATGAAATTAAAGCAATCTTTGATGTGATATACCCCTATGGTGATCATCTTAGTTATATCAGCTCTATCTCTTGCCTTATCTATTCTCATGAACTCACAGAATTTATTCATTTCTCTCTAGGCTCTGTTCATGAGTGCTACTTGATTCAGCAACAGATGCTCTGACTACTTTCAGCCTTGGATGACTACCCAGTAATTACCCCCTTTCTGAGGACGCTTTAATAATTTTTCTCCATTGTCTTCATTTCAATACTTATAACTTATTCACAGGTCTCCCTTCGTCTTTAAAAAAATAAAACAAAAACCCTTCTCTCAACCATTTTACCACCATCTCATCTCTAGTCTCTTCTTTTGTCCCCAAACTAAAAAGAAATTTGATGCCCTTGCTTCCTTACCATTTCTTTACTCTTGAATTCTTCTTTATGTGAGTTTCATCCTCACCACTGTACTCTCAAGTACCACCAATGAATTCCTTGGTTCCAAACTCAAAGATCTTTTCTCAGTCCTCATTCTCTTTGATTTGACAGCAATAAAGATTTCTTCTCCTCCTTGTCTTCTATGTTTCTGACCACAATTCCTCAATCTTGTAGGGTCTTTCCAGCCTTCCATTAGTATTCCTTAAATCCTATCCTTGATCTTATCTCTCGACATTCTTTCTTTAGGCAAGCTTATTTATCTACTTTCAACCCTTTAATTATACAATTTATGAGGATCTCTCCCAAATTTTTACCACAAACACTGACCGCAATGTTTACATTTACAACTATCAACTATGCATCTTCACCTAAATGTCCTATCAACATCTCAAACTTGGTATTTCTAAAAACCTAGCTTTTTTTTTTTTCCCCAAATACTTTCTTTTTGCCAAAAATCTTTGACTTTTCTATTTCTCAAAATGATATCGCTGTTTACTCAATCACTCATACTAGAAACCTTTGCTTTACCTTTAACTCTTCCTTGTTCCTTAAAACGTGTATCTATCATTTACACTGATATCACTGTTCCTTTCAAATCCATCTCCTAATGTTGATAATCACTGCTAAAACTATTGTTTTAGCCTAAACTAGCCTCCTAATCTGTTTCCTCAATCTCTCTCTCCCCCTACTCTTCCTATAGAAACTCCTTTAGGAGAAGCACTCTAGATCTTTGAATTTCAGCTATAAAGCAGATTCTATGATGCTAAAGAATTGTGTCTCTCATGGGAAAACACAATAGTGCCCAACAAGTCCCTAACATTTTCTTTCATCTTCAATACAAGAAAATCATGTTTAACTTTTTTGGCATCATACTAGCACAGAGATGTACTAGTCAAAAAAAAGTGATTAGAATGATGAAGTTGATTATGATTTCATTTTTGCAATGGTCTTTCAAATGTTCCTCCCTTTTCATCTCTGACATTGGCTGGTGACAATGCCATCGCTATAGTACACGCCCTTATTACTTCATTCCTGTATTACTGCAGTAGTTTGCTGGTGGCTCTGCATATCTCAAATCTCTCCACATACTAATCTATCCTGCACTCAGACCTTAAAATGATCTTCCTAGGATGGAGGTCTGACCATGTTACCTCCTGTTACTCAATAAACTCCAGTGGCTCCCTATCACCTTCAGGATCAAATACAAAACCCTTTGCTTGGACTAGTTCAAAGCCCTTTATAACTTTAGCCTCCTCCTACCTTTCCAGTCCTCTTATATCTTATTCCATAATAGGTATTCTTTGATTCAGTGCCACTGGCCACAAACAAGATGCTTCACCTCTTGGTTCGAGGCATTCTCTCTGGCTATCTTCCATACCTGATGTTCTCCTGTCTTATCTCTATCTAGCAGCTTCCATGGCTTCCTTTAAGTCTCAGCTAAGATCCTGTCTTCTACAGACGCCTTTCCTAAACCTTCTGAATTCCAGTGCCTACTCTCTGTTCATTATTTCCTCTTTATCCTGTATATACCTTTATATTTGGTTTTGTTGTTAGCTTCTCAGATTATGAGAGCAAAAACTGTCTTTTGCCTCTTTTTGTAAGGACAGCCTGATATATAATAGATTGAAACATCATTCTCTTTAGTTATTGTGTCTTCACAATAATATTCTGTGAACTACACAAGGACACCTAGAAAAGGTTACTGTATATGGTAACCTGTTGTAGCACTTATGACAAGTCTATGAGATATCCAGTTTGAAATGTCTAAAGGCAACTGGTAATTCAGGACTGAACTTCAGAGGAGACAGTGAAGCAGGATGAACTGTGGGGAGCTGCTAAGGTCACTAAGAGTGGGAATTAAGAAAGAAAAAAGGGTCCAGAACAAAGCCTTGGGGAATACCCACAATTGGATGTGATAGGGATGATGAACCTATGGAGAGGGAGAAAGAGGAGACAGGAAAGAGAAGTATTATGATTATACAGAGAAGAGAAAGAAAGGACTGAGGAAGTCAGTGTCAAGAAGGATGAGGACTGAGGAAATACCATTAGATTTTGCAATTAAGAGTTCACTGGATGAGTTCAAGGGCATATTAGAAGGTTCAACCTTAGCAAGGAGAAATGCTACCTCATAACAAGACTGCGGAAAACGAGGAGAGAATGAAAGAAGGATATTCGAGGCATTCTGAGATTAAGAGAATGAGCTCAATGCAGATGGTCAAAATATTCCGAATAAAGTAAGAAATTTGGTCTTCAGCTGAGAGTTGAAAAAAGGAGATATGCTGCACATGTCCCAGATGCTGTGTTTTATGTCATTGCTTGTGTATGTAAATCACTGTTGTTATGCAGCACCCTATTTATACCCATTGTGCATTTTTCCATTCCCCTGTGGGGCCAACCTGATATTGTTATTTTTCTGAGACCACAGTATTCTATTATTCACAGCTATATGATACAACCAGGAGAATACTGGTGTTGAAAAGATGGGCTTTTGTGGAAGCATTTTGGAAATGTGTTGTACAGCATTCCAGCTCAATGTCTTATTATTCAGATTCTAGGCCTAGTTTGTGGTCTATCTCTAGTGTATACCCTATACACACACACACACACACACACACACATATCCATACCCACATGTGCGCTGCATGTGTGCATACAGATGTATATAAATATTTTGTGTATCCCCTCAGCCCCCCATGGAATAACTTAATGGTTTGCCAATGTAAAAATATGTCATATACTCTATATATGCATTCTTTAGTTCTTCATTTTTCCTTTGCAAGTGAACAAGTCAACGTTTAAAGTGACCATGAAATCTCATTGAGTTACTGTAGTGTACTAGGGGGCTTCATGTAACCAGCATAATCACATCTAAATACAATATAATCAGTATAACAACACCATCAACAGAGAAAGTTTATTCTCCTTGGTCTTTTACTGCATATTCTTAATGATGATGGCAAACATTTTTGGTGAGCATCTCTCCTTGTTGATGTTCAGTATATCTTAACAAACTATTTCCATAGCATTGTCTTATCTGTCATGGTAGCTTGCATTACCTTAACATATGCGCAAAAGATATATTATTGTGGAGAAACTTGAAAGTTTGCATTATGATGGACTCATTCAAATATATTTCCACAGGATCATATATTTGGAGTCAGAGTGGACCTTAGAGGTCATCTAGTCCAACTCTTTCATTTTACAGAGGAGAAAATCAAATCCCATAGAGGTAGAAAGACTTGAATAAGGTCACAGAAGCAGCAAATGGAAGAGATGGTGAATGAAGGTAAAAAAAACAAAACAGTGTACATTGCAATGCATTAGGGTGGCCTCAAAATTGGGACAGAAATTGCATGAAAATGTGCCTGATCTCCTCCCATATTTTGGATTCACATAATCTATTCTCAGAAAAATGGAAATTTATAATGTTGGAATGACTATGGAAAAATAACTATGGAAAAACAAGCATATTAATCACTGTCGGTACAGCTGTGAATTGGTCTAACCATTTTAGAAAGCAATTTGGGATTATGCTATAAAGGTAACGAAAATGTCTATATTCATTGACTGAGAGATCCTTGTGCTAGGCATATAGCCTAAAGAGGTCAAAGACAGTAAGAAAGATCCTGTGTACAAAATATTTATAGCAGTATTTGCAGTATCAAATGATTGGGGAATGACTAAAGAAATTATGGAACATTACTATAATGGAACATTACCACACTAAAAAGTTGTGAATATGCGATATTACTGGGCTATAAGACACTAGAAATATGAAGAATTCAGAGATTTATGGGGAAGACATATGAATTGAATCAGAGTGACTTGTAGACCTAAAACTGTCAACTTAAGCCTTTTATAAAGGTTCGGTTTCAAAGCTGGCTCTTTCTGACACTGTATCAATAATAAGGGCTCTTGATGAATCACTTTTCTAGAAATAAGACCCTTCTCTTGTAACCTTTCTCAGTGGACTCCAAAGTAGGGGCTGACTCCAAGAGATGAACGATCAACCAAACAGAGAGCGGGAAAATGGTAGCATCCCACTCTTCCCTCATTGGCCAATAGTGGAGTTTATACTTCAATAAAATTACACCTACTATCATCTCCTATTACTCCCTCACTTATCGCCCCCTTCTCCACATAAGCAGCCAATGGTCCAGCAGTGGGGACCTTGCAGCCTTAAGGCCACACATAGCTTTCTAGATCCTTGGGTACGACCTTTTGACTGAGTCCAAATTTAAAGAACAAATCTTTTTATTAAGGGGATTTATTATGTGAAGTTTGGATTCAGTCATAGGGCCTTCTGCACTTGAGGATTAGAGGACCACATGTAGCCTTGAGGCCACAGATTTCCTACCCCTGAAAACCCTTCCACTTTGGAGACAGGTAAATTCTCAGGGAGTTACAATTTAACTGCATCCATATCCTTTCATAAATCCTACAATGCTTTTCCTGATAGTAACACTAACGACACTATTTCAGAATGGATGCATAGGTACCATTAGAAAAATTCCATCCTCTACCTTCTAGGGCTGCTATGTGGTAGAGAGGGTAGAGTACCGAACCTGGAGTGAGGAAGACCTGAGTTCAAATGTGACCTGAGACACGTATTACTGACCTCAGCAAGTCATTAAACCCTGTTTGCCTCAGTTTTCTCAGCTGTAAAATGAAATGGAGAAGGAAATGGTAAACCACTCTAGTATTTTTGTCCAAGAAGAGTTGGACCCGACTGAACAACAATAACAACCTTCTAGCATGCTTATTAACTTGTGGCTACAACAGGTGATCATCAGTACTGAGTGGTAAGAGCTCTGCTGTATCCCAACCCCTTTTGTTTTGGGTTGGGTGCACAAGATGACACAAAACACATGGGATGAACAGGTATGGATGAGCTGCGATTTTCATCAAGGATCTCGTTACATTTTCTTTCTCCTCAAACCAATGACTCTTACAAACTATTGACAAGGGTATAACGATTTTTCCAGGTTCACAACTTTGCATCATCTTTGACTCCTTATTCTCCCTCATTTCGCACATTAAATTAGTTGCCAAATTTTGTCATGTCTACCTCCACAAAATCCCTTTCATCTCTTTCTTCTTATGCAGTCACCACCTACATCAGGACCATATCACCTCTCAAATGAATTATTATAATAGTCACCATTCTTCATATAGCTGTCAAAGCACTAAAGCACATGTCTGACCTGTTCATTCCCTTCTTCAACAGACTTCAGTTCTTCCTTATTCGCTGTAGTATCAATATGACTTTGCCTTTCAAAATTTCTACTTTTGTGGAAAATTTTAAAACATATAATTTAGTAAAGTATTACATATAAAAATTTATAAATCACCAAATAAGCACATACTGAGGGAAGATAGAGTGGGGCAGCTAGGTGGTGCAATGGATAGAGCACCAGTGCAGGAGTCAGGAGAACCCGAGCTCAAATCTCACCTCAGACACTTGACATTCACATGTGACCATGGGCAAGTGACTTAACCCCAATTGCCTCATCCTGGGTCATCTCCCCAGTCATCCTGATGAATATCTGGTCACTGGATTCAGATGGCTCTGGAGGAGAAGTGAGGCTGGTGACCTGCACAGCCCTCTCTCACTCAAAACAAAGTCAAGTGCAAGTCATGTCATCATTCCTCTGCTGGCATGGTCTTCTTTGGCAACGAAGGATGAACACACACATACTGATAAGGGTGTATAATCAAAAAAGTTTGGAGCCCATTGCCTTATCTACTAGCAGAGGAGAAAAAACTGTTCTGAAGTTAAGACACCAACAGTAGGTAGAATATTATCAAGGCAAATATGTGACAGATGTCTGGTCAATTAATTTAAAATGCTGAATGGCATCTAGGGCAAAGTAACATAATGAATGGTAAAGGAGAAACAAATAACTAGGAAAACAATTGCTATCTTAACATTATAATCTAGGTGAGGATAAGAGTCATATACATAAAAAACTATAAATAAAAATTTTTTGCAGGAAATTTGGGACTACAATAGGCAGAGGGAAAGAGGGCACTCAAGATGGTTTCTATATGAGCAAAGATTAGAGGGGGAAAGTATATGGGAAATTGGAGAAAGGAGAACAAATGGAGCAGAGTAAAGAGATCAATTTGATTGGAGAAGAGTGGTGAGAAATGAGTAGAAAGATAGACTGGTTTTAAACTGTGGGGAGCCCTGAAGGCAAGGCTGACATGTAGAACCTCACCTGTAGTTGCTTCCCGCTGAACAGTTTTATTCTTTTTTAAAAAATTTATTTATTTACGTTTTCAACATTCAGTTCGACAAAATTCTGGGTTCCAAATTTTCTCTCCATTTCTCCCCTCCCCCCACCCCAAAACACTGGGCATACTAATTACCTCTATCACCAATCTATCCTCCCTTCTAACATCCCTCCCTTCCCTCATCCCCATCTTCTCTTTTGTCCTGAGGGGCAAGATAAATTTCTATACTCCATTACCTGTATTTCTTATTTCCTAGTTGCAAGAACAATACTCAACAGTTGTTCCTAAAACTTTGAGTTCCAGCTTCTCTTCATCCTTCCCTCCCCACCCATTCCCTTTGGGAAGGCAAGCAATTCAATATAGGCCATATCTGTGTAGTTTTGCAAATGACTTCGATAATAGTTGTGTTGTGTAAGACTAACTTTCCCTCCATCCTATCCTGCCCCACGTTTCTTCTATTCTCTCTTTTGATCCTATCCCTCCCCAAAATTGCTCCCTCCTCCCACTGTGCTCCCTTCCATTATTCCCCCCCACCCTGCTTATCCCCTTCTCCCCCACTATCCTGTATTGTAAGAGAGGTTTTCATACCAAAATGAGTGTGCATTTTATTCCTTCCTTCAGTTAAATGTGATGAGAGTAAGCTTCATGTTTTTTCTCTCACCTCCTCCCTTTTTCCCTCCACTGAAAAGTCTTTTTACTTGCCTCTTTTATGAGAGATAATTTGCCCCATTCCATTTCTCCCTCTCCTCTCTCAATATTTCTCTCACCCCTTAATTTCATTATTTTAAGATATGATCCCATCCTATTCAATTCACCCTGTGCTCTGTGTGTGTGTGTGTGTGTGTGTGTGGTGTAATCCCACCAACTACCCAGACACTGAAAAAAGTTTCAAGAGTTACAAATATTGTCTTTCCATGTACGAATGTAAACAGTTCACCTTTAGTAAGTCCCTTATGACTTTTCTTTGCTGTTTACCTTTTCATGCTTCTCTTCTCTTTATTCCTGTGTTTGAAAGTCAAATTTTCTTTCCAGCTCTGGTCTTTTCATCAAGAATGCTTGAAAGTCCTCTATTTCTTTGAATGACCATTTTTTTCCCCTAAAGCATTATACTCAGTTTTGCTGGGTAGGTGATCCTTGGTTTTAGTCCTAGTTCCTTTGACTTCTGGAATATCCTATTCCATGCCCTTCGATCCCTTAATGTAGAAGCTGCTAGATCTTGTGTTATCCTGATTGTATTTCCACAGTACTTGAATTGTTTCTTTCTAGCTGCTTGTAATATTTTCTCCTTGACTAGGGAACTCTGGAATTTGGCCACAATGTTCCTTGGAGTTTCTCTGTTTGGATCTCTTTCAGGAGGAGATCAGTGGATTCTTTCAATATTTATTTTGCCCCCTGGTTCTAGAATATCAGGGCAGTTTTCCTTGATAATTTCATGAAAGATGATGTCTAGGCTCTTTTTTTGATCAAGGCTTTCAGGTAGTCCCATAATTTTTAAATTGTCTCTCCTGGATCTATTTTCCAGGTCAGTTGTTTTTCCAATGAGATATTTCACATTCTCTTCCATTTTTTCATTCTTTTGGTTTTGTTTTGTGATTTCTTGGTTTCTTAGAAAGTCATTAGCCTCCATCTGTTCCATTCTAATTTTGAGAGAACTATTTTCTTCAGTCAGCTTTGGACCCTCCTTTTCCATTTTGCTAATTCTGCTTTTGAAAGCATTCTTCTTCTCATTGGCTTTTTGAACCTCTTTTGCCAATTGAGTGAGCCTATTTTTCAAGGTGTTACTTTCTTCAGCATTTTTTTGGGTCTCCTTTAGCAAGGTGTTGACCTGCTTTTTCTGCTTTTCTTGCATCTCTCTCATTTCTCTTCCCAATTTTTCCTCCACCTCTCTGACTTGATTTTCAAAATCCTTTTTGAGCTCTTCCAAGATCTGATCCCACTGAATATTTATTTTGGATATTTGGGATATAGAAGCCCTGATTTTTATGTCTTTCCCTGATGGTCAGCATTGTTCTTCCTCATCTGAAAGGATGGGAGAAGATATCTGTTCACCAAGAAAGTAATCTTCTATAGTCTTATTTTTTTCCCCTTTTTGGGCATTTTCCCCAATTGACTTTTGGGTCCTTTGTCAAGAGTAGGATATACTCTGGGAATCTGTGAGATCTCAGTTCCTCCAAGGTGGCACGATCAAGTATGTACTGGTCTGGATGCAGAGAAGGATTTTTGTGCCCAGAATATTAGCAGTTACCTCTCCACAGCCTCCTGGCCTCCAGTTCCATCAAGTCAGCACTGGGGGCTGGTTTTCAGATAAGCTGGATGGGCAGGGCTGCCACACAGGGCTGTGGTATGACTCAGCTCTTCAGTGCCCCCCAGGGGTTTTTACACTCCAACAATGGAGCGGTCCATACAGGCTACTGTGCCGCCTCTGTGGCCGCTGCCTGCTGCCGGAACTATGGGAAGGCCCTTCTCCCTTCCTGGCCAGCTGAAAATACCCCATCACTGACCTTTGGTGCTTGTGGGTTGAGGGATCTGGGAACTCGCTGCTATGGGACTGGGGATTCCGCGACTGGAAATTCTGCCCCTGAGGGCTGTTCGTGAGTCACCCAGAACAACTAAGGCTGGACTGGGCTCTGCTCCGTGTCCTGTGAAACCGACATTTCCCATGGCCCTTTCAAGTCACCCTGGGCTAGAAATCTCTTCCACTTTGTTGTTCTCCACTTCTGCTAGTCCAGAATTTGTTGAGAGTCCCTCTCTACAGGTATTTTATGGGCTGTGTGGGGAAACCCTGCGTACGTGTGTCCTTCTACTCTACCATCTTGGCTCCGCCCCCTTAACAATTTTATTCTTCTGAGGATTTCTGATATTTCAGAGACATACTATAACGATGGCTCTTTACCGCTCCTACTATCTTTTGAGAAACAAACTGAAGGTAGGGGCTGAGATCTTTATACAGAGGTAACATTTCTTAATTCAGACTACTAATAAGGAACAGGACACAATTCAAGAATGGTATATATACATTCTTCTGTAATTAAAAGGAGAAGGTAGGAGGCTAGTTATGATTTTTAAGACCTCTTTGAATTTTGTTAATTATTCTGCTCTGAATTTACAAGATTTTACTCATTTTAAATAAGGAAAATTGTCTCCAATCAGAGCCTCCTTCACACTAAAGGTTTAAGAAATTAAGGATTTTACAATGTGATTTCAATTTTTAGGTGCAACAATTAATTCTTTATATTACATATGACTGAGTTTTGACTATATTGTTACACTGGAAAAGTGAGGAGTTAAAGATGACACAAAGGTTAACCTGAATGACCGGAAAAATGGTAGTATCTGATAGAAAACAGAAAATTTGGATTTGGGAGAACAGTATTTCTGATCATGAAATGATTATATTGCTTATAATACATGCAATATTTGAAATAATAAACTTCTTTTTATTTTAATATAATTTAGTCTTTTCATCAAATCAGGCAATTATCCCCTTCCAACTCCTTGGATCCCAAACCCCTTTACTTTTATCTAGCTACTTTTCTGAATGTATTGCTGTAGTCTACAGGATACTCATATTGTCTCACAGGAAATCCATGAAACATGTACAAGTTACATCAACATTGGAAACTGTGCAGAATGTGATAAAATTCAGATACTTTCTCCTACAATTCATCAGAAAGAACATTATCTCTAGAATCAGTGTCTAGACTAAAATCCTGCCTGGGACTATTACTACCTATATGACCCTGAGCAAGTCCCTTAAACTTCTTGGGCATCAGTTTTCTCATATGCAATATGAGAAGGCTGGACTAGATGACCTCTAAGGTCCCCTCCAGTTTAAGAGCTATACTACAATTCTGTGCTATGTTACTATTACTACTTGTTATGTTACAGTTTTAGATTGGGGAGGATCAAGTTTAAATACCTTCCCATAACAAAAATCAGAAACAAAAACTACCCAATGGACACATATGACAAAACAAGAAATATGCCCTAGCAATCCCTTACCTTTTGGCTGAGGACAGAAGAATTTTTCATATTTTCCAGAACCATCTTTTTAAAAAAAAGATAGTTTTTTCTTTTTTTTTTAAACTGACATCTTTACCTTAACATTTCCTTCTTTTCCAAATATATCTTTCCCACCTCTCCTACCTAGGAAGATATACTCTGTAACAAAAATAAAAAGTGAAGGGAAAAAAAATAGATGAACAAAACTAATAACAACAAAAAAATTAACCAAGTGTGACCGTGCAATGCTCTACACTCATCCTTGCCTCATCTCTGCTTCTCTTCTCTAGGGCCAAACACAGTCACTGGAATCACAAAACATTAAAGGTTGTCTTATTTATTATTATGGTATGTGTGTGTATGTTGTTACTGGTCTTTCCATTTACATTGTTATAATCACTGTGCATGCTGCATTCGTTGTGTCCTTCTTTCATCATGTTTGTCACAATAATTGTCTGTTTCCTCTTTATCTAATCTGTGCTACTGATCTATTTTTTAATCAGTAACAAGTAGTTTTGATGACCACTACACTTTATAGTATAATTGGTTCATATATTCTATATTAATTCTCTTGAGATTCCAAACTTCTGTCCAAATTAATATTGTTATAGTTACCTCTGGCTCTACAGAGCCTCCCCATGGCTAGCAAAAAGCCCTAGACCAATGCCTCACTATGGTAGGGAAGTGAACATTGGTTTTCAAAGATGTCAGTGAAGCATAAGCTTTGGCAAGTTCTACCATGCTATTTATTCTTCTCTGAATAATTTTTTCAGGTTTATCAAACACTGAATTACTGAGTTAAAATATTTGATTCTTTTGTCCTCTCTATTCCATTGATCTACTTTTCTATTTTTTAGCTAGTACCAAGAGGATTTTTTTATAATTACTAATTTAATATGGTTTAAGATCTGGAAGTTCTATTCCTCCTTTTCCAATCTTTTTTCCTCATTATTTCCCTAGATATTCTAGATCTTTTTACTCAATAAACTCTGTTATCATTTTGTCTAGCTCTTTATAATATTCCCTCGGTAGTTTAATTGGCAAAGCACTATGACGGTAATTCTCATAGAATTGCCATTTTTATTATAATAGCATGGCTCAGTCATGAGTATTAATTATCTCTTCAAGTACTTAAGTTGTATTTTATTAAAAGGAACATTTTGTAATTATATTTCAGGTTCTCAGGGTACTTTAATAAACTGACTCCCAGATATTTCATGCATTTTTAGTTATTATGAATGGTATTTCCTTTGCTGTGATTCACTTCTGAGTTTTATTATTGTTATTATTATAAATAGAAATGCTGCTGAAGTCTGTGGGTTTATTTTACAACCTGATGAGCCAGTAATTAGTGCAAAGGTACATTATATCTATCCGACCATATCATTCCTACCTTAACAATCACAGTTGCGTCTTGATGAAGGGTTAAAAGCACTGGTTTTTGGAGTGGCAAGTCAGATTAATGTTGGAGCTTCTTAACACTGTGCAATGATCAGCTATGACAGACTTAGCTTTTCTCAGCAATACAATACGCCAAAACAATTCCAAAAGACTCATGATGGAAAATGCTATCCACATACAGAGAGAGAGCTTGAAGCATACTGTTCTCACTCCTTTTGGCTTTTCTATCTCATGGTTTTCCCCTTTTGCTCTGATTCTTCTTTCACAGCATGACTGATGAGGACGTAGGGTTAACACTATTGTACGTGTATAATCTACATCAGACTGCTCCCTGTCTTGGGAAGAGGGGAGGGAAGGGAGGGAGAAAAACTTGGAATGCAACATTTCACAAATATGAATGTTAAAACATATCTTTACATGTAATTGGAAGCAATTAAATACTATTGAGGGAATAAAAGGTTGGAGATTCTTAACCTGAGCCCTCTGAACTCAAAAAAGTTTTTTTTGATAATTATATTTCAATAATTGGTTTCCTTTGTAATCCTAAAAATATCATTTTAAGAAGGGGTCTCTAGACTTCCTCAGACTGCCCAAGAGGTCCATGACATAAAGAAGGCCAAAAACTCCTCATCTAGATTTCAGCTTCCCCTTCCAGCTCTCAATCCATCATCTTCTGATCCTTCAAGATTCAGTTACAGAGACTTACCTCTTCTAACACCTGCTAAACTGAATTGAAGAAACCCCTCCTAGTGACCATAAGGATCAAAGACTCAGAACTGGAAAGACTATTTAAGTTCATCTTCACCAGCTCCCTCAGTTTTCAGATGAGGGACTGAGTGACTTGCTCAGATCACAAAGTGCATGTGTGAGGGCAAGATATGAACCTAGGTCTTCTTTGACTCCAAGACTAGCACTCTACGCATTATGGAATACTGACTCACAGAATCAGTCCTCAGCTTCACCTGATCCAGTTCATAGGATAAATCCTTCCATGTATCATAAAAAGGAAGGAAGAAAGCTATAAGGGAAAATAGAATTATACTGGAAATGGATACAACTATTTTTCTCATTCTCTTTGAAATGGCCAATAAATAGATTTATAAAATGGGATACTCACATCAGCATAGTGACCTTTCATATCACACCGTTCACAATGTTTTTTCCATGAAGGTCTTTCAAGGCATTTGTGGGAGTAACACGCAGGCAAAAAACAATCTAAACAAAACCGAGCAGGGCAATCATACTGTAGATGTCCTCTCTCAGCACACAGGCAACAGGCACGTACTTTCTGTAGAGAAGAAAATGTTATATGAAAGAATTTTAGCCACTTATATGCAAAAGAGGGGGGGGACAGAGTAGAACTAAACATAACAATAAATGTGTTAGATGTCTAAAGATTTATGAGAAGGAATTTTGCAATGGTAAACTATGAGACATGAAGATCAGGTTGAGATTAAATTTTTAAAATGAATTTGACTGTAGTCTAACATACTGCTCCAAATCCATTTATCCATGTAATTGTTTTAGGATATAAAATTTCTCAAAAGCATTTTTATAAGATAGAATACTATTTTTATTTATGTGTGAAGCAAAGTTCTTCTAATGTGATATTAATTAAATTCTTAGAACATTTTTAAGTGAAAAACTTTGAAATAAGATTTTGACAAGGATCAAATTAGACACAACTACTAAAAAAAGTTAAAGCTACATTGATTGAATCACAATATTAACTTCCATTCACAGTCTGGTGAGGGTGGTCAGACAAATCTTGCAGGGAAATTAATAGGCTATATCTTCCATAGTAAAATGATTAGGAATGTGAGTAGGCTGAAAATCATAGGATATGAAAGAAGAAAGGGAGTCAGGAAGTGCAGTGGACAGAATGCTGGGTCTAGAGTCAGAAGACCAGAGTTTAAATCTAGCCTCAGACACTTAGTAGTTGTGTAATCCTGGGCAAATCCTCTAACCTCTCTCTGCCTCAGTTTCTTCAACTACAAAATGAGGATAATAACAGTACCTCCCTCCCAGGATTATGTGAGGATCAAATGAGATAGTAATTGGAAGATGCTTAGCACAGGGCCTGGCATGGAGTGTGTGCTACATAAATGTTTATTTAAAAGCAACAACAACACCACTACTAAGGCTACTTAGCCTAAAGAGAAAACTAAAGGGAGACATGACAGGCATTTTAATAATATTCAAAAGATTTCCATGCACAAAGAGGAGGCTTCATGTTAAAAGGCATAAATACTGGACAAGGAGCCAGGAAAACTCTATGACCTAGTTGGCAGGACTCAGTCTTGCAAGGTTGGACTACTTAAAATCAGGAGTCATTAATCTTTTTTCTTTCAGGGACTCTAGTGAAGCTTCTGGGCCACTGCTTAAAATAGTATTTTTATATGCATAAAATACATAGAATTATAAAGGAAACTGTTTTTAAAAACAATCATCAAAATATTTTTTAAAACAAGTTCAAAGTCTGGTTAAGAACCTCTGGGCTAGATAAATTCTAATGCTCTTTCTGACTCTTAACTTTTTAATATCCAAGGGCAGAACTGGAAGTATTTATTGAAAGTTTCAAGTATGCAGATTTCAGTTCATTATAAAAAAGAATCATTAAAATATCCCAAAGTAAAAGGGATATTGCACAAGAGATTCTTGCAATAACTGGTCAGCCCAGAGGAGTTCTCAAGTTCTTTGATTATAATATCCTTGAAAGAAGTATTTAGTATTTTACTTACCTGTGGAACAGGGCAGTTTTTTGACAAATGACCACGTTTTTCACAATTTCTACAAGTGACATTTTTGTCAGTTGAATAGTATCTGGTTCGTTTACCGGATGATCTTTTATTACTTATTTGAGCCTAAAAAAAAGAAAATAAAGAATTCTGTTATTTATTAAGATTTGTAGCAGTCTAACATATGAACCCATTCAACTAAAGAAAATACTTCCTGGGATTTTCCATTATATTAGAAAATTAAAGGCAATCCAAACAGTGTATAGAGAAAAAAAATATTAAGTTTACCAAAATTCCACTACCTTGACAGGAAAATAGAAAAAAGTCATAACAATACAGCTTAAAATGAATGTAACTAACAAGGCAGATAAAAATTTATTTTCCTAAAGTGTTGCAGGGGAAGATATATTTCTACACCCCATTACCTGTATTTTTTATTTCCCAGGTGCATGCAAAACTCTCAACGTTCATTCCTTAAACTTTGAGTTCTAACTCCTCTCCCTTCCTCTCTCCCCACCCATCCCCACTGAGAAGGCAAGCAATTCAATATAAGCTATATATGTATAGTTTTGTAAAAGACTTCCATAATAGGCATGTTGTGAAAGACTAACTACATTTCCCTCCATCCTATCCTGCCCATTTATTCTATTCTCTTTAGACGTTGTCCCTCCTCTAAAATGATTACTTCATATTACTCCCTCCTCCCATCTGCCCTCCCTTCTATCATCCCCCCACCCCACTTATCCCCTTCTCCCCTACTTTTCTGTAGCGTAAGACAGATTTTCATATCAAATTGAGTGTGCATGTTATTTGCTCCTTAAGTTAAATGTGATGAGAGTATGCTTCACTTTTTCCCTATCACCTCCGTTCTTTTCCCCTCCACTGAAAAAGCTTTTTCTTGCCTCTTTTATGAGAGATAATTTACCCCATTCTGTTTCTCCCTTTCTCCTTCCAATATATTCCTCTCCCACACCTTAATTTTATTTTTTTTGGTAGCATCTCTTCCTATTCAATTCACTGTGCCCCCCGCCATACACACACACACACACACACACACACACACACACACACACACAACACACAAAATCCCTCCAACTACCCTAATGCTGGGAAAAGTCTCAAGAGTTACAAATATTATCTTTCCATGTAGGAATGTAAACAGTTCAACTTTAGTAAGTCCCTTATGATTTCTCTTTCCTGTTTACCTTTTCATGCTTCTCTTGATTCTTGTGTTTGAAAGTCAAATTTTCTATTCAGCTCTGATCTCATCAAAAATGCTTGAAAGTCCTCTGTTTTCTTGAAAGACAATTTTTTCCCCTTAAGTATTATACTCAGTTTTGCTGGGTAGGTGATCCTTGGTTTTAATCCTAGTTCCTTGGACTTCTGCAATATCATATTCCATTGAAGGAATCCTTCATTTCCTTAGTGTAGAAGATGCTAGACCTTGTGTTATCCTGATTGTATTTCCACAATACTCAAATTGTTTCTCTCTGGCTACTTGCAATATTTTCTCCTTAACCTGGGAATTCTGAAACTTGGCTACAATATTCCTAGGGGTTTTTCTTTTGGGATCTCTTTCAGGAGGTAGACTCTTCCAATATTTATTTTATCTTCTGGCTCCAGAATTATCAGGGCAGTTTTCCTTGAAAATTTCATAAAAGATGATGTCTAGGCTCTTTTTTCTGATCATGGCTTTCATATAGCCCCATAATTTTAAAATTATCTCTCCTGGATCTATTTTCCAGGTCAGTTGTTTTTCCAATGAGATACTTCACATTGTATTCAATTTTTTCATTCTTTTGGTTTTATTTTGTAATTTCTTAGTTTCTCATAAAGTCATTAACTTCCATCTGCTCCATTCTAATTTTTAAAGAACTATTTTCTTCAGTGAACTTTTGAACCTCCTTTTTCATTTGGCTAATTCTGCTTTTTAAAGCATTCCTCTCCTCATTGGGTTTTTCAACCTCTTTTGCTATTTGAGTTAGCCTATTTTTAAAGGTGTTATTTTCTTCAGCATTTTTTTGGGGCTCTCCTTTAGCAAGCTGTTGACTCATTTTTCATGAATTTCTTCTATTTGGGGAGGAGCCAAGATGGCGGAGTAGAAAGACTCACATATGCTAGCTCCGAACCCACAACCCATAAATTTGCTGTAAGAAGAACTCCCCACAAATCCTGGAGCAGTGGAAGCCACGCAGCAACGCAGTGGAGGAGATTTCCGTTTCAGAGAGCCCTGAAAAACTGGCACCAAAGGTCCGCCATGCACCGGACAGCAGAGCCCAGCCCTGCCTTGGCTGTGCGGCCCCATGAGGAACAGATCCGAGCAGCCTTCAGGGACAGAATCTCCGGCAGCTGCAAAGGTCCCTCCACCCACAGGTGCACAGGTCAGTGAGAGAGACTTCTGGACTGGCCGAGAGGGGAGCGGGGTGTGTCTCCATAACTCAGGCCCCCTCAGGAGGCAGCAGCAGAGGCAACGGTGGCCAGGGGCTCCCGGAGCAGACAGGACCTCAGATCCATTACTGAAGGTCTCTGCATAAACCCCTGAGGGAACTGAGCCTGGGAGGCGGCCCTGCTCCCACCTGAGCACCAGAACTTAAGCTCACATTGAACAGCAGCCCCGCCTGCCGCTGAAAGCCCTGAGGCTGGGGAGCAGCATTTGAATCTCAGACCCCAAGCACTAGCTGGGCAGATCTAGGTGGGAGCACAGAGGAATCTCAGAAGTCAAGTAACTGGCTGGGAAAATGCCCAGAAAAGGGAAAAAAAATAAGACCATAGAAGGTTACTTTCTTGGTGAACAGATATTTCCTCCTTTCCTTTCTGATGAGGAAGAACAATGCTTACCACCAGGGAAAGAATTTCTTCTGTTGCTCTCATTTCTTTTCCCAATTTTTCCTCCACCTCTCTTACTTGATTTTCAAAATCCTTTTTCGGCTATTCCATAGCCTGAGAGCACTGCATATTTACTTCGGAAGTTTTGGATGCAGAAGCTTTGACTTTTGGGTCTTCCTTTTATGGTATGCATTGTTCTTTCTCCTTCGAAAGGATGAAAGAAAATACCTGTTCACCAAGAAAGTAGCCTTCTATACTTATTTCTTTCCCCTTTTCTGGGCATTTTCTCTTGTCAGTTACTTGACTTTTGAGTCCTCTGTCAAGAGGAGGGATGTAACTTCTCAGTTCCTCCAAGGTGGCACAATCAAGGGAGAGGAGTAAACTCTGGCCTCCGCTCTGGTCTGGGAGCTACCAAAGCTTTTCTGCCCAGGATCTGCAAATAGAATTCCCTTTCCAGAGCCTCCACTAGCTCCACCACACCAGCACTTCTCCTCACCCCAGGACCACCACTCAGGGCTGACACCCAGATCAGTGGCTCAACTTCCCCAGGGCTGTTAGGCCACAGACTCCTAAAATGGATGCAGCTGCTGCCACTGCCGCCTGGGGTCAGGGCTAGGAGAGGACCCTGCTCCCTTCTCAACCAGGTGAAAAAGCTTTCTCTGAGGAATATTGTAGCCAAATTCCAGAGTTCCCAGGTTAAGGAGAAAATATTGCAAGCAGTCAGAGAGAAACTATTTGAGTATTGTGGAAATACAATCAGGATAACACAAGGTCTAGCATCTTCTACATTAAGGAATTGAAGGATTCCTTCATAGGATTAAAACCAAGAATCACCTACCCAGCAAAACTGAATATAATACTTCAGGGGAAAGACCTTTGAAGCTATCTTTGGCGTTTGTGGGATGAGAGATCTGGGAACCACAGCTACTGCCATGCATTCTGCCCCCGAGGCCTGTTCCCTTCCTGTTCCTGCTGGTGCTGTGCGGTCAAGGCTAGGCTGAGCTCTGTGGGCTGCGCTCCACTCCATGCCCTGTGCAGCAGACCTTTCTTGTTGGCCTGCCAGGGTACCTTTGGCTGGAAATCTCTTTCACTCTCTCGTTTTGTGGTTTCTGCTGCTCTAGAATTTGTTTAGGGTTATTTTTTACAGGTATTTTATGGGCTGAGGGAACAGCTGGAGTAGGTGCATCTTTCTACTCCACCACTCTAACATCTTTTCTAAGAAAACCCCAAATAGAGTTGTGAAGAGTCAGATATTACTGAAACAACAAACAACAACAATATTCTTACGGCAAACAATTTGCCATAGAGCTCTCCAAGTTGTCTTTCTTTACAATGTTGTCATAAATTTACCTCCTGTTTTTAATCAAGTCACTGCATCAGTTCATGCTTTCCAAGATTCTCTGATACCATCTCATTTCTTATGGCATGATAATATTCCATTACACTCATATATCACCATATGTTCAATCATTTCCCAATGTATACGCTACCCCTTTAGTTTCTAAATCTTTTCTTTTTCTTTTAATTCATCCTTCAGGATCAGACAATTTGTTTTGCTTAAAACTATTACCATCGTAGCATTATACTGTCTTTTTATACCAATGTGTTCCTTTTACCCTCCTTAAATTCTTACAGCAGAATCAATCATCCACAGGTCCCCTAGTTTTCTTATTTAATTTCCTCAATACCTTTTGAAGACATTAATGTTCTGAAGAACTACTTATTTCTTCTCCTTTTCAGTGTGTTAGGATTCTGTATCATCAGTCCTTCCAATTGTTCAGTTAAATTTCTTTGAGTCTTGTTTTTGCATTTCAAAGTTCTGCATTTACCTCAGGTCATTTCATCAAATATATATCTGAAAGTTTTCTGTTTCATTAAAGGTCTATTTTTCCCTGGTACAATTATATTAAGCTTTGCAGAATAAGTTATTCCGTTTAATACGTCCACATCTTTTTCTTTTTGTAATATTCCAAGGTTTTAAGTTTACAATAGAAGCTGCCAGGTCTTGTGTGATCTTGACTATGTAATCCTTAGTACTTGAACTTTTTTTTTTTGGTTAGTTTCACATTTTCTTTTCATTAGTGTTATACTCGGGTTTGCAGGGTTGGAGCTTTTTGTAATATATAATTCTACATCATCCTGCAGATTCAAACAGGTGCTGAATAATTTTGTGTTAACCTTTCTTTTACATTTGGATGTCTTTCTCTTGGCCACTTGCAGAATTTGTCACTGATACCATTAAATTTAATCATTTTGGATGTATCTTGGAGTTTGAAACATATTCTTTCAATTTGCCCTTTGTTTTCTATATTCAGAAGTTCAGAGTAATTTTCTTGTATGATTTCCCACATTAAGGTATTTAAAAAAAAATATGTCTCATCCTTCAGGGAAACTTTAACTTTTCTGTAGGCATATTCTGTATTTGAGGTAAATGACTAGCTTACAGATGATACGTTCTTTTAATACAGTTATCATTTTCTTCTCTATTGCCATATTTTCATTAATTTCAGTATGTTCATATTCCAAATCTGTTAATCTTTCTCTTCCTAGGAAAAACTCTTCACCATGGAGAAAGTTGTTTGTATTTTTCCCTCTAATATACTGTTTTTATTTCTGCACTGATAGCTACAACTTCTAACAAATACTAATTCCTAAATTCTTCTCTTATAGAGTTAATTTCTGAACCATTTTGGAATTTCTTGTTGTTATTCCATGCTCTCTTGGGATTCCAAAGGCTTCTGTGGAATTCTTTTGTCTTATATTTGTTAAAAGAACTTTCTGCCCGTTTAGTACTCATCCTTTCTTCTAGTTTACAGCATTTTCTGTTGATTCATTTTCTTATGTTCTAGGTTTATCACATTTCTTCCTCTTAAAATCTTTGTCTTTACATTAATTTATCCTTATATTTTCTCCTATCACTCACTTTCTGAATCTTCTCCCTTTGGAGAGTGTAATACCTCCAGGGCTGTATTGTAAAGCACAATCAGCTTCTTCCTGCACTGGCTGATTTAGGTTTCACTGCCTTGGCTCCTGCCCTAAGTGGCCTCTGGAAGCACATTATGGTCCAGGTGGGTTCCAGTCCCCTTTCCTTCAGGTCTGGTGTAGTCATTCATGCTGGTCCACTGGCCTCTCCAGTTCCTCTTTTGTATCTCCTTTTCTACTTCTCTGGCTAAACTGAGTTAGCTACTGCCACTTTTTTCAAGATTGAATGATGGCATTCTAGACAACCCTGGGGGTTCTTAAACAAAGAAACTCCTGAAGCAGGAGAATGCTTCCCTTTCTCCCAGGGGCAGAAATTAGTGTCACTTGTTGTGGGGTGCTGGGTGTGCTAGCAAAGTGCCTATGGCAGGAACAAATCCTAACATGGGGATTATGTATGAGTCTCTGGGAAGGTCTGTGCATTCTTGCTGAGTGTGGAGGCTGGTGAAGGAGAATTGTTGAGTAAATGTTTTAAGGACGAGCCTTCCATGGTCTTAATTCATAATCTTACACTGTTGCTGCTCTCTCTTATTCTGTTAATTCAACCCAAACTGCTCTACATCTACTACAAGAGTTCTCCTTTAGGGGCTTTAAACAGTTAGCAGGGTCTAGGCAAAGTGCCTAGTTTTCCCATTTTGTTAGTTTCTTGACCCAAGCGTCAATGTGTTTCTTTCTCTGAGGACTTTGTTAACAATTCCCTCTATTTGTCAGATATGCCTATAATTAATATTGTTAAAAAATTTAAATGTGTTTAATGAAGATTTTTTCATATTGCCTTCACACTGATGACAATCTTCTATTTCCGTGGGGTTTTTTCCCTATTTTAAAGGAGCCCAAACCAAATATCTTTAACTAAAAAGTGAGCAAAATACATTTATGACATCACACAAAACTCCAGAGGAGTTTATAATTCCTAACACTCTTCTTCATATTATTTAGTAAAAATCTAATTTTTAAAAGACTTCTTCAAATCTACATAGCTGTCTGAATAGTATTCTTTAATCTTTCTCCATCAAAATATAAAATGATTCTACCATTTAACAAGATGAAAGCTATTAATCTGAAAGCGACAAACACCTGTCACACCCTAAATATAGGCTAACCATTTCCTTCCACTGATGAAACAGTTATTTCCTGTGTCAGTCTTGTTAAAGTATTAGTGCCAAGCCACACAGTCCATAGTAATATATATGCCAAAAACCACAGAATTCTATTCCATTAATCAAGACATGTAAGGAAAAGAGCCTAAGTTTCTTAACTCATATGGGAGAGGTTTAGGCCAGATAAATAGGATCTTAATATTTAGAGCTAGAATGGTCCTTAGAAATTATTTAGTCCAAGTCCTGCAATTTACAGGAAGGAAATGAGACTCAGAGGGGAATGACAGCAAAGTACAATATTTAGGGTCCCTGCAAGCTAAAAAATGTCTGGTTTTATTGTAATTCAATTAATGTTAGGGTAAAAAAAAGTTGATTTCATTTAGAGCTATGAAGGTAAATATGATTCATGTAAATAAGCTTTGAATGTTATTACAGTATTTAATAGAAATTTATTTTACCTCAAGATCTTTCTCACTGATGAACCAGTTTACATTACTTTTGTCTGAAAAACAAAAATAAATATGATTAATTCATTACACATTTTTTAAAACTATCTTCACATTTTAAAAATAGGCTGACAAATAATTTTCAAATTTTAATTTTCAAAACAGAACTTGTTAAAACGAATAACTGTATATGCTATCAATTCTGAATATCAATAAAAATCCTTTGGCTCTTCAAAGCATTTATACAGATACAGTGCCAGGTCACTATGCCTGAACTCCAACAGAATTTGTTTAAATTAAAGATGGAACCAAGCTTGCTGGTTTCTCACTGGCTTCCATTTTGAATTGTATATACAGCCATTAAAAATCAGAATTTTCTCTGATCCACATCAGGATTATCACCTTATCGCTGGGAAGTATATAACAATGCTAGCACTACAGAACTTCAAATTTACTGTATAACAGTACAAAAAGAAGCAAAACCCTTCAGTAAGTCAATGGCTAGTCTTTAATTTTAATATGTAAAACCTGAAGGATGTAGGGACAAAATGTACTTCTTTATATAGCACCTTTCTCTCTCTATTTTTGTAGTCCCATTGTAAACTGTAAATGGCTGTTAGTTCTTCAGCCCATGTCTGCTGGCAACATGTGAGAAGGGTACTATGACTAATGCAGAAGCTGGTGTGTAAACAAAGGGCTGTTGCAGGGTTGTTTTTTTTTTTAAAGCAATGTTAAGATTCTTCCACCCCTCCCCCCCATCTTATTCCTCTATCTCAAATATAGCAATCCTGCCCGACTAGTTACTTTATTCTATCCTATTGAAAGGAAATTTGAAGAGCCATGAGGTAATCTACATTTCTCCAGGCCTATGAGCAGTAAAAAATGTCTTATAGATATATTCTAAAATAAAATATTTTTACTAAGAAAACCAGACTGCTTAAAAATAAAAACTCTGAGGAAGGCAGAGATGTTTCCCTGATGATTATGTTCTTTGTAAGTTTGGAAGCAGCAACCACAGAGCAGAAGGAAGAATACATTAAAGAGCTGCCCCTTTTCTTTGTCCTGCCATAACCACCCACACTAATCAACAGTCAAATGAGCCATTTGGCCCGGACACCAAGTTATGATGTTGAATATCATCTTTGTCATCTCAGTATCCTTCTTAAGCTTCCAAAATATTTGCAAGGAATTTAAAATTTAGTCAGCTTAAGACTGTAAGAGGTAAAAGAAAAAAGGAACCTGTTATTTTGGCACCAAACAAGAATATGGTAATGAATAAGATAGCTTCTAAAGGTCAAATGTGCTCTATTTAAAATGTTATCCCTGAATTTAGTGATATTCTAGGTTATAAACTAGCAATTCCTCAACAATTTACTGCACATTTTTAATAAATATGAAGTTTCTTCATGAGGTTCTGAGTCTTCACTGGATTGGTAATGTTTCTTAACCAGTGCATTAGAGAAAACACTTTGGTGGTGATAACTAGTACAAATTAGTCCTTTCATAGCTCCAGCTTGGCTTTTATTCAGGGACCCTGAGTTCCTTTCTCTTGTCATTTCCATTCCCTCTGGATGCCAAATAATAGGACACAAAGCAGAAGGGTAATAAATGTTTGTTGATTACCTGACAGTATTTTAATGCAGTACAACCACTCATTAATTAATTTTCCCTGGTTCAGGCTCAAAAAAAAAAAAAATTCCCAAAACCACATTTTATAGTCTGCTTTTCTTGCACACTGCCCCCCAAAAAAGGTGTGTGTCCAGCACAGAGTTCCCTATAGATATCATGACCCTCAAACATTGGCCCAATCCAAGAGCACTGCTAAGCCTTCTAAATAAAATCCACAAGCACTAAGAAGAGCACATCCTAAATATCCATTCAGGAAGAAATCAAGCAGATTAAGAATGCCTACTGTCCATATTTATTCACAGGGATAACAACCCACATATATACTTTGGGCAGGCTTTCCAAAAGGATAATGAACAGACTGAACTCTGTTTTAGGCAAGTTGCTAGATGCTTTTAATGACCCCAAGCATCTATCTCCCTGAAAAAAGAAGTATCTTTTCAACAACTTTCTTTGAATGTTGCAGTATGGCTGCAAGTCATGGAATATCACAGTATTAAAAAAATTAAAGTTTTGGATTCAAAGGACAATGCAAAACATTACCAACAGACTATTTTATAGGAAACACAATGTCAAGACAATGATGAGGATACTTATAGAACCCAAGAGAGGGTGAGGACAAATCAGAAACTGAACTGATAAAACATAATGGCCTGGAAAGTTGTGTGATAAAGGCAGTCAATAGCAGTAAGTCAGGAGAGACATTCATGGTATAGGAGACTTCTAATCCATGGCAGTCTTGGGTAACCAGTATTGGTTAAGTGTTTATTTTGTGCCAGGGTCTGAAGCCATACTATTGTATTGTCTGTCTTATTTCTGTCACCTTCTGAGTATTTTTTAAAAGGTGCTTCAGCAATCCTCTTTCGCATCTTTGTTTTCTTTCCTTGTTTTTGCCGTCCTACGCCTCCTTTTATAACCCAACCCACTCCTGAAAAAAGGGGGACAGGGAATTGTTGTAACAAATACTCATAGCAAAATAAATCTGCCTGTTGGCTGTTTCCAAAAATGTAAGTATTATTCTGTATCCTGAGTTCATCACTAGTCTATAAACAAAAAAGGCAGGAAATATCATTCCTCAGAAATTGTTGGTAGTTATTGCATTATGGGTCAGGATTCTTAAGTCTTTCAAAATTGTTTGTTTTTTACAATGATGTTGTTTACAAATAGTCTTCCTGGTTCTATTCATTTCATTGTGCAATAACTGATAAATATATTTAGAAGTTTTTCCAAAATGCAGCCTTTCATCACATTTTACATAGAACTACTTATCCCTTTCACTCATAGACCACAATTTTCCCAGTCATCTCCCCACCCCACCCCCAATAGATGGGAGTCTATTTTCCAGTTTTTTCAACTAGAAAAAAGGTTATTATATTTTTTTTATTTTTTATTTTTTTTATAATTTTATTTATTTATTTAATTTTTTACATTCATTTTCACAAATTTTTGGGTTCCAAATTTTCTCCCCTTTTATCCCCTCCCCCCACCCCAATACCCCAAGCAATCTAATTTTCCCTATCTCCAATCTGCCCTCTCTTCTGTCATCCCTCCATTCTCTTGTCTCCATCTTCTCTTTTCTCCTGTAGGGCCAGATGACTTTCTATTCCTCCTTAACTGTATGTCTTCTTTCCTAGTTGCAACAACAATACTAAACAGTTGTTCCTAAAACTTTGAGTTCCGAATTCTCCCCATCCCTCCCTCCCCACCCATTCCCTTTGGGATGGCAGGCAATTCAATATAGGCCATATCTGTGTAGTTTTGCCAATGACCTCCCTGATAGTCGTGTTGTGTAAGACTAACTGGATTACCATCCCTCCTCACCTGCCCCTCCTTGTTTCTCTTCTGTCTTTTGATCCTGTCCCTCCCCAAGTGTTGACTTCAAATTGCTCCCTCCTCCCTTTGCCCACCCTTCCATCATCCCCCCCCTTGCAATATCTCTTTCTCCCCCACTTTCTTATACTGTAAGATAGGTTTTCATACCAAAATGAGTGTGCATTTCACTCCTTCGTTTAGTCAAATGTGATGAGGGTAAACTTCTTGGTTTTTTTTGTTTTGTTTTGTTTTTCTCAGCTCTCCTCTTTTTCCCTCCACTAAGAAAAACTCCTACCTGCCTCTTAAATGACATATAGTTACCCCCTTCCCTTTCCCTCTCTTTCCTCCCCCTACATTTCTCTCTCACCATTTACCCTAGTTTCTTTTAAGGTATGGTCCCATCCTATTCAGGTCAATCTGTGCTCTCTATCTCTGTATGTGTGTGCATGTGTGTATGTGTGTGTGTGGTCCCACCAACTACCCAGATACTGAAAAGTTTTAAGAGTTAGAAATATTGTCTTTCCCTGTATGAATGTAAACAGTTCACTTCTGGTAAGTCCCTTAAGACTTCTCTTTGCTGTCTACTTTTTCATGCTTCTTCTCATTCTTGTGTTTGAAAGTCAAATTTTCTTTTCAGCTCTGGTTTTTTCATCAAGAATGATTGAAAGTCCTCTGTTTCATTGAAAGACCATATTTTCCCTTGAAGTATTATACTCAGTTTAGCTGGGTAGGTGATTCTTGGTTTGAGTCCTAGATCCTTTGCCTTCTGGAATATCCTATTCCACGCCCTTCGATCCCTTAATGTAGAGGCTGCTAGATCTTGAGTTATCCTGATTGTATTTCCACAGTACTAGAACTGTTTCTTTCTAGCTGCTTGTAAGATTTTTTCCTTGAGCTGGGAGTTCTGGAATTTGGCCACAATGTTCCTAGGAGTTTCTCTTTTTGAGAATCACCTCAAAACCACCTCTTTCAGGTGGTGATTGATGGATTCTTTCAATACTTATTTTGCCCTCTGGTTCTAGAATGTCAGGGCAGTTTTCCTTGATAATCTCATGGAAGATGATGTCTAGGCTCTTTTTTTGATCATGAGTTTCAGGAAGTCCCATAATTTTTAAATTGTCTCTCCTGGATCTATTTTCCAGGTCAGTTGTTTTTCCCATGAGATATTTCACATTCTCTTCCATTTTTTCATTTTTTTGGTTTTGTTTGGTGATTTCTTGGTTTCTCGTAAAGTCATTAGACTCCATCTGTTCCATTCTAATTTTGAGAGAACTATTAAATTCAGTGAGCTTTTGAGCCTCTTTTTCCATTTGGCTCATTCTGCTTTTGAAAGCATTCTTCTCCTCATTGGCTTTTTGAACCTCCTTTGCCAATTGAGTGAGCCTATTTTTAAGGTGTTATTTTCCTCAGCATTTTTTTGGGTCTCCTTTACCAAGGTATTGACCCGTTTTTCATACTTCTGTTGCATCTCTGACATTTCTCTTCCCAGTTTTTCCTCCACCTGTCTAACTTGCTTTTCAAAATCCTTTTTGAGCTCTTCCAGGGCCTGAGCCCACCCGCCACCCCCCTGGGGTGTCTGGGGTACTGAGGCCCCGCCCTCCACATCTTTCCCTGATGGCAAGGATACGTCCTCATCATCAGATCCGAAGGTCGGGATCATTTGCATTTGTTGGAAAAAACTCTCTAAAGTCTTATTTTTCTTCCCTTTTCTAGGCATTTTCCCAGCCAGTTACTTGACCTCTGAGATTCCCTTCCACCCCCGCCTGGATCCGCCCAGACAGTGCTTGGCCTCTGAGACTTAAATGGGCTTTCCTCCTGCTGGCTGTCAATCAGTGAGGTTTAGTTCAGGTGCTGGGGTGGGGGCAGGGCCGCCTCCCTGGCTCCGATCCCTCAGGGGCTTTATGCAGAGACTTTCAGGAATGGAGCGGGTGGGGGCGGGGTGGGGGGCCCGCCTCCCAAGCCCAGCTCCGTTGGGGGCTTTAAGCAGAAGCCTTCAGTAATAGAGCGGGGTGGGGGCAGGGTCGTCTCCCAGGCTCAGCTCGGTCAGGTTTTATGCAGGAATCTTCCGTAATGAAGATCCTGCCTGTTGCTGGGGGATTCCTGAGTATTGGGCCGCTGCCGCCCCAGCCGCCGCCCACACCTCTGCCTCTGCCGCTTCCTGCCCCCGTCCCTGCCGCCGCCGCTTCCTCCCGAGGGTGCCCGAGTCACGGAGATGCCCTGCTTCCCCTCTCCTCCAGCCCGGCCTTCTCTCTCACTGACCTGTAGCTTCTGTGGGCGGAGGGACTTTCCCGGCTGCCAGAGCCTCCGTCTCTGATGCCTGCTTGGATCAGATTCTCTGGGGCCGCGGCCAGGGCAGCGCTGGGGGTGGGGTCCACTTTCCGGGGAGCGCCAGACCCTGGGGATGGGTCTCCAGGGCTCCCTGGAACGGAAATCTCTTCCACTCCGTTTCTGCACACCTTGTATTGACCCAGAAGTTATGGGGGACTCTTTTTACATTAATTCTGTGGGCTTTTGGTTTCGGAGCTCGTAGACGTGCGTCCTTCTACTCCGCCATCTTGGCTCCCGCCGAAAAAAGGTTATTATAAACATTTTTGGTACTTATGGGTAATTTTCCATTCTAAAAAATATTTCTGGAACATAGACCATAGGAGGTTCAAGAGTAAGCACAATTTGATGACTTTTCGGGTCTTTCCAGAACAACTGAGCCAGTCTGCATCTCCATCCACAGCAGATAAGTACACTTGTATTAATGTGGCCTCTTTAACAATTATTTTCATCTTTCATCATCTTAGCCAATCTAATTGTACAAGGCAGAACCTCAAATTTTTTAAATTTATATTTCCCTAATTACTAGGGATTTGGACCATGTTCTCATATAATTATTGACAGCTTGGCTTTCTTCCTTATAAAATTGCCTGTTTAGATCTATTAGAGAATGACTTTTATTATATGACTATCTGAATCAATTTCTTATAGATCATAGCTATGAAACTTTTATCATAAAAGATGAGTGCAGATTTCTCAGTTACCTATTTCCTTTCTAATTTTAGGTTGGTTTTCATTGGTTTTCACCTGTGAAAAAAGTTTTAAAAAAATTTATATAATAAAAATTGCCCATTTAATTTTTTGGGATTCCTTCTTATCACTATCTACCACTTGTTTGGTCATGAGTTCTTCTCTTCTAAATTCCTTATGATATTATGTGCTTAATACATAGATAACTATCCAATTGACGGGGATCTCCTTAATTTCCAGTTCTTTACCTCTGCAAAAAGAGCTGATACAAATATTTTTTCACATGTGACATTTTCCTCGTTTTTGATCTCTTTGGCACATAAGTGTAGCAGTGGCATTTTAGGGGCGAAAATGAATGTAGAGTTTAGGTTGGGGTCAAAAGGTCCAAATTGCTTTCCTACATGGCTACCAACTCATAGCTCCACCAACAGTGTATATTAAATGCATATATTTTCCCATAGTCCCTCTAGCATTTCCTTTTGTTTTGGTCATCTTTGCCATTCTCATGGGTGTGAATTGCATCCTTAGAATTATTTTGATTTTCATTTTTTGAATCATTAGTGATTTGGAACATTAAAAATAAATATGACTGTATATAGCTTGGACCTCTTCCCTTAAGAACTGCCTTTCTTCCTTTTCCACTCCTGTTTCTTTATTGAATGTATTTCTAAACCAAGCTCCTTATAGGAGCAAGTCTGTGTTCTACCCTCCTGTGACACTTCAGATAAAAGATGTTAAAGTGGCATCCCTTTTCCAAATCTCCTGGATCTTCTATTTGCACATTTCCTCTACTCTTCTTCCCTCCCCTCTGTATAATTTTCTCCGCTTATTTTATTTTAAAATCATCAAAACATAACAAAACCATTCCTATGTTTTGTCATATGTGACTTCTATGACCCTTAGGAGACATGAAGAGACATTTGTATGATTGCCTTTCAATTAGAATGTAAAAACAGTTCATCCTTATAAAGCTCTTTCTGACTGCTTATATGCTTACATTAACCTTTTTACGTTTCACCTGACTCTCATGTTTATGTTTCAAAGTTTCTACTCAGCTTTGGTCCATTCAACTGTGTGCTATTTGAGAGCAGGGACTGTTGTGTATCCTGTCTTTGTATCCTCAATGCTTAGCACAGCACCTGGCATTTAGTAAGTACTGAAGAAATGCTTCCTAACTTGGTCTTTTGATTAGTACTGTCTGGTCTTGTAATATTGGACTTATAATTAAGGTAACATTACCTTATGTTTGGTTCTTCTGAACTTCTGATTACTTATGAAAGGTTATATAATTCTTGCCCTAAGTTGATAATCTTTCTTCTAAGTCTTTCCTCAGTAGCTCTCATTTTTTCAGTTCTTTCCTCCAGCTCTCTTATTTTATTTCTAACCTCTTTTCTTTTAAAGATCTTACATCGTCTTGTGGAATTTCTAATGTTAGTTTTTTTCTGTCAAGCTTTGCTTACAGGTGTTCTAATTCTCTTTTGCTTGGCTTGTCTTGGGTTTCCTTGGCCCTAAAACTGTTTATTCTTACCTCCTGAATGAGACTTTATGTTAGGGTAAGGGTCTGCACTCTTTTGGTGGAACACAACATCATAACTCTCTCCACCTCCCCTTCCACCATGAAATGTGTCCTCTTCTGTTCCCTAGGGACTGGTTTGGTTGAAGGGGCCAGTCTAATTCTGTTGCACAGTTCTTGCCTTCGTCACTTGCCTATTGGTCAAATTTGAGATCTTGTGCAGGAAAGATGACTCAATATAGTTTTCAGAGTCTGGGGCTCTTCTGATGCTTTTCCTGGAGCAGCTATCAGAAGTGGGAATTGTACTATTTCTTCATCTTCTGCCCTCTAGATGGTACTTCCCTCCTAAAAATCCCATCTTCTGTCTCCCTATCCCCATCTGTTTCTACCCTATGTTGTTTCTCTTTGCATGAGAATGTGTGAGGATAAGATGAAGGTGAGTCTCATGCCTGGGATGCCTTCCTCCCTCTCTGTTTCTATCCTTTTCATCTCAAGCACTCCTATTCTGTGAGATAACAAGTTCTAGAAGAAGGAGCGTATGGCTGAATTCTCTTTGGTTTTCTTTACTTGCTTTACTGGGGTACTGTAAGGGATCTGAGCTCCTATACACCATAATACTGCCATTTTCCCATAGTCTTCTAAGAACTTTCCCAAAACGATGTGCTACAACGTAAAGAAAACTGGTTCCTGAATTAGAAGACCTGGTTTCATAGCCCATATTTGATGCATACTTCTTGTATCACTTTGAACAAGTCTTTTAAGTACCCCAGGCTTCAGTTTCCTCACCTATAAACTGAAGATGATGAAAAATGATTGCTTCTGGGGTCTCTTCTAGCTTTTGCTCCATGATCCAGTGTTTTCCTTAGATGGTCTTTCCTTCTTTAGCTTCTATAGACACTTTGCTCTAGGTTCTCCTCCAATTTTTCTTAGTCTCTTTTCTTGATTCATGATTTGTCTCTACTCTGCCAAGTAAATGTATGCCTCAAGGTTTTGGCTTAGAATCTCCTCTCTTTTGTTATCATCTGCTCTTGTAGGATCAACAATCATATATGGTTTTCACATTAAGGGGAAGCTTTAATCTATGTGAATTCCAGTTCAGCAATGCCAACTGGTGTAGTGGATAGAGTTGGACTTAAAAATCAGAAAGATCTGTGTCTGAACCCCTTTTTCGGCAATTATTAGCTGTGGATCCTTGGGTAAGCTACTTAACTCCTCTAAGTTTCCTTACTTGGAAAATGGGGCTAATAACACCCAGTTGCCAGGATTGTTGTGGTGGTAAAATGATACACAAACACACACACAATACACGTATGTACACCTATATGTGTATTTGTACATCTGTACAAATGTATACATACACCCCTATGTTTGCAGCAATGGTGATCATAACTTTTAAAACAGAACTCATCATATGCTCCCATAAACTAGTTCTTCCTCCAAGTGTTCCCATTCTTTTCAAGAATCTACCATCTTCTCAAGTATTCAGTTTCATAACCCTGATTCTTCTCTCATCCTTACCCTCTATTCTGGGCCAGTACTAACTCTAGCCAGACTGGAGATTCAAGTTCTACTTGGAGTGCAAATACTTGTAGAACATATAATACAAACAAAAGAACAGTTCTTGTAATAAAGAATTAAAATAATATAGTTACTAAAAACAGACCGCTTCTCTCCATCTCTGCATGCCTTGGGTTTACAATGTTGGATCAAAAAGATACCTTGTAGGGCAGTAAAAACTCTGCAAGGCCTTAGGAATCTGAAAACTGAATTTTTTATGCTATTTTTATTCCACAGCAATAAAATCCTGAGAATGGTTACCTTATAAGGAAACCATCTCGAGCTACATAAAATAAATGCCCTTCCTACATCCTTCCATCCAGTCAATTTCCCTGACCAGAGATGGGGAACCTGTGGCCTGAAGGCCACATGTGGCCTTCTAGGTCCTCAAATGCAGCCCCTGTGATTGAATCCAAACTTCACAGAACAAATCCCCTTAATAAAAGAATTTGTTCTGTAAAACATGGACTCAGACAAAAGGTGGCACTCCGACCTAGAAGGCCACATGTGGCCTCAAGGACACAGGTTCCCCATACCTGGCCCAGACCAATTGATTCTATTTCCAAAACATATCTTAATGAGCTTTTAATCTAGCTAAGTAATAATGTAGTGAGATAATAACAGTGCATTAGGTAATATGAACTGCAAAATGGAATTCCTGACTTCTAGTCTTTAAATAACACCTCTAGTCTTTAAAAATCACCTTGGGTGAGTTACTCAAAGGTTTCTAGGTCTGTTGACTCTATAATGTAAGACAAAAAAATTTTCATTCAACAAACACTTAAGTTACTATTCTGTCTGAAGAACTATGGTAAACAGCCTAACAGGCACGAAGATGAAACAATACAGTCTATACCTTCAAGAAAATTACTATGAATTAAGTGGGCTCTGATGTATATCTGTAAGAACAATGAATAATGGTCAAAGACCTAAATACAAAATATTAATAACATGCGAAGATATTCCTCTCAAGACAACTTTAAAATACTACCTTAAAACTGCTAGTGAGGAAGCAGGCATTGTAATAAACTGTTGGTGAGACTGCAAACTGAGGCAAACATTTTGGACAACAGTATAACAATATGCAGCAAGTTAAAAAAATGATCATAACTTTAGGCTGTTAGGTCTTTGTCACTTTTAAAAAATACCAGTAAAAGGCAAAATGGAGTGTCTGTATATAATTATTTATAACTATTATGTTTCTAATACCACAAATCCAAATCAACCTTCATGTTTAAGAACCACAAAACAGAATATTGTAAAGCCATAAAAATGAAACACACACACACGTTAATATCTATACGAAGTAGTGCAAAGTAAAAACAGAAGAACCAGAGATATCTAAACACAAAACACAAGAGTATTTTTAAAAAGAAAAGAATTTCACAGCTGCATTAACTTTGACCTTCACAAAATTTTTAGCCATGTGGTACAGTGGAAAGAGCATTGGGTTTGAAGTCAGAGAACCTAGATCCAAATCTGAGTTTGGCTTATCTGCTCCCTTGTCATCTTGGGCAAGTCATGGAATACAGGATTTGGACTAGCTAATTCTTCATGCTCTTTTCACCTCAACAATATGTAGTTCTGTGTCGTTATATTTTCTAACTCCTGCCAGAAAGACTGAGATCAGAGCAAGTGTTGGTGACGTCTGGGGCAGGGCACAGAATAAAAGCGCCCGACTTGCTGATTCTGTTGTTGGTTAATTCTTCTTGTTCTGCCTTACTAAAGGCAGGGAGCTTGGGCAAGTCTGCCCTCTCTTGTGTGTGTTCAATTGTTCTGATGAATAGTCATTAAAGGAAACAAGCGAATGCACAACAAATATCAATGATAAATAACTGTACCGCAGAGGTGCAGAAATAATCAAAATGCAAGGGCCAAGATGCCCAGTACAAAGGTTTGGTCTAACTGACGCAGAGGAAATTTAACAAAGATTTCAGGTAGAGGATGGAAGAATTAACCTCTGGAGTCATCCTTGAAGGAAGAGAATACATTTCACGAACAGGTCACCACAAGAGAAAAGGTACAAAGTGTAAAACATATCTCAGTTTGGTTGGAAAGAACAGCGAATGTACAGCATAAGAAGGAGATTATTGTCAACTGAGAAAAGGATGAGGATGTGGACTTGTGCTAATTTTCCATGTCTCTTTTAGAACAAGGAAATAATACAGACTTGAATTTTACTGAAAATTTAAAGTCTATTTGTTTATTAAAAGCTTGTATTAAAGCAAAAAGTACACCATATAGTGTAGATTATTTTTGGTTTGTTGCACTGACTTATCCAGATTTTGTGAAAATGAAGTAATACCACCATGAGGAGGCAGACAGTGCATTAGACATGAAGACTCAAAACAATGGGCTAAAGTCCCAGGAGATACTTGGAAAGGTCTAAGCTCTGTGGCTTCATCTAAAACACAGAGATTACATTATTTACACAGGATCATGGATTTGGGGTTGGAAGGGACCTTGGAAGTCTTCTCCAATACTTTAAATTTGCATACGAGAACAGCAGAGCTGGGATTTGAAATGAGGTTCCATGACTCCAAGTTCAAAACTATTTCTATCACACTAACAATGGTATATGAAAGTAACCCCCTATTACTATGCAGTAAAAGATAGTATGAAAATTTCAGAGAAAGCTGGCCAAGTATATAAAGATGAAGAGTGAAATCACTGGTACTAGGGGAACAATTTATACCATGATCACAACGAAAAACAAAACAATGAAAATCTTTAGCATTCTGATTATTCAGCAAACGATGACTCCAGAAACCTTTAGGCAGGGAGATGGTGGTTTCTAGGTGTGAGATGAAGCATAATGTTATTGTTTAGTCATTTCAGTCATGTCTGACTCTTCACGAACTCAACTGTTGTTTTCTTGGCAGATACTGGCACAGTCATTTCCTTCTCCAGCTCACTTTACCAATGAGGAAACAGAGCTGATGGGGTTAAGTGACGTGCCCAAGGTCACATCACTAGTAAGTTGTCTGAGGCCACATTTGAACTCAGGTCTTTCTGACTCCGGATCTGACACTCCACCCACCGCATCACCTATCTGCTCTACATACTACACCTCTACAGAGTCCAATACACTCCACAGTTATGAGACAAATGCTTTGTGATCCTTAATATTTAATATGATTGCAAAATATAATTATTAACAAAATAATGCCAAAATGTTAGTAAGTCACTGATAATGTTCAAATTTAAATCTGACCTAAAATTAGTATTGGAAAGCAAGTTAAACCACCGTGAATGCACGCTCTGACGTGCTGACATACATCTATTAATTGTTTAGCATGCCAGTCGCTATGCTATGTGCTGGAGATACAAAGAAAAACAAAACCATGGTCAGAGACCCTCAAGAATGTGGAGAAGACCTATAATGGAGAAGCCCACATGCAAACAGCACTGTATGTAAAAGAAACAGACTGAAAATGAGAGGTAAACTCAAAGGGAAGGCATAGTGGTGGGAGTGACTGAGAAAGGTCTCCTGAAGAACTGGGATTTGAGCTAAGCCTTGAAGAAATCTAGGACACAGGGCTGAGGAAGGAGAGAACAGACATAGGGGACAGACAGTTTGAAGTGTATGGAGAGAGAAATGACGTGTTGTGAAAGGAAGAGCCAGGAAACCAAAGTCACTGGATTGCAGAATATGTGGAGGGCAGTAAGAAGACTGTAGAGATGGGTGGGGACCAGGTTGTGGAGTGCTTAACAAGTCAAATTAAGAATTTTATATTTGATCCTAAAGGTAACAGTCATTGGAGTTTACTAAGTGGAGGCATAATGTGGACAGACTTAAGCTTTGGCAGCATCGTCCTTTGAAGGATGGAGAGGAATAGAGAGATCTTTGTGGTATGGAGAACAACCAGAAACCTACTGTAGTAATCCAGGCATGAGGTGAGAAAGGCCTGCAACAGGATGTTGGCTATATGACCTGAAGGAAGAGGCTTATATAACAAGAAAAGTAATGAAGACAGACTTGGCAAATGATTGGACATATGAGATGAGAGTAAAGAGATGAAGATGACATCTAGGTTTCAAGCCTAGGTGACTGTGGAGACAATGGTGCCTGGGATAATAGGGAAATTTAAAAGGAGAGAGAGAAAAAAAGTGTTCTTTCCATTACCACCCATCAGTCCTTAAGAGTAGGGACTGTTACTAATTTTTGTCTTTGCAGCACTAGGGCCTAGTAAACTCTCTTGTATCCAGTAGGCATCGTGTACAAGGTAGGTTGTTTAATTAATGCTTGCCGAAATGAAAGTTTGGACATTGTTGAGGGTAATCAGATTAAGAAACTTAACTCTCCACATGAGAGTTCACAAAATACTCCAGAAACTGCAAGGGTTCTTAACCAAGTGTCCATGAACTTAAAAAAAAAATATATATATATATATCTGAAAACTGTTTTTCAATGTGATTGCTTTCCTTTGTAATCCTATATATTTTATTTTACATAAAATATTATTCTGAGAAGGGGTCCATCGGATCCACCAGACTTCTAAAAGGGTCTATGACACATAAAGTTAAGAATCTCTGCTGAAGGCTTCTCTTTGTTGAAATGTTCTAGATAGCATATTTATAATCTGTATTGCTCGTCATCTTTGTGTGTGGCACTACTGACTAGCAACCATGATGAATATAGTGTATCTATAAACCTCTGTGATTTTAATAACCTACAAAGTGCTTGAAAGTTTCCATTCATACTAAACAGAAAACAAAGAAGTATTTCTGTTTAAAAACAAAACAAAATGAAACTTCAATATAAATCATACAAGAATAATGAATGTTTTCAAAAATTTTAAATACAAAATATTTTTAAGGAACTATATCAATAACAAATTAGAAATAAATTTGTTAGAAATTTAAACAATTTACTATCCCCTGGGAATACCTCATACTAACTGTCACCATAGAAAAAAGAAAACGTCTGACAGTTGGGGTCTATGACATGGAATTTATAATCCCTATGCACTATACTCTATTGAGGGCTACTGCAGGGTTAAATACACATGAATTAAGAGTGTTTAATCCAACTACAGATACTTTCTTTTCATATTTAAAATAGCTTTCTTTAAACACTATAAATACAAAACACATGAGCTGCTTTTAATAGTAAATACACAGACATCTCCAGAATGTTTTCAGAAAAACCTAAAGGTCAAATAAAAAACAAAACAACTTTTAGCACGTCTTTCCTTTAAAAAAGGAAAAGAGCTGTGTGTAAGGTGTACTGCCAAAATCATAAATCTTTACTGAAAAATAATAAAAGTATTATTTCAGACTGCCAGAAAAATAATATAACCATTACTAGCAATATTAGTGCACAAAAATGATAACAATGCCGAGGTTTTACGTGCGTAAAGCATACATATAAATATGTATATACACACATAAATCAAAGTTAAACAGTTTCTACCTGGTTTTATGCACTCCCTTTCAAATACTGTTCTCCTAGAGTAGTGGCCTCTGGTGCCGTCTAACATGAATTCACAAAACTCAATGGCTCATGCTTTTTCAAAGCTTAGTGCTAAGTTTGCAGAACAAAGTAGTCTTTTCTCTCTCTTTCTCTCTGTGTCTCTGTCTGTCTCTGTGTCTCTCTCTTTTTGGTGGGCACAAGTATGGGGACCACAGGAACAGTTAAATTCATGGCATGGTTGGTCTACCACACAGTCGGGGGAATTCTTTAAATAGAGCCTGTCACTCTCTTGGCCCATCAATGGGATTTCCTTCTCAAACTGCTGATTCGTTCAGGTACACAACAGAGGAAATTTCAGTTAACCTTTGTTTCACCCCAGGGAAAAATCTGTCTGAAAGTATAAAATGAATAGATTAAAAAAAATAAGCAGCTCAGCCACAGGGCTATTCTCCCAGTCCTCACTGCAGCTTAGGTTAAATAGAGAAAAAGGGGCACTGGAATGTTTCATTGCTAATGGGAAATTAATGGATAATATGGAACTCAGAAATCTGGTTGGTCACACTTATTTTGATGAACAAACCAAACCATCTACACTTTTTGTTTAAGGATGGCCAACTGCTGCCCTTTGATAACAGGAACTTGGGAGAAATGAGCTGTTTCCATATAAAGTGTTATTAAGACGATATAATGAGGTTATTATAAGAGAGGAAGTATTGGTGTGGTTTAAAAAATGCCTGAACTTGTGGAAAACGAATCGAATTCAAGCTCTGTGGGTATAAGGGTGCTTCTCTCTGAACCTCCTTTTCCCATATAGAAAATGAATAGAGTAGATGATTTCTAAGTTTTCCATAATTCTAAACTTTCTACAAAATTTAAATACTTGATAATCAAGTTTTTTTAAAAAAATTCTTCCTGTAAAGAGAAAATAATTATTGATTTTGATCTTTCAAATGAGATTTCTAAAATGCAATATGAAAGAGTTCAGTTTAAAGAAAAATTAGAGGCATATAAAGGAAAGAGGACTTCTTAGTTGAGAATTTATGTAGTATAGAGGTAAAAGGAGGCATTCAAATTTCTATTTGTAAGTGTTCTATTTGTAAATAATGGAAGGACAGTAAATGCAGAAGTTATAGTTGTGGATAAAGGACTAGGAGGGAGATTTTTTTGGTTATTCTCTGAAAAGTAAAGCCTTTTTATATGTTCTTTCTTTGTAGAAACAGATATTTGAAATAAAGTAACCAGGCTGAATTACCTAAAAAGATTCCCCAAAACAAAATTTACTTTATGTAAAACTGCTTATAGTATCCTATCATAATTCCTGTTCATCATTAAAGAAGAACACTGTAACTTCCAAATAAAACAGGAAAATCTATTTCTCTCTACCATATTTTCAAAGTAAAAAATAATTTAGTATCTACTTTGCCCAGGAGCTTCCTCTTTTTGATCTTGTATCTGAAGAGTAAGAGATATCGTTCCTGTGCTTAAAGGATCGAAGAAGAGTGTAGGTAAGACATTGGTACCAGTACCTTTTTGTTCCTTCCAAAATTATAAAGACTTTATTGCCCTCTTTCAATTCAACAGAATTCAAATTTTCAGCCAAATCAGAGATTAACAACCAAAAAGAGTCCTCATCTTCAAAAGCCTTACATTATGCTAGGAAAAGACATGTACAGAAATAAAATTTTAAAATATACAAAGTATATTCATACACACGCACACACACACACACAAAGTGATTATGGGTAGGGTGGCTCTGACAACTGGAGATCAGTTTCACTTTAGGAGATAGTACTTGACCTTTGCTTTGAAGAAATCTAGGGATTTTAAAAGGCAATGATGCGAAGGGAGGGCACTTCCTGCACAAATAAAGGTTAAAAACAACAATTACACATCTATATAAGTCCATTTATGTAAGTATACATACATATATTCTGATAGATGTCACCACACCAAAATTCAAACTCAAACAATATGGAATAAAAAAGTGTTCAAAATATAGACCAATAAAATGGAGTGAAAACAGCATGTGGTCTTATGTCATTCCCAACATTCTTTTTCTAGAGCAGATCCTTAAGATGTTTTCAGTAAGCCCACAGAAAATGAGCTTACTTTTAGCTAATTACTAAGAGCAGTTATTTTATCTACCAGTGCAGTTATTTTCACAACATTAAAATTAAACAATAACAGACTGTTTATATCAGTTATCTCAATGCTATTTCTATTTGAACATCCACTGAAAAAAGAATGAGATTATTATCATAAGAGTAATAACTATTAAAGCTTAAGAGGGAAAAGATGAAGACCCTGAGATCATTAAAAATTTAACAGATTCCAAAAATTACACCTAATATTATAAAACAGATGACAAAAACAGTACAGAAATCTCAAATTATTTTGAAAAGTAAATAGGCAAACTTAGATTGGAATAAGAAAAGTTATTTTTGATGATTTGGTACTGGTTAAAAAAATAATCAGGAGAATAGATGAGGAACACAACAAAGAAGAAAACAAAGCTAGTGACTCAAGAGTTTACCTCAAAGACTACAGCTACAGGAATAATGAATAAACTACTCAACAAAACTGTTGGGAAAAATAAATAGTAGTCTGTCAGAAATTATCAAAAGTCCAACATTTAACACTATATACTAAGACAAATACCAAATGTACATACAGCTTAGATCTAAAGGGTGACAACAAGTCAGAAGAGCAAAGGATCTATGCCTTAGAGAAGAGTTCATGACCATACAAATGATAGGGAGGAACTCAGAAGATCCATTTTTGATTATATAACATTTACAAGTATTTTTGGGGAAAAAAACCTAATACAGCTAAGATTAAAAGGAAAACATTTAACTGGAAAAAAAGTTAACAAGTCTGAAAAAGTTCTTATTTCATTCACATTCACACACATGCATATATATATATATGTATAATACACACACATAACTGATTAAAATTTATAAGAATAAGAGCCATTTATTCCCCAATTGACAAATGGTCAAAGGATATGGACACACAATCCTCAGAGAAATCAAATTATCAATCCTAGCTTTATTCTAGCTCACTCTCCAGATTGTTTCACTTCAGAATTCCTGCCTGGAAGTCTGCTCCCCAGAGTGTGGGTCCCTGGTCAGGACCGTCATTTGTTGAGGGGGCTCTAGCTACGCTGCGCACTCCACTTCCATCTCAATTCATTTTTCACTCTACTCCAGCTTCCCCACCTGCTTTTTCCTTTGCTTTATGGGTACCTTTCCCTAATTTCTTCCCTTTCAGTTTCACTTTATATTTTGTTTTTCTACCTATAAAAATTTTCTTTGAGAGAAAGCATGGTTTTGGTTTCATTTTTTTTTCTTTCATAGGTGTACCCCTAACATTTAGTAAAGTACAGGTATACAGTAAACACTTAATGTTCTACTTATTTAACACCATATTTTAAAATGTTTCAAATCACTAGTAATTAAAGAAATGCAAATTAAGGTAACTCTGTCATTCTATTTCATACCCACCAAGTTGGCAAAAATGATACAAAAGGAAAAGTACTGGCAGGGTGCCAAGAAAACTGGCACATTAATGTACTGTTGCTGAAGCTTTGAATTGGTAGTCATTCAAGAAAGTAACATGAAACTATGCCCCCAAAGTAACTAAACTATGCATACCATTTGATGCTACAAAACCACTAATACTGAGTCTATACTCCAAAAGGGATAAAAGAGAGGAAAGACTCATGTACAAAAAATATTATAGTGGTTTTAAAAATTAAGTAGTGGCAAAGAATTGGAAACAAAGAGGATATGCATCTACTGGGGAATAGCTGAATAAATCATTCTATATGAATGAAATGGAATAGTAGTGAAGCAAAAGAAATGATAAAAGGGATAAAAGGTACACTTTCAGAGAAACTTCAGAAGACTTGTATTAAATGATATAGAGTGAAATGAGGAGAAACAGGAAAAAAAATTTATTCTATAATCATGTGCTATAAATGAGCAACTTTGAAAGACCTAAGAACTCTGGTCAATGCCAGTGATGAAGAATAAGAATGCTAACTCTTCCCCTGATAGAGAGATGATGATGAATTTGTAGAGATACACTTTTTGGACATAGCTAACATGTTTCCAATGACTATGGTATATGTTACAAAGGTTTTTGTCTTCTTTTTCTTTTTCCCTTTTATTGAGGGAAGTAAAATGCTTTTTAAGTGAAAATATTTTTAAATAGTTCTTTTTGAGTTTAAATTTAACTAGCAGACCAATTATACTGATTTGGAGCAATTTTCAAAAGCTATTATCTGTCATAACTATCATGAACAAATGTATTATCCCACATCATTTGTCAAAAAGTGTAAAAACATTTCAAGATCAGTATCCAAAAGTGTATGTGGCAACTAGTGCAATAGTAAGAACTTTAGGAGTAAAGATAGAGTTACCAAGGAATTATAAGGATACACATTAAACATGACTAAGAGAGAAACAACTTGAGACAGCTATTAAGATTTTGTGCTAAGGCATAGATTATATCAATATTCAGATAGTATGTACTATATTAAAACTTGAACTCCTTATCTCCCCATTGAAAATAACAAAAAAAGAAGCATTGAGAATGGTATTTGGAAAACAAAAGTGTATCAGAAATTCCAGATTCTTTTAATTAGGGGGAAGAAAATGGGAATGAGCATATAGCACCTACTATGTGCAAGGCTGTATGCTAAGTACTTTTAAAATAATATCTCATTTGATCATTATTTAAATTAATTAAATATTAGTTAAACTTAATTAGCCACTGGAAAAAAAACCAGAAAAGATTAAGATGACACAAGAAGTCTAAGAAGTACAAAAATGATAATTCAAGATCACTCAAAAAATTTTACTACAAAGTTTTGAAAAATAAATCTGAGGCAAGAGAGCATGTGAAAATTTTCTAGTTATTATTATGGTCATAAGAAATCCAACATAATGAAAATACAAGTTAGATCAAATGAGAAACAGAAATTCTATTATTAATACAATGAATGAGAGAAATTAAATCAAAATAGCTTTTAAACTCCAATCTCTCTGAGAAAAAAAATAAAAAGGAAAGCAGAAGAAATGAATAATATCCAGAATTGTTGTTTCAAGGGCTTCACAGTGGGACATGAATTCCTTAGCAAAGCACTTTAATAGCTTTCTTTCAGATGTAAAAGACACTACTTATCTATTATCAAAGGACTAAACATAGTATGATTATGTGTTTGTGTATTTTATGCAAACACACAGTTTTGACCATAAAAAATATGATCACCAATAACAAAATGCTATATTGTCCAAGGAACAAAATGAACGCGCCAGGAAGTCCTAGAAAGGCAGAAAACAGCTTCAACATTCTGCCACCTCAAGCTGCTCCAAAGTGCACTTACACTCACACACACACTCCCTTTATTGATTATAAGTCAGTTCTGTACTTCTGGTTTATTCTTGTACTACAAATACATAAAATAGAACCAAGTGTAATGAGGACACTAAATATAGTGTACACCTAGAAAATTATTTTTTACAACATGCAACCAATATATTAATATCAAGAACAATTCATAGAAAAACTAGCATTTTGAGGAGACGTTTTGTAAGATCATCATAGTTCTACCTAGCTTTAAATCCGTTATCATCTCTCCTAAAAGGAACTAAATTAGCCTCCAAATTAAAGAAATTTTAAACCAAACATCTTATTAATCATTTTATTTTGAGACCCAGGTCAGGACTCTGGCAGTTTTAAGTTCAATATTGCAAAATAAGGTAGTCATAGATCATACAAGAGTTCACAAAATTAGATTTACGCAGCCATAGCCGAAGAAGGATATTTAACACATTCGGCAATGAGGATACTTGGAGTTGATTCAAACAAGTCAAGTATGAGGGTGGTCTAAACACCACCCCTCCTCCCATTCCCTATCTCATAGTGGCTGCTTTGTACTCAGGTGATGAAGAAATGATATTAATAGTCTGAACCTTTAGTCCCCAGAGCCAAACAAGTGTCTAAGAAAAAGTAATCTAACTTGTAAGGGAGAGAAAGGTTAAAATATTGTTCCTAACACGTACTTGATGAATATGGATGATATTAAATTATATGATTCCAATGAAAAATGAATTAAATTGCTCTTGTGTAATTTTTCTTCAATGATACTAAAGTATTATTTGGACTCAAGTGTAAAATTCTTGACAAACACTAAGGAACAAGAGACTCTGAGATTTAGTCCAACAGTTACAATAAGCCAACAGATGAAGGTGATACATTCTGTTCTCTCCTAGGCAAGATGCAGGATCTAAGGATATGACAGAAAAAATTTTGGCTGACTACATTAACTTCTTGGCATCCTGAAAGAAAATCTAAATGGGAAGAACATGTTTAAATCAATTAATACCTACACAATACCATTCTTGATGTATATTTTAGAATAATCAAATACATCATAAAAGATTCAGGGAGCACATTAACAAAAAATCTGCATAATATTAATGAAATATAGCACAGTGGTAAAAAAGATGAATACTTCTGTGACAAAAATTGAAATTCTTATAGCAAATAACAGAAGCCAAAAATATACAAAAATACTTCTGGAATAAGCAAAAATCATTTCATCAAAGTAAAAGCTGATAGCAAGTATATGTCATTATCTTTATAAATTAAAACAAAAAGTGGTTTGCCTATGGATGGAACCCATGAAAACATAAAAGATCCATGCACAGTTCCTCCATGGGCAACATCAATATGAATTCATCCAATAATATATTGACAGATGCGTATGTTTGTCCTTCGTTGCCGAAGAAGACCATGCCATCAGAGAAATAATGACATGACTTGCACTTGACTTAAACCACTGATAAAATGACTAAGTCAAGTACATTTGTTTGTCAAGTACATTTGTTTGTGGAAATGGAGGAGTTTAGGGTAGTCATTTAGGGCCAGATCACTGACACTATCAGTTACAAAAAGTTCATCTGAAAGGAGTTCACACTTAATGATCAATATTGATTATTTTGCAAAGAAAGGATGGCAGTGCAACACATTAATGCAGTTCATAAAAATCTAGCACCTACAAGATACCTAGTAAGACATGATCTGGTGGTTAGAATTATCTACCAGTAGTTTGTTACCTTTCATGGTCACACAACAAATTCCCAAACTACCTCAAAATATTTCTGACCTACAATCACCTACCTGTAACAATGATTCTTTCAAAAAGTCTTAGGAACAACAACATTTTAATGAGATGCTGTCATTCTAAATACTCACCATGTCAAAATTACTTTGAACTAAATGCTTCCAAACTACAGTAACTAGGAGAAGAGCAAACTCATGAAGGAACAGGATGAGGGACACAACATCCCTACTGTCCTGTCCACAACTGATGTTGTAGTAAGAGAGAGTACAGAGGATAAGCTTGCATCCTAATACTTTTATTCCACTGCTTCAAAAAAAAGATATTTTATCTGCCTGTGCAAGAGTCTCTAGAACACTGAACTTTAATAAAGAAAATGATAGTAGGATAATGAATCGTTTCAAGCCCTTTCTAGCTGACCTCTATAAAAAATATGAGAAAATGATCTTTATAATACACATAGTAACAGCCATAGTAATAGTCTTATTAATGTGAAGAGTGGCCTGGTTGCAAGGCACTTCACCTCTTTGGTCTCATTTGTTAATAAATAAGGGGACTGGAATTGATGACTGAAGGTCTCTTCTAGTTCTATGTTTATGATCTTTACAACAATTATAAGTAAAAATCAAACAAATAAGATATTACAAATAGTAGTGAGTTATGGATTGCTTCATTTGATAAATCAAATAAATCTTTATTTATCTAGATGCCAAATATGACTTTTATGTTTAAACATTTGCTTTACTGTACTATAAAACAAGTCTATTAACTCTTCTTGATTATATGAAGAACATTAATCATCCATATATACGTACACATATATAAATTTAAAATTAATTTAAAATTTTATTTTAAACAGCCTTCATAGACTGGTTAAGTGACTAATAGGCAGATCTTTAGTTTCTTCTATTTTATTTTCAGAGTAGGTACTTATTAAATTGGGAACTATATCAAAATGATACTTTGAAAAATTGTTATCCAGAGTTTTCTACAAATGCAGTCATTTTATTTTTTTCTGATCAGTATAGATTTAAGGACCTTGCACTGACTTATTTACAATATTACAGTACAAATTTCGACAAAACACAACTTTCAGGAGGTAATTTCTTTTGAACAATGTGTTCATTTGCATTATCATTAATAAAAATGGTGATTTTTTTCTTTAGCTCAAACTATAAGCGAGAAATCCAGACCTCTAATTTCACTGTTACAAGAAATAATTAGTTCCCAAACTACCTTTACTTACACAGATCAGAAACTTGTCTAACTAGTCTTAGAGAGTTGCCTGGGGGTCACTAGCCCATGGTCAAAGAGTTTATGTATCAGAATATTAAACTAGGGTTAGTCCTTCTGCTTGCACTAATTTGGACTACCCGCCGCAAGCATCTTTCTTCTCCAATCTATTTTCCACATAGCTTCCAATATAATATTACTAAAGCACAAGTATGGCCATGTCACACCCCTGCTCAAAAAATTCCAATGTCTTTGCTCTTACCTTTAGGATGAAAAACAAACTCCTGTGTTTTCCATTTAAAAGCACTTCATAACTGGGCTCTAAACTACTTTTCTAGACTTATTATCCATTACTCCCCTTTCCATACTCTTATCATCAAACCAACCCAGTCTTCTTGTAACTCACCAAATATGACATTCCATTTTGCCTGGTACACATCCTCCATCTTTACATCCTTTTAGGTGTTTCAAAGTTTCCTTCAAAGCTCAGTTCAAGGGCCCTCCTAGAAGCTTTTGCTGCTTTCCCTAGCTACAGACCCTCATTCCCACAAGTTACCATGGATTTATGGTCTATATATTTAGCATACAGATGCTACATATGGGCAAGCTGTTTCTGCCACAGGATGCTAAAGACTTTGAGTATAGGTACTGTTTCATTTTTGTCTTGGTGTTTCTGGCACTTAGAACAGTTCCTGACCCCATTTAAGAAATGCCTGCTAACTGACTGTGGACTCCAAAGTCAGCCCTCCATTCTTCTCAGCAGGGTATAGTGCCAAGTGCAGTATATACAATGTGTGTATAACAGAAAGAAAGAGCTTAAAGTTGCTCTAACTTAGTTTGGCTGAAATACCCTTTTGTTTCTTTGCATAATAAAAATGAATTTTTATTTTATATATCATGGATTTACAATCTATGCCAAGCAGAGTTTTTCTGGTTTGTAATACCTGCAAACAATATTTAAGTCAATGATATGAACCCTAAATCAGAATTCCTCCGCTGTGATCAGACTAGCTGTAGGTCTCAGCTTCCTTCATTGTTTTTAGTGTCACCCAAAGATAGGTAGCTTGAGAGATGAAGTAGTTCAAGTCTTCTGACCTTGCTAGCCCAGGATTACAAAAAATGAGAAAAAAGCTACCCTAGCTATGGCCCATCTCATTCAACAACTTTGGCTAGACTTGAAAGTTTTTCACATTATAAATCACATTCCAAAATGTTCAGTTTATTATCTTTAGGTTTGGGGCCATATATTAAGTTTCTCTTAACACTGATCTCATTTAACACCTGGACTACAAACTAATTATATGTAATTGGCAGGAAAGTTGGCATATACAAATATTTGTAAACACAGAGGTCTCATTCATTTATTTATTGTGGGTGCTAGATTTCCCTCACAATAAAAATGCTAAAAAAAGGCAACCTTAGAAGTGATAGTTACAAAAATGAATTTAAAAGTAAAGGTGCCAGGATGATAACTTACATACTGTTTACATACAGATTCACAGTATACTGATAGGAAGATTTCATCCTAAACCATGACTATGAAAATCAAAGAGTAATGCCAGGATCTTCTTTAAGGATGAACATTCATGTCCAGATAATTAATTCTGTGTTCTTCTGCATAGCACGCCAGTACTTCAAAAGAATCATGGATTTACAGATGTGGGTATTCCCTTCATTAACACATTATGCTTTTTGTAAATGATATTCATGTGTGGTTATGCCAAAAATAGAAATCATCAGTTGATGGTCAACCTACTACAGATGAATCTTTCTGAATGAAGATATGCAGGATTTATGATCAGTTCAATCTTGAAGGCCTTTCCAGGGGACTTGCCAAGGTATTGACATTGATAACACAACTATTAAGAAGCTATTTTTTGTCTCAACTCATACCAAGTCCTTAGTCGTTGTATGGGCATTGCTTCAGACAAACTGAGACTGGGAAAGACCTAAATTTAGAAAGGTCAAGGTCACTCAGGACATCCCAGGGCATTCCTAGTCATCTTAACTTCTATCTTGCCACTGGACTTTGAAGACTCTGGAGGAAAGAGCCAAAGCTGGTAGCCAAAAGATTTCAAAGGTAGCACTGACAAAAAAGATACACAGTTCTGTCTCACTTAAATCCAATTCACAGGCAAGTCAAGATATCTCCTTCATAATGTCACTGTCCTCTTCAAGAACAAAGGACAAACAATAATAACATTACTGCCATACCATGATGAAGCACCATGGTATGGAGACCAACTAGCAATGATCCACAACTTAACAGAAAAGGATAATCAGAAATTGCTACTTTTAACACAACATATAAACCCACAGATAAGTTATTTTACTATGTAGTATTGTAAAAGGCAAAAGCATAGGGAGAAGTGCTGCCCCTGGAGGAAAAGAGGTCAATAAGTCACTGCTCCCATACTTTCTGAACACTGAAGCTGACGCAAATGAAGTACAGAATTGAAACAAGTAAGGGTATTAGAGAAATCCGCAAGAATAATTTCTAATAAAAGCTGAAAATACAATACATAGCACCTACAATACACAGCACCTAATCTAGATACTGATGCTTGTTATAATCTTATGCTTTATCATTATAACATCATCAAATGTAAATATCTTTTAAGCTGAAGGTTTTTTTATACCTCTGCATGAGGAAATAATTCCTTATCTTCCATTAAAATAAAATCTACAGACCAACTTATTTACTTGAGATCACTTAAGAAATGATGCTTTTCTATAAGACAGTTCTGAAGGCAATAAACCAAAGCACATCTTAACCAGAGTAATAGCCAAAAGATTCCAAAGGTAGCACTGACAAAAAAGATACATAACAATTGTAGTAGAAATCAACATTTCAAAGGACATTAGAGAGAAGATGCCCTACTTTAAACATTCTTCTCAAGAACCAAAACAAAATAATACAAATCAGAAAAGAAAATACTAGCACACAAGAGGAAAAAAGATAACTCTAACTGTAAGCTGACAGAAAGAGCAGACAAAAAGACCATGTTGAGCAATATTTGTTAATTTATGGAAAAGTTTGTAAATATATCTTAAAATCAACTTACTGCTCTGGGTGGTGCAGACGACCAGGAGGGGGCAGCTCACCACTGTAACTATAAAGTGACTCTGAAGAAGAAAAATTCCTACTGCCTGCATCAGATGAAGAATCGACCTCATCCTCTATCCTCTCAACTAAAGAGGAGTTAAAGATATTTCAGATGAGATTTTTTTTAATGAAAACTTGGAACTAATTAAAAGGATATGGTTTTAAAAAGACCCATTCTTTTCAAATGGAACCTAGCACAAATAAGTCATTACACTTATTTTTCCACATTTCAATATCCTCTTGAGATACAATAAATTTGCCCATATCAATCTACCATTTGAAATTTTACAAAAAGAAATTAACAGCAATAAAAATATAGCAAAAGTAGTAAATAAAATAACAGCAATGAAATAATAAGTGCTGGTAACAGCAAGGTTGTGGTCTTTATTCCGGTTCCGGGTCAGGCTTAACCAGGACCAGTCCAACGTTCAGTCTGCAGACTGAAATGTAAGGAGACATTAAACATTAAATGGGCCATAAAATATTTAACAAAAAGTTTACCTTAATCACAAATCAATAAGGGTGCAATATTGTTTCAGGTGGATGAAGTTCTCTTCTGATTGCTTACAGCAGAAGTGGTTCCTAATCGGAATTATGTTGACTCTCACAAAAGGGGGATACCACTATATGAGGAGTCCAAACTCTTTATAGGTTGGGCTTTTTATACCTCAGGTGGCCAAGAAGCCACACCAGCAGTTCGAGGCACAAGATTGCTCAAGTCCCAGGGATAGCTTAGCCTAGGGAAAAGAGATGCCACAGGTGCCACGGTACCACAAATATGGTAACCGACCCTCTACCAAACTGGCTCCAGGCCTTTTACCAGGCAATCACGCTCTCAGGGACGTGAAAAACCTGCAAGCTGCACCAGAGATGTTTGTTAAGTAATTGCTGTTGAGAGTTCAACTCTCCAGGCCCTCATTTGGGGTACTGGAATGATTCACCATTTTCTTCTCTAACTCATTTTACAGATGAGGAAACTGAGGCAAAAAAGTTAAGTGACTTGCTCAAGATCACATAGCTAGTACCTATCTGAGGCCAGATTTGAACTGAGGAAGATGAGTCTTCCTGACACCAGGCCTAGCACTCTATCCACGGTAACACCTAGCTGCCCCTACTAGAGGAGGAGGTTAATACAAACGAAAGAAAAAGAAAAATGTGGGATGATGTTGGGGAAACATGGCTTATAAAAGTGTCACAACTATGGCTGCTAGTAGTATGAACTAGTGATGAATGAGAAACACTAGGTCTTACTCTTCCCATTATATGTCTTTTTCAGGGAAACAGAAGGAGGAGATGGGACGTGAAATACAGAGAACAGCAAACAGAACAGACCATGAGAGGGGGGGTAATCCTATGAACAGTATCAAAAGATACACTGCAGTCAGATTATAAAGGCTTAAATACCAAAGAGAAAACTAATGTAGTCAGACCTCTTCAGCACCTCTGCAGAAGATGCATTAGGAAACAGAGAATTTAGATGCAGGGAGGCCAATTAAGGGCAACTAGGTGGCACAGTAGATAAACTACTGGGCCTGGACTCATCTTCCTGAATTTAATTCTGGCCTCAAATAGGAACTAGCTATGTGACCCTGGGTAAGTCACTTAACCTTATTTGCCCTAGTTTCCTCATCTGTGAAATGAGCTAGAGAAAGAAATGTAGTGTCCACACTCTTTGTCAATCATTCTCTCTTGGATCAAATATAAATTCCCCTGCTGTGATATTATTTCTCTCTTCTGCTCTTCTCCCACCTATTAAGAGGGTAAGGAAAAGCAAAACCCATGACAAACATGTACATTCATGAAAAACAAATTCCCACATTAGCTGTGTGCAGGAAAAAAGAAAGAGAAAAAGGAAGGAAGGAAGGAAGGAAGGGAGGAAGGAAGGGAGGAAGGAAGAAAGGAAGGGAGGAAGGAAGGAAGGAAGGGATGGAGGGAGGGAGGGAAGGAGACACTTCAATTTGTATTCCAAGTTCATTAGTTTTCTAGTTGGACGTAGACAGCATGTCTTCTCATAAGATCTTGGGAGCTGTGACCGATCCTTGTGCTGACCAGAGTTACTAAGTCTTTCAAAGTTCATTATCTTTACAATATTGTTGTTACTGCATAAATTGTTCTTCTGGTTCTGCTCCCTTCACTAGGCATCAATTAGTCAGTGTAAGTTTTCCAGGGTTTTTTTGTGAAGGAGTTTAAATGACACTGGAGAAGAAAAAAAAATACACACACATACACATATAATTTTCCCAAGATTTACTCCTTTGTGCTCATTTTAGGAGTGTTTTCTCATTTTTTAAGACTGTAAACTGAGTGTACCAATTCTTTGTTTTTCTATCCAACCTGATCTGGCTATGCCTCTCCAGGGTCGGAGGACTTGGGAAGTCAGCCTATAGGTTCATGCAAACATTACTCAGAATCACCCTAAGCCCAGGCAGCTTTTCTTTCAACTTGGAACAATTTTATGGGATGGGTTAATGATTGTGAACAGGGAAAGATGAGTCATATGCTATGTGGCTGAAGAGCTGGGACAGTGAGGCATGGAAATAACCAAGAAAAGGAGGAAGTGTCCAGGTCAAAAGCTATTTTAGGTAAGTACCAATGAGAAGAGAGAATCAAAGACCTCTTGAGCATCAAGAGAGAGAAGACTGGAAAAGTAGTTTGTGAGGAGAACCAGATTGTGCAGTATCGAGCTGTTGGTTCCTTCAAAGGTGCCTATAAATGCCTCTGGCTTAGAAATATATACTTATTCAATTCCAACTCTACCTGTAGAAGTATCTGCTGAGTATTAGCTTTTTGTTCTTGTATTTTTTGTGTTCTTGTTCTGCTTTTAATTAAGATTTATTCATCTACCATAATAAAACATGATGGCAGTTGATTCTGACCCTGTTTGATTTTTGTTCAAAGCTTGGGAAGGATTATTAGAGAAAAAGTTTTTTCTACAGGAGTTTGTAAGACTGTTCAGATTGAATTGGGCTGGAGGTGCAATCAGAGGATTTCTAAATAATTTCTAAAACAAAAATTTAGCGTTTTTGAACCTTTGGGGGGGATCCACAAATATATCTATAGATATGTAGAAATAGATAACTCTATCTACCTTTATCTATCTGTCTATCTATCTTTCTATCTATCTATCTGTCTACTACCTACCAATCTAGTTATTAGTCGTCAAAGTCAAGAGCCATGATGGCAACGGGGAAGCAGTCACTTAGCATATAGTAACTTGGCACCTAGGTTCAATCTGTTGTCATTTTTAAGCTAATTTCAAAAGAAGGGAGAAAAGCAGTCCTCATGCATACCCCCCTCCCTCATCCAGTGATCACCCATTCTACCTGATAATTAGATCAATTTTGTGAAGAAAAGTTTTAATGAGATAATTTTTTTCCTCTGACTTATTTTTTTTTAGCTCACTCTATGTGCTTTGGTACATTGTTTTGTTATCATTCTCTATTATAAAGTTTATGACAATTATTTATTGTTTCTATGATTCATTCAATGGCCCACTAATTATTAAGGATATCAATAGCATCCATTTAGGTCTATAACTTAGTCTATATTTCTTGTATTAATTATTTTTATTGCATTGCTTTTCTTTTTGTTCTGGATCTATGACTTCAAAGGATGTCATGGTGAGGAAACTCTCTCTACCAATGCAGAACAGCAAATGTTGCAGCTGAGCCCTAAAGAATTGCCTAGGAGCACTGAGAGTTGAAGTAAATTTCCTAGGGTCACACAAATAGTAAGTGTCAGAGGCTAGACTTTTCTTGACTTTAAGACTGAATAAGGTCAGTCTAAGCCACATAAAGTATGATAAATTTTGTTACACCCCCTCATTTTCTGGATGTTTCAAATGCACTGTTTGCATACCAAAAAAAAAAAAAAGAAAAGAAAAAAAAGGAAAAGAAAAGAATTAGTTGCGATTGAAAAGAAAAATATATTTCTCAAATCTTTTTCCCTCTTTTTCCATATTTAGGATAACTGATATTTTCTTAAATTTTTTTACATTCTCCTCACTCCTCTTTGAAGTCAACGCTGTCTCTTCTGATTGTGTAAATCTGTTTCCAGTTTCCTCCAATCAAATCCCTCCTGTTACCTACTCTTCCCAATTCCAAATTCCTTGAGTTTACTTTCCCTCTATCTCCCTATATTACTCTTCCTTTTCCCAGCTCGGATAAGAGAAGCAAATCTTTCCTGTCTCCTGACCCCATTTCACTTCATCCATTCTCTTTAATTTCAATGATACCAATTTTAATGTCCCCTTTCTACAAAATGTTTTTCATTCTACCCCTTCTCTTTTATCCCACTCCTAAGATATTCTAGAACCTAATCTCCCATTCATGAGTACTGTGTTTACATAATCCTTCCTAGTGATCTTTCTGGCCCTCATATCAGGTACAACATCTGGTGGATATAAGCTTTGCTCTTATGCCTAAGGAGCTCACTCATTAACAAAATTCAAAATCCATTTACCACCTTCCTTTCTATCCCCCACCTTCCCACTCTCTGCCCCTTATCTTTGAAAAGGGCCTAATTCTCAGAAATATTCATCAAGTGGGATATAGAGAAGTCAGGCTCTAGGGCCTGAAGAGATTTCAGACTATCCGGTCCAGACTCCTCATTTTAGAGATTAGGAAAAAGGTGCAGGGAGTTAAATTGACTTGCCCAAGGTTGCACAAGAAAAGATGGAAACCAACCTAAGTATTTTGAGTAATATCTCCATTGCATATGAAAGTCCCAAGTAAGCATTGGACAGCTCGATCGCTCAGTAGACAGATCTGGAGTCCAAATTTGGCCTCAGACACTTACTAGCTGTGTGACCCTGGGCTAGTCACTTAATCCACTCAAGAAGTAAATGGCAAACCACTCCAGTATTTACCAAGAAAACCCTATGGATACTACGGTCCATGGGGTCATGAAGCTGGACGTGACTGAATGACTCAACAGCAACACATCGGTATCCCGTAATCATAGATCTTGGTGTTTCCTTGGTTCACTGTAGTGCAGACTGGAAAATGTTACAGAGTCAGGCAACAGAATAAGAAAAAAACAACTGAGGAATCTCAGCATCGGCAGGGAGCTCAGCAGTCATCTAGCTAAAAATCTTACCTGATTAGTAGGCCCTATACAATACCCTTGCCAGGGTAGTCATCGAGGCTTCTCCTGAAGTCTTCTAGAAATAGTGCCCACCATACACAGTAGCAACTCATTTCTCTTAGAACAATTTAAACTATTTAGAATAGTTTTCTTAGATTGAATTTTCCTGACATTTCTTATATCTGACATTCTGTAACTTCCATGTATTTCTTACTATTCTAATGCTAGGTAAATAAGCTTATGTTTTTGTTTGATAAGCTTAGATGAATACCATATTCATATTAGGGTTTTAAAAAAATTTTCCTCTCTCACTGTCCACATGTTGTTTGGCTTTGCAGTTCTGAAGTGTGACTACAGTATTTCTTCATACAATGAAATTGATGCCTCATTCTCTTGGTGTTCTATATGTTTTCTCCATCAGTACTTTGCCATTTATTTTCAATATCTGTGGACAGTTTTTATACATTGTATTTATAAATACAACAGAGAGTCTTTCCTTTATATTTTTCTAGAAGACTTATATGAACTGATGCAAGATGAAGTGAGCAGAACCAGGAGAACTTTACACAGTAAAAGCAATTTTGTACAATGATCAACTGTGAATGACTTAGCTATTCTCAGCAATACAATGATCCAAGACAATTACAAAGAACTTAATGATGAAAAATGCTATCCACCTCCAGAGAAAGAACCAATGCAGTCTGAATGCAGATCAAATCATACATTTTTATTTTGTCTGCTTTCTTTCCCAACATGGCTAATACAGAAATGTGTTTGGTATGACTGCACATGCAGAATCTATATCAAACCGTCTGCCTTCTCAAGGAGTTGGGGGAGGAGAGAGGAAGAAATCTGAAACACAAAATTTAAAAATACTAAAAACTGTATCTATATGTAATTAGAAAAAACTATAAAAAATTTGCACTTGAAGATTATCTATTCATAAACTATATTTTAAAATACTTTTGTTTTTTTATTTCCCATGTACTTTTAACAATTTTTTCTTTTGAATTTGTTCAAATAATTCTTCTATCTGTATTTTGTGTTCCACTGTTTCACAGCATCTACTTTTTTGCTCTAATCACTTCACTCTATTGCTAATGATCTCTTCCTTCAGAGATAAAATCTGTCCCTATTTTATTTCTATGATATTTTCACTTATTTTTTTTTTTACTATTCTTCTGAAATATTATTTAAGTGCTTGGAGTTGTTTCACTGTGATTTTTGGAAGCTTACACAGAATTCACTGCAGTTCTTTTATGTTCCTTTGGGGATATGACTCAATATACTTTGCAGTGATGAATTGATTTTTTGTTGCGGCTCTTTATTTTGATTGCTTGCTCATTTTTTCATCTTTGTCACATTTCATTTGTCATTTTCACAATTATTTTCCTTTCGTATTCCTGATATAATTAGGTTTCTTACAGTTCATCCCTTCTCCTCTGTACTGTATAGTCCAAGGACTACTTCTGACTCCATCCCAGTATGTGTTGTGAAGAAGGATCTGCAGCTCTTCCGTGGCCAGTTCACCACTACAGCAAGGTTCTACCAAGTCATTGTGACCGGGATCTATTCTCTACCCTACTTTTCCAGGCTCCTCCCATCTCTCAAGAATTACTATCCTCTGTCTCTAAGATGTCCTCAAGAGTCCAGTCAAGAAACTGGCATGGGGGGAAACTCTTTTTCACTTGAGCTCAATCTGCATCTTCGACCACTATCTTTCCTTGAGTTCTGGGCATCAATCTACCCTGGGGAGAGGATTCCAAAGATACTATATATTGAAGGGTCCCCCCCAAAAATCGATGCTTAAAACAGGTATCAGAAGCTAGTGCTGCGAGAACACATGAGGAACTGCCTAAGGTCAATATTGTTAGAGGCTGACACTGACTGACTGCAGAGACGGGAGCAAAAATATTATGTGGCAATAGGTCTTTAGTCATGTTTTCTAGAAAAATTATTTCTAGTGACATTTCTTGTTTTCATTCTTGTTTTTGCTGGATTGTGGGGGTAACTTTCTTGTTGATTGATGATGGTAGGGTAAATGAAAACTAGATTATCTTTTTCTCCATCATCCTCCCAGGATTCTCCAGGCAGTTTCCTCTTGTAAGAGCAGCAGCTGAGGTGGCAGCGCCAGCGAAACACCAGAACAAGAAGGAAGTTCCTGCATCACAGTCAGAGGGAGAAGGCTCACCAAAGGATAGTTTCCTTAACTAGACATATATGAGCTCAGGCACCAATTTTTTCATATTCTTTGTTGAGTGTAATAAACTGATGAACAGTGAAGTAAATAGAACAATGAGTATAAAAATGTTAGTGAAAAGTACATTAAAATGAAACTATAAGCAATGTAACTAATAATGACCAACCTTTGTGCCCTACCCCCTTTTCCTAGAAGAGGTGGAGGAATACATTACAAAGGAAAAGCTCACTGAGTCAGACATATGGAAGTAGAAATACAACCTAGAAGTGACAAAATGTGAAAATATAAGATTTCACTAAAACTGAAATAGGAGAAGAAATACTGCTCTATGTATAACAAATATGTATTAGCATAAAAGCAAATCTATCTTTTCTAATTGACTTCTTGATTTCCTAGAATTTAGGACCTCAGAAAAAGCAACCAATCCAATCTGGTGATGATAAAGCAGAGAAGTAGAAAAAGAACTCGTGTGTGACACATTATCATTCAAGGTATCCCTTAAATGTTTTATTTTTCATCATATTAATAATCCTTTTTTCTAATGAGGGAAAATATGTAAATATATGCCTATCTCTATATAAATAAATGCAAGTTACATAAATAAATCATAAAGAATAAATAAGTGTTGCCCTCAATACCTTCACTTACACATGAGAGGTATAAGGAACTTTAAGGGCTGTCAAAATTCTTTTCTTGAACTGGAAGCCTGGCAATCTTTTAGTTATCCAGAGATATTTGTTGTAATGGTATTTGACTTGAATGATAAAGCTGTCACACAATGCCTTTGGATACACTAGGACTCAAATGCTGCTCTTTCACAGGAAGCTAATACTGCAGGTGCTATAAACTTGTCCCTTTATATCACGTACTTTGCAATGACTAACCTCCAAACATCATTTGATTATTACTCTCCTCACTTTGTAGAACGATGAAGTTAAAAGATCTGTGGCCTGCTCAAAATCTAAACTAAACCCCTGCCAAAAAAAAGGTTAATATTTTGTATTCTTGGTTCCCAATCATAACAACTAAATTCATCATAACTAAATTTGTAGGTGTTTTCTCCTACTCTGAACTTTAAGGACTGGCATATTAGGCACCGCTCATGCATGAAAATCTCTAAAAATATTGTGCTATACTTAAGTTATGTTAAGGAACTAAAATATTATTATTAATACATGTGGATTTAAAAAATTATTTTGTAACTAATCCTTGTTGAAATAGCTACCAATGGTTATTGACATTTTATGTTTACTTTCATTTTCATTTCACCTGCAGTGATTTAAAGGAAGAAAAACTGGAAATCTCTTTTGGAGTTTAATATAAATTTATGATGTCAATTGTCATCCAACTAATATATAGACTTTTTTTTCATAACACAGCAAATGTAAATGAAAATGCATGTGATGTACATTTAAAATTTGTTCTTTTATTCTTCAGGCACACTCAATTTTCCCATGTGTTCAGTGAAATCCATATAGTGTATATAGATAAAGAGGAATACGAACAGTATCAAAAGCACAAAAATGATGACGAAAACACATGGCAATGGTATTAATGTCTTCTACTCACCGAGGTTCATTAAAGCAGTGGTGTAATTAAAATTTGCTACTCAGCTGCCATCTTTATTCATAAATTCTAGAGAACCAACTGCCAGCGTAGTAAGGAAAAGAACATTAATATTTTTTAAATTAACCTTATAGATAATCATACCATAAAATAAAATGAACTTGCAAAAAGGAACAGATGGAGTAATTTAGTTACTATCCTTCATTTCTCACAAGACAAAGGAAGACAATGCTTTGCTTTTTGTTTTTAATAACAATAAAATTGAATTTTCCATTAAATAGCCAATCAGGTAACCATCCTTGTAGTTTTCAAGAATACTTTACCTTTTGCCATGATTCTTAATGTCAACATGCCTAAGTTAACTTTGGATTACTACAGTTTTTCTCATTTTTCATTTTGGGAGAAAAACTTTCACTACTGAAGCAAGCAACTATAAATTGTCTACAAAAAAATGATTTCTTTTACTTTAATATGTGGCAGTCTCAACAATTCATACAACTAATTAATATCATAATTTATTTTTAAGTGAAAATTTAAAACTAATTTTCACAAAGTCCAAAATAGGCTCACTCTTGGATTTCAGAAATCTGACTTAGTTTAATAAGCATTTTTTTTTAGCAGTATTTGGTAAATTCTGTTAAGTTTAATTTGACTCCAAGTAAATCTATATATAGGTGATATGTGAATTCTCTAACACAAAAGTGACAATATTACATAATACGTCACAAAAGTGACATAGTATCATCATAATTCTCCACAGTTATGTTCCTTTTCTAGGAGGCTGTGCCAGCAGGTGGGTGATACATACTGAGTTATAGGTTCTACAGGGCTCAAGATGTGCTCCAAGAGGATGGAGCTAGTGTAATTTGGAGGGGCTGGGAATTAAATTTTTTAAAAAATTGTTAGCAAATATATTGGAGTTTATCCTGTATTTAAAGCAGAGGTTAGAGTCAAATTGCACCGTTTTGGTGATTAAAGAATTACATATTCTTTGCTACTAACTAGGAGTTTGTATTCTGTATTTATTGGAATGATTTTTGTGACTAAGCAGCTTTATATTTTCCAATACAGAGAGAAGCCTGAATCTGGGCCTTTTAAAATGCAGTTTGTCTATTAAAATTGTATTCACAGTATATTAAATTAAGATCAATTGTTGTTATGCTACTGAGCTCTCATTCATTTGGGATGCATATATTTAACCTTTGCCTTAGGTTAAAAATTAAAGCTAAACAGAGCTTTCATAAATATCTCTAAGCATTTGGTCATAATACATATAGCTTTTAGATAAATATATCTAAAGATTTTGCCACAAGTTTATTTTTTTTAAACCTATGTAAAGAACAAAACTGCTCCCCCCAGGCATCCTTTGGAAGTGTTTTTCAGAATTCTGGAAAACCAATTTCAGGCTCCACAAATGGAAAATAGTGGATCCCAGTATTATACTTATTATTAAACTTATTCTCAAATTTTTTTTAAAAAAAAGGTGTATATATCAAACAATATTATAGCTTGTAAATTGCTGAGTGACTCTATAGGAAGGTAGCTTCTTTCAAATTAATAAATGCAAATGATCCTAGACTTTATGCACTTCCAAATAAATAGTGGGAAATGAGAAGAAAAAGGAAAAATTAAATTAAAACTAATGTGGGATAATACTGCTTACATATGAACATCAAGATGCCAAGGGACCCAACACAATCCTCAGTCTAACATTTTCAATGGCACAGACTAGGGATCACACGATACTGGTGATACTCTCTAGTTACCCCTGGCAACCCTTCTCAACTGTAACGATGCTCCCCTACAATAGCTTTCACTGGGCAGCTTTCTCTTCACTTAGCTGAATGCTTTGGGACCATCTGCAGCGGCAAGCATAAAAGGCCAGCTTGCCTGTGGGCCCGTCACTCTGAACACCACCTCTCTGACCCTGATTAAATACAACTTTCAATCCTTTTTGTCCTCCCTGTTGACTTCTCCTATTAAGGGAGCCCTTTGACAAAGAAAGCGGAAGAGTGGACTAACTGCCCCCAAGAAAGGTGATGTCTGATACTGCTCAACACAAGGATTAGCGAGCCAATACATAACAAAAGCAAGTTTGGGGGAGGGGAGAGGAAAAGAAAAAAATGGCTTTAGCCAGGTCTTTGACTAATTCAGTAGGTACACAATTCAACAAGTAACTATACAAGAGGCCCACTTTGAAAGAAAGTATAGCAAGACAATCACTTGGGGAGATACCTTTCAGCATCTAGACTTAAGGCTGACAAAAATACCAGAAATGTATTTTCTACATAATTTTCCTAAATGAAAAAGAAAAACTAGAGCAGCTTCCCTCAGGGAGGAAACAAACCAAACACTGTATGTGAACCCCAGAAAGGGATCTAAATCAAGGAACAGACGTGGCCAATTCACACTAGCATTTCCCTAATGTTTCAATAGTCTTGATCATAAAATCACTTTGTGATTCTTAAAATTTAATGAAATTTCAAAGAAAACTGACTTCATGCAATGACTTGGGTTCTTCCGTCAAAACGTACTTTTTAATATCTCTCAAAATTTCAGAGGTAACAAACTGCCTGTCCCAAGTGGACAAGTTTAAGGGCTGAAGATCATGCCTACATTGGGATGTGGCATTTTACTGGTCCTCTAAGGTACTCTACACTCCACAATCAGGTCAGTAGGTCAAAATTATCACCTTCAACAAAAACAACATTTACAAAGAGCAGCATTAAAAGCCTCCTGCTTAGACTTCTGCCTAACCAGGCCTAGTAGAGGTTCAACTCACTCAATGGATCAACATTTAATAATACGATACAACCTTATTGACTCCACCTTGAGAATTATCCCCCTTTACCCCACAAAAAAAGGCTTCCACTTAATGTAATGTCCATAAGCTATATTATTTCAAGCACAGTGTAGCCCGGAAATCAGTAAGAGCCAATCAATCAACCAATCAAGTATTTACTGACAGGTACAAAAATACATATACAAGAAAGTGAAACAATCCCTACTTTCAGGGAGCTTACATTCTAATAGGGGAGGAAATATGCAAATACAGATTTAAGAAGGGTTTGGGAAATGACTGGCATTCTGGACTTTTAAGCTAATCTACTTCACACAGTAATACTGAACAGTATTATCTAATATATAGAGAGAATACACATGTGCAAGATAATTAAAAATTAAATTCCGGTTAGTTAAATAAAAGGTAGTTAAAGGAGGGTACAGCAGTAATCAAAAATTGTGGTAATCAAGAAAGGTTTCATGTAGAAGGGTACTTGAGATGCATTTGAATGAGGAGACATTTTTACTTAGGAGAAGGTGAGGAGGGAGTGCATTCTAGGGTACTTTCTATCTAACGGGGGGCGGGGGTGGGGGGAAGCCAGTGAAAAAGCACAGAGATGGTAGAAAAAATGAGAGGAACAGAGAAGATCAGTTTAATTGACTGCATTTAGGGATGTAATTTGTGAAATCACGCTGGAAAGATAAGCCAAAGTCAAATTTGGCGAAGTAATCTATAAAGAGATTGGAGAAATAGGGTCCATATACACCAAAATATTTACAACAGGATGTTTTGTGATAGCAAAGAACTGGAAATAAAGTTGATGTGCACAGATTAGGGAATAACTAAATAAATTTTGGTTTGCAATAATATTGTGCTGTAAGAAAATACAAACCTAATGAATACACTGAAGCATGGAAAGACTTAAAATTAACAAATGCAAAGTTAAGTAAGCAGAGTCAGGAAAATAATACACACAAATGGTTACCAAAAAAACCAGTATAAAACAATCAAAATTGAGTTACAAAGGATTAAGTTTGGCCCCAAAGAAGAGAAGTAAGAAGACATTTTCCTCTACTTTTTTATAGAGGTAGAGGGTCACCTACATGGAACACTGCATGTAAGGTCAGATTTTTTATAATGTGTTGATCTGTATTAATCTTCCCCCCCCCCCCCCCTTTTTAAATTCTTTGCTATAAGTGACTCTGGGAGAGAGGGATTATAGGAAGAAATTTAGATGATGTAAAAATGAAAAAAAAAAAAAAAAACAACCCGTTTTTTAAAAAGGCAAACTTTCTTGAGTTTTCTAATCATCATTCTCACTCTTTTGTTCAATATCTTAAAAGGATATTGTGTGCAAAATACTCTGCTAAGTGCTCTGGGAGATTAAAAATTAAAATAAAATAGGATCCTTGCACTCATGGAATTTATAAGGAACAAATAATTATGGCATTAAATCAAATGACATCTTTTGAAATACAGGAGGAAAAACTATTATTCTCTTATTTCTGGGTTGAGAGGTTCTCTCAAGATATCTCATGGTAGAAGATATACCAAAGGCGGGGGGAGGGTGAGAAATGTAAGGCTTTACTGCTGTCCCCAAATCACCAAAATTCCATAGGTTCTACTGGTGCCTCCCAAACCCCAAAACTCTATCAATAACTATAGACTCATCTATTTAAAGTATTTGTGAGAACAATCTAAACAACTATCTAGGGCATCCCTGATAAGGGTATTTTAGAAGGGAAGAGGACAGTTTCCCTAAGTAATATTCCACAGTAGACTATATCACACATTTGACTAAAAGATGTGGAGAACACAAAATTCCCTGTGCTTACGATTTATTGACCAAAAATCAAAACAAAAAAACCCAATTGGTTTATTAAAGGAAAAAGCTGCCTTGAAGATATCTTCCCCAAATACATCAAAACTATGCAATATTTCTTGAAAAAACAGAACAGGCATGATCATCCTCTAATCATTAATATCAAGGGAGGCATAAAACAGAACTATGTATATTGTCCAATGGTATATATCATTTTCCTGGACCAGCTCCAAGACTTAGTTAAAGTCAAAGGATTCTATATAAATGACGAGGTTCTCCAGATGGCTCCCATTTGTGGATAACATTATTCTGATTACATCAAGTCCCACAACAGTGCAGAAACCGCCATAATCACTCTAAAGCAGGGATTATTAACCTGAGGTCAACGGGTTCATGGATAGATATCAGGAGATCCATAAAATCAGATGGGAAAAAAATTATCTCTTTATTTTCATTAACCTCTAAATGAAATTCAGCATTTCCTTCAATTATGAATGTAGGTTACAAATCACAGTATTATTAACAGGGACTTTGAGCAATAAAAATCACACATTTTCCTAACGCATTACAAATGCTGCAGATTTCAAAATATCACTTGTACTCATCACTACTTTACAATTCCTTTTGTTATTAGCCTTGCTGTTAGATCACATATTTTACTATCAATTATTTCAATAAACTAATTTCCTATGTATTTTATCATATATATTTAAAAACAATTCTGAGGATGAATGAGAAGTTGTCTATAGACTTTAGAGAAAAGAGGTTCATGAAACAAAAGAGGTTAAGAAACACTGTTCTAAAGAGTTTAGCCTATCTAAATAGACCAAGTAGATGAAAAAGAACCCCTTTCCCTAGTCAAAGATATACAATCAGATGAAGAACTTGTCCATTAGCAATTATATCATGGAGGGTAATGATGAAAGGACAATGAGCTGGGACAAGAATGAAAAAGGAAAAAAAAAGAATGGATTGCCTTTGGGAAATTATACTGTTTTCTCAAAAAACCTAAACTTCTCCCTAAAACAGAAGCCCATTTTAGAATACTAATATTCTTCCAATGTTGTTACAGGATTTCAAGTGAAAGAACATTACAGTCTCCAAAGAACTAAAACTGGAGATCATCCAAATGTCAATGAAGAATGTTAACAGGCCATAACAAGGAATTACGCAGAAGGGGTCTTTTTTTTGGAGGGTGGTAGGGTAGTGTGAATGGTAAATGTCTTTTCATGACCTCCAAGCTTCTTTCTGAAACAAAGATCACTATTTTGTTTTGTTTTTAAACTCAATTTTATTTTGTTTTTAGTTCTGCATTCTCTTCCTCCCCGCCCCTCCCCACCCAAAAAGTGAGAAGGCAAGAAATACAAAACTCATTGCAAATATGAAGTTATGAAAAACAAATTTCTGCATTACCCATGTTCTGGGGGAAAAACAAAACAAAAACAAATTTAAAAAAGCCCTCAAATCTGCACTCTGAGCTGATCAGTTCTCCCTATAGGGGCTGATGGCATTTTTCCTCATTAGTCCTTTGGAACTGTGGTGGGTCAACGTGTTGATCAGTTACTTAGGTCTTTTTAACAGCCTTTCTAACATTGCTGTTTTTGTGAAGTTTTTCTGGTTCTGTTCACTTCACTTTGCACCTGTTCATATTAAGTGTTTCCAGGTTTTTTTCTGAAATCACCCCTACATTGCTATGTAACTATTCCATCATATTTGTATTCTCTAAGTTGTTCAGATATTGCCCAATCGATGGCATCCCCTCAGTCTCCAATTCTTTGCTGCCACAAAAAGAGGTGCAATATATAAATTTGTATGTATGAATCTTTTCCTCTTTCTTTAATCTCTTTGTATGGACATACTAGTAGTATTACTCAAAGGGTATATGCAGTTTAATCGTTTTTTGGATACAGTCATAAATTGTTTTCTAGAATAAACAGACTAGTTCAACCTAGCTTTACCAACCAGACTAGCTTTACCAACAACGGGTGGGTATACCTATTTTCTCACATGGCCGCCAACATTGTTATGCTCTTTTTCTGTCATCTTAGACAATCTGATGGGTAGAGGCAGAACCTCAGAGTTGTTTTAATTTGCATTTCTCTAATTATTTGGAAGTGATTTTTATAGAAATTGATGCTAAAAGATGTCATCAAACTACTTAACTTTCTTCTCACATTTCAACCCTTTTCAATTTGGCTTCCAGTCTTATTACTCAGCTAAAACTCCTCTCTTCAAAGACACCAGTGATCTCTTAATTACAAATCTGATGGTCTTTTCTCAGTTTTCCATTAATTGTGTGGTGTCTGAGGGCAGATCTTTTTTAACCTTTTCTACTCAGCAGCTGGCATAGTGCCTGACAAACGGTAAATGCTTAATAAATACTTGTTGACTTGACTTGAACTTCTTAGTCTACTCGACCTCCATGTGGCATCTCACACTGCTGCACTCTGTCTCCTCTGGTACACTCTCTGAGGTTTTATGGCATTATCTCCTAGTTCTCTTCGTACCTAGTCCTCAGTCTCCTCTGCTGGTTCATCACATCTGCTAACTGTGGGTGGATCCCAAGGTTTTCTCTTATCTTCTTTCTGGAGAGTTTCTGACTTGGTGACCTCAACAGCTCCTACCAATTCATCATCTCAATACAATAGACATGACTCCCTAATCTGTGTACCAAGACTTAACCTTTCTCCTGAGCTCCGAGTGAGCATAATTAATAGAAATTCTTAAATACATCTCAAAATGCCAGCATCAAGTTCAAAATTTCCAAAAATCAACTCCTTACCTTTTATCCTAAACTTACCCTCCTTCTAAACTTAATTATTTCTATGAAGAGCACTAGCATTCTTCAAGTTACCCAGGTTTGTAACCGTGGTATGATCCTTATTCCTCATTCTCCCTTACCCCAAACCTAATCAATTCTCAAAGTTTTATTTCTATCACCACAATATCTCTTATCTGTCTCTTTCTCTCTACTCTCATATCCATTGAGGTTCAAGCACTCATCACCTTTCCCCTCAACTATTACAAGTCTTCTAGTTGATCTTCCGGCTTCAGGTCCCTCCCTAGCCAATTAATTTTCTACATAGGCTCCAAAGTAATCTTCCTGTAGTAGTTTTGATCATTATTCACCCTACTCAATAAAATGCAACAGAGTTCAAATTGTTTCTAGGACCATATAAAAGCTCTTATGTTTAGCTTTTCAAGTCCTGCACAATCTGGGACCTTTCCAGTCTTATTAAACACTGTGCGCCCTTCTCTGTGCTCTGACCAAACTGGTTTGTTTTTTTTTTTTTTGCTATTGCTCACATTTACCCTTCCTTTCCTTTTTTGGTGTCTTTTCACTGGCAGTCTCCCAAGTCTGGGATGAACTTACAACTCATCTTCAGCAAAGAAACCTTTGTTTTCTTCACAACCCCGAATGAGCAACATCTTCTACATGAAGCCTATATCTAGACCCTTCCAGCTACAGGTGGTCCACAATTTATCTTGCATTTATTTGTATAAACTTGTCCCCCAACCCTATCTTCCACATGATAATTAATTATGCTTTCTGAAGGCAAGGACTGTTTTTCTTTTTTTCGCTCAATCAATAGCATGGAGCTCAGTTCTAGAATACATTAGGCTGTATTACCATTTTAAAACATCCTATTTGACTACTAATGGATTACAAATTAAGGATCTACTATTTATTAAACCTGTACTGAATGCTAGGAGACAATAATCCAAAAAAAAATAATGAGTAAAGTTAGTCATGTCTTAAGAGTAAACAACCAATGAACAGCCCACACTCTCAGTAAGTATTGTCTTGATGTCTAAAAATCTCTAGTCCATTGGTAGGACCCCCTGGGGCAAACTCATGGAAGGCCATAGACAAGAACCGCATAGGATGGGCAGGCACAGATAGACTGTGATTCTTGGAAAGAATACCTGTGTGAATTAAATCAAGGATCCATTTTAAGCAATGACTAAATAATGATATAAATAATAAATGCTAGAATTCAAAGGAGGAAAAACTGCTTTTTGGAAGACAGGATGAGCCTCGAAGGGTAAGACTCAGAAAAACACAAACGGAAGGAAAGAAGGAAACAAGCATTTATTAAGCACCTGCTGTGTGTCAAGCATGGCGTTAAGTGCCTTCTTATCTCATCTGATCCTCACAACAACCCTGGTAGATAGGAGCTATTACTGTTGCCATTTTATAAGGAAACTGAAGCACAGAGAGGTTAAGTGATTTGTCCAGGGCCACACACTACTGAGTGTCTGAGGCCAGATTTGAACTTAGACCTCAACAACTTCAGGCCCAGCACTAACCAAACTGTGTCACCTAAGATGCACAATAAAGGCAGGCCAAACACTAGGAGCACAAATTGTAGGGCACTGTCTTTAAGATAAATTTCACTTTGTAGCTCTCATTCTACCCTGCTCATCAATCTCAAGGAGGTCTCAGGGAGGTACCCTGTTACACATACAGTGCAAGAAAGGGTGGAAGGGGAAATAAAATGTTACAAGAGAACTAACTATAAAGTAGTCGGAATAATGAAGGGCAGAACGGAGCAAGTCCTAAAATAGAGGAAACAAACCCATGATGGATAGAAGACAGAAAAAATGAGACCACTGTTTCTTCCTGGAGTTTACAAAAGGCTAGGAAATCTCCTTTCCATAAAGACTTTCCAGATTAGGACTAAGAACTTTAGGAATAAAAGAAATTAAATTAGTTGCCAGGAAAGGAAGAAACAAAGGGAATGTGCTCAAGAAAGAGACAAGTATTCAAGAGGGTCTCAGGCATACTCTGGAATATTCTAGAAATAAAGAATGAGATCAGGGGAGCTTCTCTTACACTCATTCATGAGGAATCAAATGCAGTTGATGGGATACAGCAAGAGGAACCCCCAAATACAAGCTGAATATAAAGAGCTTGTTCTTGCCTTAGCAAACAAACCTAGCTGAAGGAGCAATAAAAATCCACCTCAGAATGGAGATTCTCCTGAATTATCCTCAAATCATTTTCAAACAATCTCTCCTTTGTTCATTCTTTTCCTAGATCGTTCTTGACAATTCCATACTGAAGAAAAAGGAATGAATGAATGAAAAACATTTATTAAGCATGTATTTGTTAGACAAAGAGGGAGAGTCACGAAGAATCTAATCACCAGTCTCCCTCCAGGAACTTCTTTCTACTTATTTATAATCTGTCCAATTCATACCTCTATGGTTAGCACCCTCTCACCCGGTCACACTCTGCCCATCCCAGTGATTCTGAAGCCTCATTGTAAAAATCCCATACCCCAATCCTACTGACCTTCTTGCTTATTCTTGCCATGTTCTGGCACTCACTGAGACATGGCTCCCCTCCATTAACACAGTTTCTCTGGCCATACTTTCCAACACTGGTTGCACTTTCATTCATACTTCCTAATCACTGGTCAGGGTTAGGAGGTAGGAAGGTGCAAGAGAAGCCCAAATTGGAATAATTCTTGTTCCCTACTGCCACTTATGGAAACTCCCTCTACCACCATCAGTTAATAACATCTCTTCCTTCAAGACCAACCTGATCCAATCAAGATTATGGTAGCTGTTACCTAACGACCTTTTGGGTACTCACTCTCCTTCCTTCCTCAATGAGTTCAGTCCCTGACTCATAGTCTTTCTCTTTTTTAACCCTTACTGTCACATACTGGGGGACTTCAACAGATATAGTGATACTCCCTCAAACACCTTAACTTCCCAGTTCCTCAATCTAATCATTTTCTACTCTTTACCTACTCCACTCCATCTCAACTACACACAGAGACAGTAAAAATCTTAATCCTGCCATTTACCCACAAGTGTTCCACTTCCACATTCTTGAGCTCTGAAATTTGTCTGCTCATAATTTTTCTCAATACATGTTTCCCTCTGCTTTACAACCTGTAATCTTGAACTTTCTTCACCCTCCTCATTTCTTTCCTGAGTAATTACCTCAAAACTAGCTATGATGTCCTTTCCCCACGAAGACACCCAGCTCTGATTCATCCTCTACACTGAAGTTCCTTATCTCTTCATCCTTTTGCCCCTAAAAAACCCAAACTTAGTATCACTCCCATGATCTACTGTGGCTGTACCTAGTTCCATGCTGAACGAAGTCATAGAGAAAATCATGAAATTGTACTGATTGGGTCCACTACAAATTTATCTTACATGATCCCATCTGGGCCCTCACTGCAGCAAAGCAATCCTTTTACGTTGCTCTAAATTGATTCACTGTCCCACTCGTCAGAGCAACTTTCCATCCCTCCTCAAAACTCCCTCATTTTCCAAAAATACACACACACACATATATATACATACACACACACACACACACACACACACACACACACACACACATATATATATCTTTCCTGACTTTCAATTTCCCATCTCCAACTTTCTCTTGGACATCTCAAATTGAATGCCTTACAAATGTCTCAAACTCAACATGTCCAATAACAAATCATTATATTTCTACCTGGCCACCTCCCTTCAACCATCCTATTACTGTTAAAGGTACCACCATTCTTCAAGTCATGTAAGCTTGTTGAAACCTGGGTTTCATTCTCAGTTTCTTTCTCTCTTTCTCTCTCTCTCTCTCTCTCCATATCCAATCAGTTGCCATATTTTATTGATTCTACCTTCAGAACATCTCAACTCCCTTTTCTCTTTGAACACTGCCACCACCCTGATAGAAGCCTTCATCACCCCACACCTACACTACTATAATGGTCCACTGATTAATCTCCTTGCCTAAAGTCCACTCCAGTCCATCCTCAATGTACCAGCCTCATTCATCTTCCTAAAGCACAAATTGCACCATGATGACAATGTAGGGTATCAGAAAGTAGGGATAAAGAGGGATTTGTCTAAGTACAGAGAGGAATAAAAGGGTTTCTCTTTTTTGGGAGCGCATAAATATTAGAGAAGCGAGACTAACTTTAATACATTTGTTATTGCATCCACCTTAAAACTATAATCTTAATGTGTAATTTTCCAAACTTAATTGGTATGGAATGAGGTTTCAGAACTTAAGCATTGAAATTGATTTCTCTCTTTGTGACTTTGAGTTTATTCATCCATTTAACAAATATTAACTAGCTAATAAGGCAAGATACTATGCTAGACCCTATGGTAAATTTGTAAAATAAAGGAACAAAAATTATATAAAGATGAAGAAGAAACATTACTTCTAGCTAGGGTGATCACAGAATACTTCACAGAGGAGGTAGCACTTGTGCTGGGCTGTGAGGATAGGCAGAACTTTTTAAAAGAAACAGAAGTGCAGGAGAGGAGAGAGGAGAAAGGCATTCACAAAGAAGGAAAGATCCAAGTGGGGTGAATGGCAATCTATGTTTGGGAAATAGCTATATCTTCAAATTTAGAATTTTATTCTAAAATGCTTCTTCTCCAATGGTTTGACATGGGTATGTCTTATTGAGCCAAACAAGATCCTTGACCTATTTCATATAATTTTTTCATACACTTCCAAATACCTGAATCAAAAATGGAAATGGAGTAGATGTTCAATAAACACTTGCTAATTGAATGTTTTAAGAAAAAACTAGGCTTTAATCCAATGCTTTCCAAATGATGACCTATGAAACATTTGTTGTCTGGCAGAGGTTACATTGTTAATGTTGAGAAAGATCATGGAATCTCTGACTCTCCAAATCTGAAGATATCTCAGGAGCAATCTAGCCTAACAAAATTCCCCTTTACAAAATACCCAGATCACCTAGTCTTGCCCCTCCTTTTAAAATGCCTTCTAGAACATCCTTAACGCTTCCAAATTTGCAAACTTAGTCATAAAAAAACTTTTACTGTAAAAATTAGCTTCTATTGGATCGTACAACTCTGTAGGATAGATATGTTGTGCTCATATGGTGGGGCCTATATTTCCTGGGTACTGGACCAACAAGATGGCAGGGTAGAAATTTTCCCCAATTTCAATTAACTTAAAAAAATCATCCAAAAGATGCACCAAATGTACAGCTGAATCCATCAGGTTACATATATACCAAGGCAACAGATACTCTATATCTTGAATACCCACTCCTCCTTCAATCCTGAAAAAAGCAAAAACAAAACTAGCAGCCTGAGAAAGAGAAAGGAATAAAGAAGAAAATACAGAAGAGGATCAGCATGAATGACCACACCAAGCATGAAGTGGACTACAAGCAGGGACAAACCCTACTTTCCAAAGGCTTTGAGCACAAGAATATGGCCAGTGAATACTGAATCCTCCAACATGGGAAAAACCTGAAGTATCTCTGTAGTCCATCCAATCTAGTAAGCAACAGTAAACAGGGAAGAGTCCTAAATAAAAAATAAAACAAAATTAGGGGAATATGGGGGTGGTGGTGGAGCTAAAGCACCAAAGATTTGTGGAGGAATAAAATGCAACAAAACCAACATGAAAGGATATGTCCGAAATTCTTAAAGAGAATATAAAGTTCTCTGAACATATATTACAAAACAAAGGAATGTAAACCATTAAGTGATGAAATATAGAATACTGTGGAAAACCAAGAAAGGATGGGGCAACAGCAGGAAATTCTAGAACAGTCTAAATGAGAAAAGAAATCAAAAAAAAATAAGCAATAAATATGTTAGAATTTATATATCTCAATAAAGTAATTCATATTACAAGAATAGAAAAAAACAAATTTATACTGTAGGATTTCCCTGTAGAAGAAAAATTAATAGATTTGGAAAATCAATTGAATCATTTAATTAAATGTTGGATTAATATGAAATACTATTATATTATATAATATTTAGAAAACTAAAGCTGAGAAAAGTTTGGCAAAAGAGAAACTATATTCTGAGCTGACCTCGTCTTATAATAGCTAGTTCGAAAAGGATATAAACTGAAAAAATTTATAAGAAAACAACCACTCATGTTTCTGCCTGCTTTATATCTACCAATGCTGTTCTCAAATCAGACAATTTATTGCTATCCACACAATTTCACCTTCATTAAAGTTAGGTTATTATAGGTATTTTGTAAAAAAAAAAAATATCATATGTCAAAAAAAATCACACAATTCTTTTTAAGAAACAACATATTGGTATGTACATTAAAAAATTTTTTTTAATTCAATGCTATATAGGCATCTACATAGCAAATTTTGTCTTGGTTAGTCTCTTTGCCTCAAGGTTCTCCCTTTTTCAACTGGTACTCCACTTAGATGGCAAAATGATCTTCATAAAGCAGGGTCTGACCACGTCATTTCCTACCACTTCAATAAATTCCAGTAGTTCCCTATTACCTTCATGGTCAAATAGAAAATCTTTTTTCTTAACTTCCAACCTGGTACCTTCCTACTTTTCCAGTCTTTTCCTTCCACTCCACAGTCCAATGGCACTGCCCACCTTGCTATTTCTCATATAAGATACTCCATGTTCTAATTCTGTGCTTTTTCAGTGGTTGTCCCCTAGCTTACTTCATTTTTTGCTAGGTTATGTAAGTCATGCTTGTCTGAATTCTTAAGATTCTTCATTTTTATCAGTGCTTAAATATTTCATTATATTCATGTATCATAATTTGTTTATACAATTGCCAATCAATGAAGGGAACACACAGGAAAGAGCCTTGGGGTGGATTCACAGTTAGGCAAATGCAAAAAGATACAACAGGCCTTCTCAATGAGGTTCAGAGCCACTCAAAATTGCTCAGTCTATCAATGTACACAGAAAAACCTAGATGGCTAAAATTTAAAAATGCATAAGGCTCAAATTAGATAGCATGCAGTTTAGTAAACTAATTTCAACAAATTCTCTCAAAAATGCCCCCTCTGGGGGCAGCTAGGTGGCACAGTGAGTACAGCACTGGCCCTGGAGTCAGAACTCCAGTTCAAATCCAGCCTCAGACACCTGACACACTTACTTGCATGACCTTGGGCAAGTCAATTGCCTTGCCTTAGCCCCTGAAACTTCTTCACTAATACTGCCACCACCTTAGTTCAAGTCTTCATCATTTCTTGCTTGCACTGCACTACTGCAACAGCCTTCTTTAGTGACTTCCTAGCCTCAACTCTTTCCCCTATTCCCATCTATATTCCACACTTCTGAAAAATGATTTTTCTAAAGCAAAGAACTGATGGTGTTATACTTTTTCTCCTACTTTCATCTCTTCCTTCCTATTATATGTAAACAATCTCTTTGTTTGACATAATCACAACTTGGTACTTTCTTACCTTTCCTCTTTCTTGTACATTACTTTCTTCTGCACACTCTTACAGTCTGGCTATAGTGATCTACTTGGCTCCTCCACACATATGATGCACCATCTACCATCTCTTTGCTTTTACACGGGCTGGAATGCTCTCCCTCCTCACATTCACCTACTGTGATCAATGGTTTCCTTCAATATCACCTTTTTTAGGAGGTTCTTCCTGGTCCCCCAGGAGCTAGTGTCTTTCCATTCAATATTACTTTCTATCTGCTTTATATGACAAGTACATTTATACATTCTGTCTTCTCCTTTAGAATATAAGCTCTTTGAGGGATTATTTCACTTTTGCCTATACATCACCCAGCATTTAGCACAATGCCTGACAGGTGTTTAATAAACACTTGCTGACTGACTGAAAGTCAGTCAATACATCTTATACAAGCAGCGTGGATGATAAGATATCCAGACTCAAACAGAAGGATTAACCTTTGGGAAAAGGTACAATACTGTCAATAATCACATGCTGTTCTATTCCTTGAAACATAGGTCATTTTTTTTGGTCTCCAATACTTTTCTAAAGATATTACATGCCTATAAGCCATGATATTCATTAATGATATTGAAAAAATCAAAGTTGCAGGTAACTAAACATGCAAGGAAAAATACATGGCAGGTATAAGTAGGCAACAGCATTTTAACCAAAGTCAGTTGAACATGACAAACATTATAAAATATATCATCAAGGATATGTCTGATCAGAAAAGAGGGTGACGTGGTCACATAACAATTGCAAAGAATAATAAATAACAGATGGACAGCCTAAGTGATGTACTGTTATCCACAAAATACTAAAGGCTTAAAGAATGCTTCCATTGCACTGCGTAGATCATCTATAGAAGGGTTATGGAAAGATATGAACAATGACCACACAGGATGAGGAGACATAAATAAGACTCATGGGCTCCATCTATAGTTGGGAATCTTCTTCTTCTTACACTGCAAAATCTCAGGGGAGTTAGCTATTATGGGGCAAAAATTTTCTACCTATATGAAAGAGGCCCCACAAACCTCCTTCCAAAGTATCAGGAAATTCACCCTTACATATCCAGGGCTGTGTAAAGCCGATGTGGAAATCAGTATCTGAGCACAACTAAGGACTATACAAACCCTACCTTTTGTTATATATTAGACATCTATGCACTCAGAACTTTACGGCAAAATAACTATATACTATGTGGTCTATAATTAGAAACTAAGAGCATCGCACATAATAATTCTAATTACGGATGTAACTTAAAGAAAGCTTCAGGAAGCAGATATTCCAAAGGTATTCCACCAAGTAATCCTTTTTGTAATCAAAATGTCCTTCTTAAAGAATTAGTTATGAAGCTACTGAACTGGCTGAATGTAAATTACAACTTTAACCATAGTTCTGTATAGGCCTAGTCTACCCCTTATTCTAACACTACAAAGAGTCACAAACAACAGTGACTGCTCATCCTAGATATGAGATAATTCCTTCTCAGGCCACTATATCCTGGAATCAGCCAGGACTTCAGTCAAATCCTGTTAAAATTAATACATTATAAAAATACAAAAATTTCTACTGTACTCAACTATCTCCAAAGCCAGATGGTGGTCATATATACTGTCAAACATAAATAAAATATATTAAACAAAATTCTCTAACAAAGAAGTCAAGTAATTCAACATTTAATTAATATTTAATAATGATAGACTATAGAATATTCAGATATCCTCTGTAATGTTTCAGAAAAAGTCTTTTCCTATTACTTTATAAATTAATAATGTTTTTACTTGTAGACTTTTTAAACTTTTAACATGCTTTCATAGGTATGATCTCATTTTATCCTCACCAGAACCCTGGAAAGTAGAAGAAGTTTAAAAGAGTACTACTATCATTTCCATTTTTCAAATAAAGAAACCAAAAGGTTTAATTAAAAACACAATCGTTTTTGCTATTGCATGCCCTATCTAGTTCCCTCTGACTAGGGTCAACCTGATCATGTCTAAAACCTACTACTTTTACAGTATAATAGTATAGAGGATCTAAACAAGCAAAAGGCTATGCGCTATTCCACTACAAAGCATAATCAAAAAGACTCGAATGACTTTTCAATGGAGGTTTTTCTGTTTAAAATACTATCATTTTTGTTTATCAAACAAAATTCTACAAACAGCCCATTTCTACAGCACTTTAAGATCCACATTATCTTAACTGATCCCCACAAGTCCCCTAGAAGGGTAGTATTTTATCATTATCCCCATCATACATGAGGACACTGGAGCTTTAGAGAGCCAAAGTGATTTGCCAAAGGTCACAGAGATAACAAATGGAATATCTCGGATTCAAAAATCCATGTCTTATGATGCTAGTACTTTTCCTACAACCAAGCTGATTAAAAAATAACTTGGATTTGCATTCATGTTCTGAGCATTACATTGTCAAAAAATTACCAGTGTCTTCTTTAAACAACTTGTTCTATAAGGTTTGATTTTTATTACATCTAAATGACGCTTGTTTTTCCATAGAAACACACTGCCACTTTTATGCATTCACGTTAATAGGAAAATGATATAATATACCAAAATTTACCAAGGAAGCTTTATAAACACAAACATTTTGATAATGCTTTTTTTGTTATGCATTCTTGAGTTTCATATAATGAAATTAGCTACAATGAATTATTCAGTACAACAAATGCTTTATTCCATTCATCACTCACTAAAAACAAACAATGATACTCCCACCAAAACACCCAATTCTGAATTTTGTTGGCATAGCAAATTCATGTCAAAGAACACTGGCACTGACCAACCTCAGAAGAAACATCATTAAATGATGAGACCTAGCATTATGTCTATAACTTAATACCACCTCTTTCCTTAAAACCTGATGGCATTTTCCTTCTTCCTTTTCTTTATCAGTGGCACCATTGTGCTCCTTGGCAACACAAATTACCCAACTTTTTCTGTAATCTGCACATTCAGCCCAAAACCAGTCTATCCAGACAACACTGTTCATATCCATTCCATCTTTACCATTTTTGAGATGGCCACTACCTTTAAGTACAGGTGCCCAGTCCCTCTTATCTGGTCTACTGAAACAGCTTCTTAAAATATCCCTAATTTCTCCTCCCTCCAATCCATCCTTCACTCTGAAATAAGACTATTCTTCCAAAGGCACTGGTGATAGTGTCATGACATTAGTAAAAAACCATTAGTGGCACCTCAGTGTTTTTCCTGAATGAAATCTAAACTCTTTAGGAGTCAAGTTATACCACGCTCTGGTTTTAAGCTACCTGTCCAAGTACACCTCAAGTAATTAAGCTGTCATGTTTTACTCATTCCTAGAATGCCTATTCCCTCCTTACCCCACCCCTTCCCAAGCCCCAGTGACAATTTCTCCAGTTGGCAGTGCATTTCTACCTCCTATGATTTCAAAATAATTTCTGAACTTCCCACTTAAGTAGTTAAGCTTTGATTTTTATTATAGTTACCCTTGTATGCATTATTATTCCTATTTAATTTTAAGTACCCTGATAGCAAGGATTATGCTGCTTTATTTATCTTTGCATCTACCCCAGGGTCTAGCATATTACACTGAACATACCAGGTGCTGAATAATGACAATCCATTTATTTTACGAGGTAAAGTAGAAGTAAATAAATTAGTTACTTTCCTTTTTCATGCTAATCCATGACAAAAATGAATTGATGATTATTTTATGCACTTAAAAGTTTAAAGTAAGTGGTATACCTTAAAAGCTATATATAAATCATAGTTTAAATGTTTTAAGGAAACTTACTATTTAAAGAATGCACTCATACAGAATCTATTTTGCAGTGTGTAATATCAGTAAAACCCAAGACAAAGAAAACTTTAAATGATACTTTCATAGCGCTGTTTGTGTAAAGTGAGGTTTACCTGCATTTGTATTAGTTCTTTAGTATTATATATATATTATCATAATTACCTAAACAATTAATGTTTATTTGAATTTTATATTTAGAACTTACTTTGAAAATAATTCTTTATAAGGAAATTCCAAAACAATACAAGTTTGACAAGATTTAACTTATATTACCAAACCCCTTTCTGAAGCCACTCCTTCCCTTCCCTCTCCACTCCATGATACTACGTTTTTGTCCGGTTGCTAATTTAGAGAACAAACTGAATAGAGCTCTAATTCAAGTTCAGCATCTATGACATTATGACCCAAAGTCACCAAAACCACTCTTAGGAGGGCAATGGGGACACAAAGAAGTACTTAAAGCTGTTTGGTTTATAATAAATTTTAGGCAATTAGACTGTGATATGGAAATAAAAGGAATAAAAACCAACAGAAATAAAAAGACAAAACAATCCAGATATTTCTGCAAAAGATATAACTTACAGCAATAGTATTTTGGCATGGTGCTACTAAAAACTGGGTGCAACTTGTTAATATCCTCTATAATTAATACTGTACTAGAAAAATTTTCATTTGAATATAATCTGCAAGTTTCATTAAATAGAGTGGACAAAGACTCTTTCTATTTTCAAAACAAGCATATCCAAAAAAATGCATGCTTTACAGAATACAACCCTCTAACACAATCTTCTACTCAGTCACCTGAACCTAACTGTTACATATTTTGGATAGTGTATATTATGAAAAAAGAACAATAGTGATTCAAAATTCTAAAATCTGAGTTAATATACTGAATTATTGTTTATTAACAGGTATAAATTACATGTGAGGAATGAAACAGCATTCTCAAAATTCCACTAAAATGCAACAAGAATACCAATCAACATTTTGGTTAAAAATTCCACTTTGGGCTTCTGTGGAAGAACCAGAGGATAACTGGCTTATCAAGTTTCTGAAGTAGTGGTAAGTTCTGATACCGTGTATTACAACAGAGAGTCTGGATCTACATTTCAAAGATAATTCATATGATTTAACCATGGACAATGCAATGCTAATTTCCTAATGTTATATATAGGCTAACACAAAAATGCAACCACGCCCCCTGCCAAAAAAAAAAAAAATCCAATACAATGTCAGAGGCAGATGATCAATTTATAATTTTTAAATTCTCAAAATATGTGAAATTTCAACAAAAATACTTATGAGTGAACTAAATCTTTTAAAGTCACCTTTCAAAATTCTACAGGATTGATTATATACCAAACTCTACATAACAACCCTGTAAAGATGAAGATAAAAACAAATATGTTTAAAGTTTTAGCTACTGACCCTCTAAAAATTAGTCTATTTGAATGTAATGAAAAGCATTTGTACAGAGACATTTCCTAAATTGGTTCTTTCCAATGCGTTCTAAAAAAAGCTTTGATGTTGATAAGAGTGGGAACATTTGAGCTTCTTTGACATATTCACTGTGGTGGTCGCCAAAACTCATGTATAATCTGGCTTTTCTTTAATGTAAAACCATTTAATTCAATGAATTATTAATTAGTTTTTGAGCTTTACTTCGGTATTTGTGTTCCAGTACATTTAGGTCTATGGTTTAAAAATATTCTATCAAAGATCAAATAGAAGTAAACAGTAAATATTAAATATATACTTCAAAACATCTTGAAGAAGTCATCTTAACTTACATTAACTTCTCTTAGTATCTTGGTGACCATTAGTATAGTTTTAAAGAGTTTCCACTAAATCACTGTTATAATTTGCTTTTATCAGTGTAATATAAGAAAATATATGATAAGCAATAATGGTAAAAACCAAATCTAATCTGAACACAAAATTTCAGCTAAGTAACACAAACATAATGTACATTATAGGATGAAGTTATCACAGACACATTACACTTGCTCATATAAAAACAGTACCTCAAGTAACAGGAAGAAAAAAGACATCCTGGCAAGAGTGCACTGACAATCAAAACAGTACTGAAACACAATGATAACATTTGTAATTTTCTCTATTCAGTTCCAAGTAAAGCTCACAGATATAAAATACCAATGACAGAAAAGTTTATTTTATTTTTTTTCTATCATTCTTACTGATCTAAAATTAGATATCTGTCTGGAAAAATGATCTGTTTGCATGTTTCAAATTTTTAAATCAGTTTGCTCAATACTGGTTTTTAAAAATCCAGACTATTTTTTCTACTGTTCTAATGTTTAACATAAAATATAGTCCTGTCAATGAATAACAACCCAAAACATTCTTTATAGTTGTTGGGCTCTTTCCCTCACCTATCTATATACCTCAAGTAACCTCACTATTACTTATTTAAAATTAAAACACGTTTTGATATAGATAATGAACAATATTTGAAAAAAATGCAAGAAGTATACTGGTTAAAATTAGGAAGATAACACTATAACTTCATACACCAATTTTTAGAACCTAAACAATAACAGATTCGTATTTCAGGACTGTAACTGTACATATGATCCTAGGCTGGTGGACAGCTCTGTTAATATTAGCCATCTTCATTAAGCAGTCTGCATCTTATTCATCTTACATTGGGGTTTAACATTTTATTTGCAATAGTCAATTTGGATGTTATAAAATTCTTTTTTGTTTGTTGGTTTTAGGAGGGGAGAGAGGGAGTGGAGTACAGCAGAGAAAATCAGTGAAATCTCCAGAATGAGCAGCAAGCAGGGCACTTTAGTATCTCACAGAGCACCCAGGAAAGCAATCCTATAGAAAAGAGGTTACCGTTTTTGATAGTTGTATTTTCTGTGTTATCTAGAGAAAAACAGGTTCATCCATGCAAAATGGACTGTTTTAGAAGATACTGCTGCTAAAATGAAAGACTTTTCAAAGAGAAAAAGTGATTATTCCAGATGAAATGAGGAGCTCCAATGTCAACCTTATTTCCTGAATCAGCAAAAATCAAAGCTTTGCTCAGAATAGGAAATTGGAGATTTTCTTTTATTTTATACATCTTTTTTGCTGAGTATGTTTTAGCTGAAATATGAGAGAAGTCCTATGAGACAGCACTTCTCATTTCCAATGGTGCTTTTGCTATGGCATTATAAAAACTACTACTTGGAACTAAGAATACATTAATTTTACTAGCACTAGCATAGAAGAATCAAGAGATTTAAGTCAGAAATGGCTTTCTATTTTTAACACTTTGTCCCACACTCATTAGTTGTATTTACACAATGCCAAATACCCAGATGAAAAGCAAAAATTTCAATCTATATCTGGATGCTTACATATTATCTGGATGTCTAACATGTTACCAAAAGACCTAGATCATGCTTTTCCTATTTTTACCCATGTGTTAGTTTACATATATAAATATTTGAATGGGTTTTTAAATGATTAGTGAATGCTCCAAATTTCACATTTAATAATAATAATCAAATTTCAGAAATAATACATATGAAATACAAACAGTGGTTAAAACATGAAAATTCACCTGTTACCTTTCATTCCTCAAGTTTTTATATAAGGAAACATATTTACACTCTCATACCCACATATTTCTTTATCTTCTCTTTGTTGCAACATTTTATAAGATCTTAGGATTAAGTTAAACATTTTAGTACTTAGTGCTCAATTGCCCAGTAGGACCCTTCCCCCCAACTTTTCTCTTATAAACAAACAGGCAAAGTGATGATTTCCATGTTATAAGAATACCAACTATTTTTGAAAAGCTATAGTTTTTCTCTCTATCTCAATATCTATCACTTCACATTTTTTATCTTTCGGCTTATCAAAATTTTTTTTATTAAATTTTAAAATTAGTGTAAAAAATTTGTGTTATTTGGGGAAAATTTTTACTATTTAGAATGTAAACAGACTTGAAAATGTTATTCAAATAAGTGTTAAGTGATTTAGCATCTCATTTTACTTTCTTCAGCTTCCGTACAATCCTCTATTGTCATTTTCTCTTATTCTTGAAATTTTTATAAATTAAGTATTATCATGAATTAACTTTCCAACAACTTAACTAGTAAGCTTAATTTAGCTAAAATCCCCTATCAAAAAATACCTGACATATTGGTATCCATTCACTTCCTCCATTCTCCTCTTGCAGGAAATATCCCATTTCTTAACAGAACAGAAAATCGAACATAAAATATCTCCCAAACAGTAATTTCAAATTTAGCTCAGATCTTTTTGACACATATATTACCATGAGAGTTGCATTTTATTTTGTTTTGGTTTCTGGTATGACAGAAAATAATAGGTAAAATGACACTGTTTTAGGAGTGAGTTGTATATAATCTGACAGTAATTATAACAAGTTATTAGACTAAAGGACAACAGGGAGATTCACTAAATAAAATACACAAAACAAAGCTGGAAAATGGAAAAGTTTAGGGATATACAAATTTATCAAGGGTTTATTTGCAGTTGGTTTATTCAACACGATAAGTCATACTAGGGAATATATTTGGTCATACCATCATTTTTACAAAGTAAAATTAATCAGACAATAATTTTTGAAGTTCAAATTATTAGTCAACTTTTGCACTTTATTATCTTTCAATACTTTACAACTTTAATATTGGGCTTATACCGATTACTTTTCTAGCAGCTACTTTACGTGCTATTTCCTTACGTAAGTACCTCAATATCATTTATTTTTAGTTGTAGATACAATTCCTAATTAGCGCAGAAAATCTTGAGGAATTTTTAAAATAGGGCTATCTATCTATCCATATGTATATCTATATCTATATATAGATATACATATATACATATATATGTCTATGGCATATATCCTGCTTTAATACTTAGTAAAACTTTCCAATCAAATTTCTGTTCTTTTCCTATTCATCTATGTTTTACTAATATCACCCTTAAACAGTATTGGGATTTGTCTCTAATACTGATTTTTAAAGAGTAAAAGAAAATAACGATTTGGTCTGTTTTAGAGCTTAACATAGCAAATCTTACTCCGAAACGTATTTTACAAATGAAACAGAGCACAGTTAAAAGGAAGATTGTTAACGACAGCATATATACAGGGGGAAATCCTCACACAGACAGCCCTGCATGTCACATTTAGGTTAAAAGAGTCCAGAAACTTGCAATTTTCAAGGAATATTTCCATCATAGTTCACTGAAGCTAATGAATAGCTAGGAACAATTCAGAATAATGCCCTGATTTAACTAAGGGGTGTATTCGCATGTGGGGGTGTAACACTTGTTGTTTATTTGACTTTTTCCAGTGGCAATATTCCTTACCCAAAAACCCTCCCTTCTTGGTTTTGTTCATTTCTTTTGTGACAACCAAGTGCTTTAATTTGGTTCAGCCCAGTAAAAAACCAAAGGGCTAAAAACATGAGGGTCACCAAGGTCCACAAGGTAGATGAAGAAACCAACAAAGCAACACCACAGGCAAAGAGCAAAGGAATTACAATAAGAATCTAAGACTAACAAAAAGAAAACAGTATGTACAGCACTTGGAACTGGAAAATAACAAATACCCTGGGAATGCTGTATTTGGTTTTTACTGCTTAATTTCATTGGAAAATGTCCTTTAGAACTGATCCTCTTGGAAATTTGACATTTATTATGAAATTTGAGTACACTCATCCAAAAGCATACAATCTTACAATAAACTATTGCTACTCAATAGAGAAATATTATGTATGAATATTTTTAAGTGTAATCCCAAACTTCTGGCTTTCTTCTAACAATAGTGAATGCCTTTTGAAAAAAGTAGAATGCTGAATTATCCACACTAATATATATTTTTTTAAATTTAAGTGCAGAGAAAGGAAGATTAACCATAAATACATGAATCCCAACTCACACTGAAGGAGTAGTCATAATATAGAAGTCAGCGATGTAATTTGTTCTCATTCTAATTATATAGAGGCAGGTTTAAAGGTGATTTCATAATTATAGGACGCTCCCATTTTACTTCAACATTCTCCCCTGCTATTTCTTCTTAATAATGTAACTGTGTACAAAGAAAAAATTAGCTATCAAACAGACTAACAAGAAAAAGCTTAAAATAAGATCATACTGTGAATTGCTGACAGTATATATTATGGGAGCAATGAAAGTGTAATGATTTGAAACTGATAAAGTGAAAGGGCTAGGCAATGAAAAAGCATGAAAAGAAGGAAGGAAGGAAGGAAGGAAGGAAGGAAGGAAGGAAGGAAGGAAGGAAGGAAGGAAGGAAGGAAGGAAGGAAGGAAGGAAGGAAGGAAGGAAGGAAGGAAGGAAGGAAGGAAGGAAGGAAGGAAGGAAGGAAGGAAGGAAGGAAGGAAGGAAGGAAGGAAGGAATTACAAAGTAATAAATGCAAAACTAAACTTTCCCCTTAAGGGCATTTGTGTTGTTTGTCTACTTGTGTTTAATCAGTATCAATAGCAAAGCAAACTAAGTTATTAACTAATACTAATTTTATTCTTCTTCCTTCTCCCCAAAGAATCTTAGAATATGTGGCAGGGGAGGGAAGGGGGGATAAATTATGCAGTTAAGAATTGTTACACTGGTTTATTTGCCAAAATAACAAAATGATGTTTCCATTTAAGAGAAGTATTTTAATGCTACCTTGTCCAACAGCTTTTAACAAGATGTCACAATTTAAAAAAAAAGAAAAGAAAAGAAAAGAAAGAAATTGACATTTCACACATGTGTATGCTAATTAAGGATAATTCAACCACTTTGGACAAAGGTCTAGAGTGAATGAATGACAGAGAGGAAATTCCAAAAGAATACTTCAAGACTGGACAGACAGTATTGGGTAGTAGTGTACTCAAGTCAATAGTTCCTTTGTCTTTTGTTTCAAAAGCTACATTGAAACAATACCATATTAAGTGTAAAAGCAGGAAAAATCTTTGTAGTAGCACCTAAAAGCCACATCTAGCACATCATCCCATCTGTTTGCCTACCAACAGTAACCCTCCTTTTCATCCCTACCAGTGATTTAAAAAAAAAAAAAAGCATCAGGGAGAAGTGTGTGCTATCATTAATACACTGAAAAGGTAAATCTTGTTTTTATTTTACCCAGATTTATATTTCATAATGTAAGTTTGAAAAATGAAATTTAAAATAACAACCTAGTATTTATAATGTGCTAAATCATTAGCAACGTTTCCAAGTGTACTTCATATTGCAGATAAGCAAAAAAAAGGGGGATGCAGGGTTCCAGAGTTATAGTCTCTGACTTTGAAGTGCTTTTAAGCCAGCTAGGAAGTTTTTCTACACATGAAGCAACAAAGAACTTTCAAAGTGCAACATACCGTAAGAGTAGTAAGGGGTAGGCACAGAGAGGGTTAGATCAAAGAACCCTGCCTAGACTCAGACTCAAGAGACATGTGCCTTAAGTCCAAAGAATATCATTAACTGTATAACCTTGGGAAAAGTCACAACTTCTGGGGGCTTCAGTTTTTTCATCACTAAAATGATTAATCTAAAGGATACTTATCATGCCTTCAAGATCTAAACAGTTCTCTGATTCTAAGTTTGTAATATATAATAAAAATTAGGCCTTTAAGAACAGGAGAGTCTTTAGTAGTAAATGCTAGGGGAAAGGGAGTAAATAGGTGTTTCATTAGTTCAGGTAACTCCAGATGGGAAAAACCTCCCTCCTACCAATGTAGGTCAGCACCTCAGAAATTTAAAAGTCTTTAGGGAGCTGCTGAAAGTATTGAAAGGCGAAGTCATAATATTTCCACTTAAGGGAAATATTCTACTGCTATCTTGTCCAACAATCTTTAACAAAGTGTCACACAAGCCCAGGGCCACATTACTAATATGTGTTGATGGCAAGACTTGGACCCAGGTCTTTCTGGCTCTAAGATCAGCTCTCTATGCATGATGACACTTGATAAATGAATAATTATGAAATGAGATGAGTATTAAAAGCTTACTCTACAATTTTTAATAATTAAGCTAAGTAAATAAATAAAAGATTAGCTTTTATTAAGGTCTGGAAAGCCAGCAACCTCATGTAACAAGGATAAGGAAATAAGCAGTCCAGGAGAGGTGACTGTCATGTATAAAGCAATAGAAGGGGCAATGAGTAGGTTGTGTTATGGGAGGAAAGAGGAAACAGACTGGGTAAGCACTGAAAACTGAGGTAAGTGAAAATGAAAGGCATCAGAGACAACAGCTAATAAACTGTTCTTAAACACAAGAGATTTAGACAGGATGTGGCAGGTAAAAGAAGACAACTTAGAATCAAGCAGTCTGAGTTAGAATGCTGTCTCAACTGCTTTCATTAACTATATGGCCTCATTGACCTCATCTGTAAAATTCTTTCTAAGCAGGGTGCTCTGAAAACCTTAAAAAGCCACTGAAATGTCAGTTATTATCTCTGTCTCTTCCATTAAAAACAATATCATTGAAACCTGCCTGTTTGCTAATGGCTATGTCATTTATCTTGATATACAAATTTTTCCATATCTGAACATAAAACTCTAACTGAAACAGAATTTCATCCAAATTTCTTTTTTTGTTATTCGGACCTGAGGGAAATTACAGTTTACTGTTGATTATTTGCCATAGTTAAGACTAGATCTCAAATTTGCAATTTCTCTCAAAACGAGGTTGGGCTCTAATGAGGACAAAGGTCATCCTATGTTTTCTTGTATGCTCTTTGAAATGAAGAGCAATGAAAATAATGTAGAATTCACTCTAATTTAGGGCTTGGAATTCCTTGTTTGAATAGAAAACAAGCGGATATTCAGAAGCTCAAGCAATCTGTCACCATGAATACTCAAATGGATCTACAATCTTACCAGTTTAGGAGTTCTCTTCAATGAAACATATCACAATCATTGAAATACACTCATTCCAAGGGACTCCTGTCCATGTCCTTCCAAAACTTTGGTACCAAGAATGGATCTGATCAGCATTTTCCTCTCCTTCTTGGGACATCACAAGGTTACTCATTTGTGGTTCATTTACTTGGTCAACCCATCATCACTTTCTCTCCCCATGTGATCAGTCCATCTTCTCTTCCTATCATACATTAACTTGATAGTAATTTATTATTATTCCTCAAATTTCACACTGGAATATGCTATAGTCTGCTCACATATCCCATGCACTTCACCACTGACTTCTGCATAATATTAATTTCTAATTCTTCAGAGAATGTGGTATTTCATGTTCCTCTGCCATACAACACAGGTAGAATATTAAGTGACCTTTGCTTTTCATGGGAATTTTGGGGTTAATAAAGATGGAGCAGATAGAGCACTGGGCCTGAATTCAGGAAGAAATGAGTTCAAATCTGACCTCAGACACTTACTAGCACCATGGCCCTAGGCAAAGATCATACAGCTAGTAACCTCCAAATGTCTTATTTTCTTCATCTGTATTATTATCCCATCCCCTGGGGAAAACAGTAGTACTAACCTTCCCAGGAATATTGTGAGGATAAAATGAGATAATATTTGTAAAGTGTTTTGCAAACTTTAAGGTCTTATGCAAACACCATTGTTGTTATCATCATCATCACTCCTCGCTTAATTCTGGGTCCAACTCACTGTGCACTTATACTACCTAGCAGTGTCCCAAGCACCCTGATTCTATCCAGTATTTCCCAGATATACATACTGATATCCAAATTCCACCAAATTCAAACTGTGCTGTAATCTGAGAAATAGGCATTCTTCACCCCCTTGGTCTTTCCTCTATATGAATAGTCAAGAGAACTCCTGAATGACTGGAAATTTCTTCCAGAAGGCCCTCTAATGTTCTGAGTCTTGAAGTCATCAGCATGATGTCAACCTGGAAAAGCTGACTACCTACAGATAATCCATATTCAACTGAATGCCATACTGCATCTCCCCCATTAAAGTGGTAAATACCTTTCACAGATATTCGCATTGCTGTTTCCTGTTTCACCTGATCAGATCACTGAATATGGTTACTTCTGTTATGCTTTTGCAGGGAGTGTTGAATGCTTTAAATGTATGGACTGCTGACAACACTGTGGTGTTGTTTCAACACTTTGCTGGAGGAAAAAAAGTTTGTAATGTTTGGTGCTTTTTGATAATCAACTATCAATAACCACAATGGGATCTTATGTCTCTTAGTCAACTGTGAAATGGTAAAGATGCTGCCTATTGTTGAATATTTATTGCAAAAACTTGTCTTTTCCCTATTGATACCATCACTGAAGACACACTTAATTCCAATATAGGTGGTTCACTGACACTTTATATAAATGGAAAAGTATACAAGTAGGCTAGTGATCATTTATATTTTCCTGATTGCTTTTTTGGAGGCACTAATAAGGTCCAAAATTTTTCCCATATATTTGTAACTGTTCCTTTCAACACTCTTACAATTTTATCACTTCTAGCACAGATCTATTTTATATATACTTGGATTCAATTCAGCTGCTTTTCCTCGCTCTGTCTTCTTCAGTAGAATCATTTCTAACTCCCCCATAAGTGTATCTGAGACTGTGACATTAGGGTCAAAATGTGGCATTTCCATTGTCCATGATAGGGAAAACAGTATTATATTAATTTTCTAAAAATCTTTTCTATTTTTCTGCTGTTTGTCTTATTTACATTCTTATCCTTAAAATTCCTTGTGATGTCTTTGTTTAGCTCAATATCTTGTCAAATTTTCTTTAAACTGATTTTACCCTCCACTGCTTCTCTCTTCTTTATGAGATCCCTCTCATTAAAGTTTTACAAACAAGTATGTATATTCTAACTCAGAACTGTCTTTGACAATCATCTCTAACCATTAGGCAAACCAACTGATGTCTGCTGATTAAGGCATTTTCTGGGCCCTGTTGGTCTCCTTAATGTAATTAATTTACACTGGTTAAATTTTCAGATAAAATTAAATTTAGTATAAATTTAATTTATGTTGTCCATTTCTCATTTTTAATTGTAAATTACTTTTAAAAATAATTCAGGATTCATTACCTTCAACTGTATGTCATTTTTTTTTTTCTCAGTATTATGCTTTGTTCTGGCTTTTTTACTTTGATCTTACTATGACAAGTTGATGGTCTGACACTACAATCAGCTCAATTATGGATAACTCCCACATCGAAAACAAGCCTTTCTGTATATGTTAAAATATATTTCATTTGTTCAATGTTATTTTGCACTCACCATGTCATACTGATACTTTTCTCAAAGAAAATGTTCATGAGAAAAAGATTAGATACTTGTGTGTAATCTACAAGTGTTTGGCCTCTCTCAGTCCTTCTTCCTGAACCATGCTTTCCCATACATTTCTCCCCATCCTTACTTTTTCCCACATTTGCAAGGAAGTCCCTAAGGATCAGGGTGTATGATGATTTAACTTGGGAAATCTTATCAAGTTCTTTGTAGAATTTCTCTATCTCTCCATCTTCAGTAACTGACACTTACACATAAGCAGCAATCACTTTCAGGGTAGTCTTCCTGCAAACAGCTATCTTAAGTCCTACAATATGTATCAGATATTCCATAAAATATTTTTTATTGCCTTTCCAGTTTTCATCTACTTTACTCCATCTCCATGTACTCTGCAATCCAGTGACATTGCCTCCTGTTACTTCTTCAAACCAGACGCTTCACTTCCAACCTCCAGGAATTTTCACTGGCTGTCTCCCATAACTGGAACGCTTTTCTTCTTCATCTCTACCTCCTGGCCTATCTGGTTTCCTTAAAGTTCCAGCTCAAATTCCATCTTCTATTAAAAAAAAAAAATCTCTCCTGACTCTCCTTAATGCTAGCGCCTTCCCTCTGAGATTATCTCGAATTTATCCTGTATATATGTGTTCTTCGTACAGACTCTTTTGCAGGTTGTCTCCCCATTAGACTATGCGTTCCTTGGCTTCTGTAGCCTTTCTATGAATGCCCAAGAGTTAGCACAGTGTCTGGTCTCTTCATAAGCGCTTACTGACTTGACCTGAACCATCCTTCCATTTGACTGAAACTTCTTTCTTCTTTATTTGTAGTTATACTATCAAGATTAACATGACTCAGCTGCTCTTCCAGCAACATATTCATTTGTTGGTCATTCAATAAGAATGTCACATTTTGAGTTCAATTAAAGATTATAAACAATCTAAAAATTGTGTGATGGCATTTGGTCATCTTCCCCACCTCTTTGCCACTATCACCGTAGTACCATGTAGGATTGGGAACTATTTTAAATTGTCTGTTTTGTGGGTTTCCATGGGTAAATAATTCATCACCAAGGGACTAAATAACTGGTGATGTGCTGCTCCATATTCAGGTGGGGACTCAGAGACTCTGTTGACTAGATCATATTGGAAAACTTGGTAACATGGTAAAAAACACATCAGAGATTACAAACTCTGGTATAGGGACAACTACACAATATTCTGGGTCATTAGAGTGGGACTTTGTAGAGGGTCATATGAAAGAACAGGAATGTGTGATGCTGTTTTGTGATATTGTTTTAGGGCCAGTTCTGAACCCAAAACTAAATAAAAGACAAAAACAAGGAGAGGATATGTCATCATACCAAATACATGAAAACACAATCATTTGTGAGCAACAAAAAAATAGATAATATTGTCTTCTCCATCTCAAGCATACATTTTATTAATTATCCATCAACATGTACATGAATAGTATATTTTGAATAGTGATGCTCTAAGCACATTATAATAGATACTGTGAAGAAAATCCATCCAATCAAATACTTAGTAAACATATGATTTTCTTTAGTACACTGACAAGAGCAGAGAAAAGATACAAATTCTAACATATGAGTTACAAGAACTCTGTCGAACCAAACAAGGCATACTCACAAAAGCATAATATTAACATAAGAATTAAATAAAAGAGATATTGCAAGGCAATGGCCAAACAGCTGGTACAGATTGTGTTATCAGTACAAAGGAAAGGGTTGCCTATCGGCAACATCCCCAAGTTTGCCAAAACCAGATTAAAATGTAAGGAAATGTTTAACAAAATAAATAAAAATACAATAGAAACTCAATAGTGATAATGTTATTTTCTAACTCAATATGTAGCCCATAGCAATGATGTTTGATGCTTGATTTTTCTATTTGAGTTTGGCACCACTACCTAAGATTTTCATTATGAGGAAGAGAGCAAGATTAAAAAATTGAGAATGACAACCAAAACAGAAGGAAGTTCAGGAGAAATGCAAGTTGGGGATGGTGGATAAAGAGCTTTGTTTCTCAGTACCTCAAATATTGAGTTGGAATTACCTCCAGGATATCCAGCTTAAAATATACAATAGGCAGTTTTTGGTGCTGGAGAGGAGCTCAGGTTAGAGTCTGGTGTTGGATACAGAATTCTGGGATCAGCACAGAAATGATGATTAAAGTCATGGAAGCTGATGGGATCATCAAGAGAATATGATAGAAGAAAAACCAGGACACAGTCTTAGGACACAAGTATAGTTAGGGAGTATGATAAGGATCAGCAAAGGTGACTGAGAAGTAGTCAGATAAATGAGAACCAAGAGAAAGTAGTATGAAAATTCACTGAGGAAAGAGAATTGAGTAGGATAGGATGGTCAATAGTAGGAAAACACACACAGATAGCAAAAAACAGATCTGGCAATTAGATCCTTTGAAAGTTTGAAAAAAGCAGTTACAATTGAAAAATGAGATCAAGAGCCATAATGCAAAGGGTCTAGGAGAAGAGAATTGTAGGAAATCTATGCAGATGAGGTTTGTAAGAATAAGAAGTTTAATAAAAAGATAAGAGACATAAGATGACAATTTGAGTTAATGGTAGAGTCTAAGGACAGTTATTTCAGAATACTGGAGACTTAAGTATGTTGATAAGTACCAGATGGAGAGCAGAGTTTGGGAGAACTACAACACAGAGAATCTGGATGACTAGTATTAATGACACAGGTGCTTTCAACACAGTGAGTTAAGAGAAAGTGAAGAAATAATGAAATTCATTTTATAAATGTTTGGTTTGAGATGACTATGAGTCACCTAGTTGGAGACACAAGACTGAAACTCTGTGAAGGGATTAGGGCTAAATAATAAAATTTTAAGTATCATTGCAGAGATGATAAATGAACCCTTGGAAACTGATGGGATCACTAAGCGTACAGAGAAGAGGTCTTACAACTAAGCATAGGGGAACACCCACAGGCAAGGCACAGAACATGAATGATGCTTAAACAAAAAAAGGCTGAGGAGTGAGTGCCTAGAGAAGTTAAGAAACCAGGCAAAGGATATGAACAGGCAGTTTTCAGATGAAAAAATTAAACCTATCTATAGTCATGTAAAAAAATGCTCTAAATCACTATTGATTACAAAACAAATATAAAACAAATCAATACAATACAAATGAAATCAAAATACAAATATAAATCAAAACAACTCTGAGGTATCACATCAGATTGGCCAACATGAACAAACAGGAAAATTAGAAATGTTGAAGATGTTGGGAAAATTGGAACACTACCATTGCTGGTAGAGTTGTGAATTAATCCAACCATTATGGAAAGCAATTTGGAACTATGCCCAATACCACTTCTAGGGCTGTTTCTTTAGAAATCATAAAAATAGGAAAACGTCCCACACGTACAAAAATATTTACATAGCAGCTCTTTTTGTGGTGGCCAAGAACTGGAAATTGAGGGAATGCCCATCAGTTGGGGAAGGACTGAACAAGCTGTGGATACATGAATGTAATGGAATACTATTGTGCTATAAGAAATGATGAACAGATGGATTTCAGAAAAACCTCAAAAGACTTATATGAACTGATGCGGAGTGAGTAAGCAGAACCACGAGAACATCATACACAGTAATAGCCACAGTGTGTGAGGACTTTTCTGATAGACTAAGCCCTTCACAGCGATGCAAGGACTAAAACATTCCCAAAGGACTCTTGGGGCCAAATGCCATCCACATCCAGAGAAAGAACCATGGAACTGAAATGCAGAGTGAAGCAGACTATTTTCTCTTCTGCTGTGTTTCGTTTTGGTTTTTCTCATCATTTCTCCCATTCGTTTTAATTCTTTTATGCAACACGACTGTGAAAATTGTTTAATAAGAACGTATGTGTAGAACTCATATAAGATTGTATGCCATCTTGGGGAGGGAGCAGAGGGAGAGAAAATTTAAGACTAATGTAAGTGGTTGTTCAAAACTGAAAACAAATTAATTTTTTTTAATTGAGGGGAGGGAATGGCTGAACAAGTTGTGGTATATGAATGTAACGGAACACTACTGTGATACAAGAAATGATGAGCAGGCAGACTTTAGAAAAACCTGGAAAAGACTTATATGAACTGATACTGAGTGAGTGAGCAGAACTAGGAGAACATTGTACACATTAATAACAACCTTGTACAATGACTAACTTTGATAAACTTATCTCTTCTTGGCAATGCAAGAATCTAAGGCAATTCCAAAAGACTTTTGATAGAAAATGCCATCTACATTCAGAAAAAGAACTATGGAGTCTGAATGCAGATCAAAGCATTTTCTTCTTTCTTGTGGTTTCTCCCATTGGTTCTAATTCTTCTCTGCAACATAACTAATATGAAAATAGGCTTAATGTGAATTTATATGTAGAGCCTTTATTAAATTACATGCCCGCTTGGGGGGGAGTAGAGGGGAGAAAATTTGGAACTCAAAATCTTATGAAAATGAATGTTGAAAACTAAACATAAATATTTTTTTAAAAAGGAGGTGGGAGCAAACAAGGAAAGAGAAGCACTAACAAAAACCCAGAAAGGAGCAAATATCCAAGGAGAGGAGATGATCAGCATTGTCAAATGCTGCAGAGAAGGATGAGGACTGAAAAAATGTGAAAATGTATAAATGTATAAATATAAATGTATAAATTATGCATACATAAATATGTATAAATATATAAAAATCTCTACCAAAGAAAGCTAGTTAATATATATACACTCACACAGTGAGTGTGAGCAACAATCTTTAAAGAGCAACAATCTTTAAAATTCTAAAGAATCATCACCAACGTAAAAGTGTTACTTGACATGAATTACTGCTGGTTAATACAGCTTTTCAAAGCAAAAATGAACTTTCATTCATAGATTTTTTCTCTAAATTCTTTAGATTAATTTAATTATGTCATCCTTGGGGGAGTATATTCTTCCCCTTATAAACAGGAGAAATGTACATTGAAAATTTGGCATATGGTCTCAAAAGACATTTGCCACAATCATGGATAACATCTAGAGCAGAGTCCAAATGGAAGAGGATTTCTCTATAAGTGGTGAAGTTTTTCACATGCTCCTAGTTGCAAGTGATTTGAGCTAATATGATCAAGCCCTAGAATACAGCAAAGCTTCCTAAATGTAACCTGTAATCATTCAAGAGTTAAAAAAAAAAAAAAGGTATAATAATGTACCGACTGTTATATATACTTGGATAGATAGTCCATAGTTAGTTCACAGATGCACATATCTTGGGTAGACACTGTAGATGGAAAAATGTGGTGAGCACAGAGTTTGAAGTGTAGGAAGGTAGCCTGGATGAAATTTGGAACACTGACCCATATTTTCAGTGACTGCAAGTTTCTATTCCAAATAAAGTATAATTTCTTTTAATTCCAAGAAAAGAAAAATTGAGAGACACTCAAAAGTCACTGGGATGAATCAGAAATTTTTGTTTTTCTAATTCTTGTGACTTTTTCCTACATGTGCTTTAAAATAATGGATCAACCATTTAGATAAGTCATTCTCCAATGGATAAATGATTAAGAGATACGAATAGGCAATTTTTCAGAAAAAGAAATCCAAACTATCAATAGTATTATGAAAAAATAATCTAATAATTAGGGAAATGAAAACTGAAACAATTCTAAAGAAACCAGAACACATAAATCAGACTAGCAAAAATGACAAAAAAGGACATAGACAGGAGGGGATTTCAGTATGTCCCCTGCCTTCCACTTCCTACTCAGGTTAAGAGGAAGAGGAAAGAAGCAAAGCAAGTGTCACCTTCTTCTCCCAAAGCAAGCAACGCAGGTTCCTGTTTCCCACAGGGGGGCTCCCCTCCCATATCTCTAGGATATTTGTTTCCAAGATCCAGGAAGTCTGCCAGGACCTAGTTGATGGACAGCATTACAGTCAGGAAAGTTCTCCATCAGCATTTTTTTCTGTCTGCATAAATTATCAAGTTTTAGGACAACCAACAAAAGTTTGGTTTTTTGAAAAAGGTTTTTGATATTCCAGGTGGTATTAACCAAGGTTATAACTACAAAACCAATTATATCTTCCCACCTTCTCCATTTCTTAGACTAGTAGTATCCACATTTTTCTGATTATGAAAAATGACTTTCATCACAAACCACTAAATTACCAGAATATATTTGAATACACATATCAGATGTTTGCATTTTTAGAAAAATATTGATTATATACTTTCAAAGGCCTGAAAAAGGATAAGATGTAGAAAGGCTAATTTATCAGTCCTGTACAACTAAGACCATTCCCTGATACTTGAAAGCCTTAGGAAATAGTTTTTGGTGGCACGTATAACTTAAACTTCTTCTTTGTAAAAATCTTCTTTGGCACTTAGAAAAAGATACCTTATTGAAATTAAGAAAAGTATTGAACGAAGAAATAAAACTAGGGGTTGGTTTTATGAAAAACCAAAAAAATTGATAAACCTTTGGTCAATTTAATTAAAAAAAACAAATTATGAATTTCAAAAATGAAAAGGGTGAACTCACCTCAAATGAGGAAGAAATTAAAACAATAATTAGAAATTACTTTGCTCAACTGTATGCCCATAAATTGGACAATCTAAATGAGATGGATAATTATTTTAAAAAATATAAATTGCCCAGATTAACAGAAGAGGAAGTTGAATACTTACATAACCCCATCTCAGAAAAAAGAAATCAAGTAAGTCATCAATGACTCCCTAGGAAAAAAATCTCCAGGGCCAGATGGATTTACAAGTGAAATCTATCAAATATTTATTTATTTTTATTAAATTTATTTAAATTTTCAACATGCATTTCCACAAAATTTTGGGTTCCAAATTTTCTCCCCATTTCTCCCCTCCCCATTTCTCCCCTCCCCCATCCCCAAACACTGAGCATTCTAATAACACCTATCACCAATCTGCCTCCGACTTCTAACATCCCTCCCTTGCCTTGTCCCCATCTTCTCTTTTGTCCCGTAGGGCAAGATAACTTCCTATACCCCATTACCTGTATGTGTCATTTCCTAGTTGTATGCAAGAACACTACTCAACAGTTGTTCCTAAAACTTTGAGTTCCAACTTCTCTTCCTCCCTCCCTCCCCACCCATGCCCATTGGGAAGGCAAGCAATTCAATATGGGCTATATATGTGTAGTTTTGCAAATGATTTCCATAATAGTCGTGTTGTGTAAGACTAACTGAATTACCCTCCATCCTATCCTGCCCCCCATTTTGTCTCCTCTTTCTTGCTCTCCCCTCCCCAAGAGTGTTAACTTTTAATTGCTCCCTCCTCCCATTGCCCTCCCTTCAATCATGCCCCCCATCCTGCTTATCCCCTTCTCCCCCGCCTTCCTGTATTGTAAGAGAGATTTTCATACCAAAATGAGTGTGTACTTTATTTCTTCTTTTAGTTGAATATGATGAGTAAGCTTCATGTTTTTTCTCTCACCACCCCACTTTACCCTCCACTGAAAAGTCTTTTACTTGCCTCTTTTATGAGAGCTAATTTGCCTCATTCCATTTCTCCCTTTCCTCTCCCAATATTTCTCTCTCACCCATTAATTTCATTTTTTAAAGATATGATCCTATCTTATTCAACTCACCCTGTGCTCTCTGTGAGTGTGTGTGTGTAATCCCACCAATTAATCAGATACTGAAAAAAGTTCCAAGAGTTACAAATATTGTCTTTCCATGTAGGAAGGTAAACAGTTCAGCTTTACTAAGTCCCTTATGATTTCTCTTTGCTGTTCACCTTTTCATGCTTCTCTTGATTCTTGTGTTTGAAAGTCAAATTTTCTTTTCAGCTCTGGTCTTTTCATCAAGAATGCTTGAAAGTCCTCTATTTCATTGAAAGACAATTTTTTCCCCTAAAGTATTATACTCAGTTTTGCTGGGTAGGTGATTCTTGGTTTCAGTCCTAGTTCCTTTGACTTCTGGAATATCATATTCCACACCCTTTAATCCCTTAATATAGAAGCTGCTAGATCTTGTGTTATCCTAATTGTATTTCCACAGCACTTGAATTGTTCCTTTCTAGTTGCTTGCAATACTTTCTCCTTGACCTGGGAACTTTGGAATTTGGCCACAATGTTTCCAGGAGTTTCTTTTTTTTGGATCTATTTCAGGAGGTGATTGGTGGCTTCTATAAATATTTATTTTGCCCCCTGGCTCTAGAATATCAGGGCAGTTTTCCTTGACAATTTCATGAAATATGATGTCTAGGTTCTTTTTGATCATGGCTTTCAGGTAGTCCCATAATTTTTAAATTGTCTCACCTGGATCTATTTTCCAGGTCAGTTGTTTTTCCAATGAGATATTTCACATTCTCTTCCATTTTTTCATTCTTTTGGTTTTGTTTTGTGATTTCTTGGTTTCTCAGAAAGTCATTAGCCTCCATCTGTTCCATTCTAATTTTGAGAGAACTATTAAATTCAGTGAGCTTTTGAACCTCTTTTTCCATTTGGCTTATTCTGCTTTTGAAAGCATTCTTCTCCACATTGGCTTTTTGGACCTCTTTTGTCAATTGAGTTAGGCTAGTTTTCAAGGTGTTACTTTCTTTTTTTTTTTTTTTAATTTATTTATTTATTTAGCTTTTTACATTCATTTTCACAAATTTTTGGGTTCCAAATTTTCTCCCCTTTTCTCCCCTCCCCCCACCCCAATACCCCAAGCAATCTAATTTTCCCTATCTCCAATCTGTCCTCTCTTCTGTCATCCCTCCCTTCCCTTGTCTCTATCTTCTCTTTTCTCCTGTAGGGCCAGATGACTTTCTATTCCTCATTAACTGTATGTCTTCTTTCCTAGTTGCAACAACAATACTAAACAATTGTTCCTAAAACTTTGAGTTCCAAATTCTCCCCATCCCTCCTTCCCCACCCATTCCCTGTGGTACGGCAGGCAATTCTTTATAGGCCATATCTGTGTAGCTTTGCAAATGACCTTCCTGATAGTCGTGTTGTGTAAGACTAACTGAATTGCCATCCCTCCTAACCTGCCCCTCATTGTTTCTCTTCTGTCCTTTGATCCTGTCCCTCCCCAAGTGTTGACTTTCAATTACTCCCTCCTCCCTTTGCCCTCCCTTCCATCATCCCCCCCCCCAATATCTCCTTCTCCCCTGCTTTCTTACACTGTAAGATAAGTTTTCATACCAAAAGAGTGTGCATTTCACTCCTTCGTTTAGTCAAATGTGATGAGGGTAAACTTTTGTTTGTTTGTTTGTTTTTGTTTTTTTTTTCCTCAGCTCTCCTCTTTTTCCCTCCACTAAAAACATCTCCTACTTGCCTCTTAAATGACATATAGTTACCCCCTTCCATTTCCCCCTCTTTCCTCTCACTACATTTCTCTCTCACCATTTACCTTAATTTCTTTTAAGGTATGGTCCCATCCTATTCAGTTCAATCTGTGCTCTCTGTCTCTGCATGTGAATGCATGTGTGTATGTGTGTGCATGCGTGTACATGTGTATGTGTGGTCCCACCAACCACCCAGATACTGAAAAGTTTTAAGAGTTAGAAATATTGTCCTTCCCTGTATGAATGCAAACAGTTCATTTCTGGTAAGTCCCTTAATACTTCTCCTTGCTGTTTACTTTTGCATGCTTCTTCTCATTCTTGTGTTTGAAAGTCAAATTTTCTTTTCAGCTCTGGTCTTTTCATTAAGAATGATTGAAAGTCCTCTGTTTCATTGAAAGACCATATTTTCCCTTCAAGTATTATACTCAGTTTAGCTGGGTAGGTGATTCTTGGTTTCAGTCCTAGTTCCTTTGCTTTCTGGAATATCCTATTCCACGCCCTTCGATCCCTTAATGTAGAAGCTGCTAGATCTTGGGTTATCCTGATTGTATTTCCACAGTACTGGAATTGTTTCTTTCTAGCTGCTTGCAAGATTTTTTCCTTGAGCTGGGAATTCTGGAATTTGGCCACAATGATCCTTTTTGGATCTCTTTCAGGTGGTGATCGATGGATTCTTTCAATACTTATTTTGCCCTCTGGTCCTAGAATGTCAGGGCAGTTTTCCTTGATAATTTCATGCAAGACGATGTCTAGGCTCTTTTTTTGATCATGGCTTTCAGGTAGTCCCATAATTTTTAAGTTGTCTCTCCTTGATCTATTTTCCAGGTCAGTTGTTTTTCCCATGAGATATTTCACATTCTCTTCCATTTTTTCGTTCTTTTGGTTTTGTTTGGTGATTTCTTGGTTTCTCATAAAGTCATTAGACTCCATCTGTTCCATTCTAATTTTGAGAGAACTATTAAATTCAGTGAGCTTTTGAGCCTCTTTTTCCATTTGGCTCATTCTGCTTTTGAATGCATTCTTCTCCTCATTGGCTTTTTGAACCTCTTTTGCCAACTGAGTGAGCCTATTTTTCAAGGTGTTAATTTCCTCAGCATTTTTTTGGGTCTCCTTTACCAAGATACTGACCTTTTTTTCATACTCTTCTTGCATCTTTGTCATTTCTCTTCCCAGTCTTTCCTCCACCTAACTTGCTTTTCGAAATCCTTTTTAAGCTCTTCCAAGGCCTGAGCCCACCCAACACCCCCCTGGGGTGTCTGGGGTACTGAGGCCCCGCCCTCCACATCTTTCCCTGATGGGAAAAATACGTTCTCGTCCTCCCCATCAGATCCGAAGGTCGGGATCATTTGCATTTGTTGGAAAAAAACTCTCTATAGTCTTATTTTTCTTCCCCTTTCTAGGCATTTTCCCAGCCAGTTACTTGACTTTTGAGATTCCTTTCCACCCCCGCCTGGATCCGCCCAGCTAGTGCTTGGCCTCTGAGATTCAAATGCGCTTTCCCGCGGCAAGCTTTAGTTCTGGGGCAGGGGTGGGGGCAGGGCCGCCTCCTAAGCTTGGGCCCTCAGGGGCTTTCCGCAGAGACTTTCAGGAACGGAGCAGGTGGGGGCGGGGTGGAGGGCCCTGCCTGCTGTGCTCAGCTCCCTTGGGGGTTTTATTCAGAGGCGTTCAGCAGTAGAGCAAGGTGGGGGCAGGGCCGTCTCCCCTGCTCGGCTCCCTCAGGTTGGAAAGACCTTCAGTATTGAAGATCCTGCCTGCTGCTGGGGGATTCCTGAGTCCCGGGCCGCTGCCGCCTCAGCCACCCGCCCACGCCTCTGCCTCCGCCGCTTCCTGCCCCCGTCTCTGCCGCCGCCGCTTCCTCCCGAGGGGGCCCGAGTCAGGGAGACGCTCCGCTCCCCTCCCCTATCGCAGCCTTCTTTCTTACTGACCTGTAGCTTCTGTGGGCGGAGGGACTTTCCCGGCTGCCGGAGCTTCCCCCGGAGCTTTCCTCTCTGAAGTCTGCTCGGGTCAGCTTCTCTGGGGCCGTGGCCAGGGGTGGGGGTGGGGTCCGCTTTCCGGGGTGCGATGGACCCCGGGGACGGCTCTCCAGGGTTCAGTGGAACGGAAATCTCTTCCCCTATGTTTATGCACCCCCTGCAGAGATTCAGAATTTATGGGGATCTCCTTTTACCTCAATTCCATGGGTTGTGGGCTCGGAGCTCGTAAATGTGCGTCCTTCTACTCCGCCATCTTGGCTCCGCCCCCCAAGGTGTTATTTTCTTCAGCATTTTTTTGGGTCTACTTTAGCAAGTTGTTGACTATCTTTTCATGCTTTTCTCGTCTCTCTCTTATTTCTCTTCCCAATTTTTCCTCCACCTCTCTCACTTGATTTTCAAAATCCTTTTTGAGCTCTTCCATGGCCTGAGACCACTGAGTATTTATTTTGGATGTTTGGGATACAGAAGCTTTTGACTTTTATGTCTTTCCCTGATGGTAAGCATTGTTCTTTCTCATCTGAAAAGGATGACAGAAGATATCTGTTCACCAAGAAAGTAACCTTCTATAGTCTTACATTTTTTCTCTTTTTTGGGCATTTTCCCAACCAGTTACTTGACTTTTGGGTCCTTTGTCAAGAGTAGGGTATACTCTGGGAATCTAACATCTCAGTTCCTCCAAGGTGGCACAATCAAGCACGTACTCTGGTCTGGGAGCAGAGAGAGCAGAATCTTAGCAGTTTCCTCTCCACAGCCACCTGGCCTCCATTCTGCCAAGCCAGCATTGGGGGCAGGGCAGCCATTCAGTGTAAGATAAAGATCAGTTCCCTCAGGGCCTCTACACAAGGCTGAGGTAATAATCAGCTCCTCAGTTCCCCCAGGGTTTTTATGATTCAACAGTGGATGTGGGTTGTTGTAGGGGCTGCAGTGGGAACTGCTGCCACCTGCCCATGTGGCCCCTGCGGCCGCTGCCCAAGGTCGGAGCCATGGGAAGGCCCTTCTTCCTTCCCCGCCAGCCAAAGAAACTCTGACACTGACCCCTGATGCCTGTAGGCTGAGGGATCTGCAAACCCACTGCTACTGGGACTGGGGACCCCACAACTGGAGATTCTGCCACGGAGGGCTATTTGTGAGCCACACCAAGAGGCCAAGGCTGGGCTGCCACGGACATTTCCCGTAGGTCTTTCAGTTCACCCTGGGTTGGAAATCTTCTCTACTCTGTTGCTCTCCACCTCTGCTGCTCCAAAATTTGTTGAGAGTGCCTCTCTAAAGGTATTTTATGGGCTGTGTGGGGAGAGCCTGCATATGTGTGTCTTTCTACTCTGCCATCTTGGCTCTGCCCCACTTCTATCAAACATGTAAAGAACAGTTAATTTCAATACTATAGAAACTATTAGGGAAAATTAGGGAAGGAGTCCTCTCAAATTCTTTTTATGATACAAATATGGTTTCGATACCTAAACCAGGAAGAGTCAAAACAGAAAAAGAAAATAATAGGCCAATTTCTCTAATGAATATAGAAGTAAAAATGTTAAATAAGATTTTAGCAAAAAAGAATACAGTAATTTATCACAAGAATAATATATTATGATCAGGTAGGATTTTTAGCAGGAAAGTAGGTTCAATATTAGGAAAACTATTAGCATTATTGATCATATCAACAACAAAACTAACAGAAACCACATGATTATCTCAATAGATGCAGAAAATGCTTTTGACAAAATACAATGCCCATTTCTATTGAAAACACTGGAGAGCATAGGAATAAATGGAACTTTCCATAAAATAATAAGCAGTGTCCACCTAAAACCTTCAGCAAGCATTATATGCAATGAGGACAAGCTAGATGCATTTCCAGTAAGATCAGGGATGAAACAAGGATGTCCATTATCACCACTGTTATTCAATATGGTACTAGAAATGTTAGCTGTAGCAATAAGAGAAGAAAAAGAAATTGAAGGAATTAGAATAGGCAAAGATGACCTTTGCACTCTTTGCAGATGATATGATGATATACTTAGAGAATCCCAGAGAATCAAGTAAAAAACGTGCTTTAAATAATAAACAACTTTGGCAAAGTTGCGGGTTACAAAATAAAACCAAACAAATCTTCTGCATTTCTATATATTACTAACAAAGCCCAACAGCAAGAGATAGAAAGAGAAATCCCATTTAAAGCTACAGTACACACTATAAAATATTTGGAAGTCTACCTGACAAAACAAACCCAGGGACTACATGAACACAATTACAAAATACTTTTCACACAAATAAAGTCACATCTAAGTAAATGGAAAAACATCAGCTGCTGGTGGGAAGCCCAAGCCAATATAATAAAAATGATAACTGTACCTAAATTAATTAACTTATTCAGTTCCATACCAATCAAACTAGCATGTAATTATTTTCTACAGCTAGAAAAAATAATAACAAAATTCATCTGGAAGAACAAAAGGTTCAGAATATAAAGGAAACTAATGGAAAGAAATGCTAGGGAAGGTGGCCTAGCTCTATCAGATCTCAAATCACCAATTATCAAAACCACTTGGTAATGGCTAAGAAACAGAAGAGTAGACCAGTGGCATATGTTAGGTACTCAAGACACAGTAGTCAACGAATATAGCAATCTACTGCTTGATAAACCCAAGGACCCCAGCTTCTGGGATAAGAACTCACTGTTTGACAAAAATTTCTGGGAAAACTGGGTAACTGTGGCAGAAACTAGGCATAAACCAATGCCTGACATCATACACAAGAATGAAGTTCAAATGAGTACATGACCTAGCTATAAAGATTTATACTATAAACAAATTAGTGGAGCAAGGAATAGTGTATTTATCAGATTTGTAGACAAGAATAGAATTTTTGACTAAGCAAGAGGTAGAAAACATTATGAAGTGCAAAATGGATCATCTTGATTACATTAAATTGAAAAGCTTTTGCACAACCAAACCCAATGCAACCAAGATTAGGAGGGAAGCAGAAAACTGGGAAAGAATTTTTACAACTAGTATCTGTGATAAAGGCCTCATTTATAAAATATACAGAGAACTGAGTCAAATGTACAAGAATACAAATAATTCCCCAGTTGATAAATGGTCAATGGATATGAACAGTCAGTTTTCAGAGGAAGAAATTAAAGCTATCTATAATCATGAAAAAATTCTCTAAATCACTATTGATTAGAGAGATACAAATCAAAACAATTCTGAGGTACCACATCACACTTATCAGACTGGCTAACATGACAAAACAGGAAGATGATAAATGTTGGAGAAGATGTGGGATAGATGGAACACTAATTCATTGTTGGTGGAACTGTGAACTGATCCAACCATTCTGGAGAGCAATTTGAAACTATGCCCAAAGGGCTACAAAAATGTGCATACCCTTTGACTCACCAATACCACTTCTAGGGCTGTATCCTCAAGTGATCATAAAAATGGGAAAGGGTCCCACATGTACAAAAATATTTATAGCAGCTCTCTTTGTGGAGGCCAAAAACTGGAAATCAAGGGGATGGCCACCAATTGGGGAATGGCTGAATAAATTATGACATATGAATGTAATGGAATACTTTTATGCTGTAAGAAATGGTGAAGTCAAGAAGACTTCAAAGAGGCCTGGTAAAACTTACATGAACTGATGCTGAGTGAAAGGAGTAGAACCAGGAGAACCTCGTACACAGCAACAACCACAGTGTGAGGAATTTTTCTGGTAGACTTAGTACTTCATTGCAATGCAAGGACTTAAAAAATTCCCAATGGTCTCTTAAGGCAAAATGCCTTCCACATCCAAAGAAAGAAGTATGGAATTCAATCGTGGAATGAAGCAGATCATTTTCTTTTGCATTATGTTTTGGTTTGTTTCATTTCTCCCATTCATTTTAATTCTTCTACGTAACATGACTAAGGTGAAAATGTATTTAACAGGAATGTATGTGTAGAACCTATATAAAACTGTATGCCATCTCAGGGAGGGAGTGGGGAAGTAGGGGGGGAAGGAGGAGAAAAAAATCTAATATATATATAAAAGTGACTGTAGAACACCGTAAACAAATAACATAATAATAATAATAATAAAAGTTATCTTCCACAAAGTAGATTCTCAATACTATTTCATGGCACCTGAATAATATTCAAGCTGCTGTGTAAGATTATTTTCTGTGTGACCCTAGGCAGGTCACTTGACTCCATTGGTCTCAGTTTCCTCATCTATAAAACGAGCTAGAGAAGGACACAGCATACCACTCCAAGATCTTTGCCAAGAAAACCTCAAATAGAGTCATGAAGAGTCAGACATGACTGAAAAACAACTGAACAACAATAAAAATATGCATTATAAAACTGATGCCAGAAATAAATTTTTAAAAGATAGCTATGCAGAGGCTGAACTTGAATGAGGTGAAATGTAAAGCAATGAGATCAATTAAGAGGTTACTTACAGCATCTGTAGAAAGAAATAATGCTTCAGTGGCAGCAGACCTCAGAAGCTCCTCTAGCAATGGCAAAAGGCAGACCCATTGTAGCACTTTGCTTACCTTAATGTACTGATTGGGCTCTTCACATTGCACATAGTATAATAGTCAGTCACCTTTACAGAACTCCTCCCCAGGGAGAATTCTGAAGAATAAGGAGTGGCATTGTTGGAAGGTGGACTTGTTTTCTGGTAACAAAAGGTAGGTAAAGTAGACTCTAAGGGAAGTCCTTCCGAGGTATTTCATGGAGCAATGATTTATACAGAACAGGGCTTCTTAATTTTTTTCCACTCACAATCCCTTCAATACAGTTCTAGAAGATATTAAGGTGATTGCAAGAGCACAAGAGAGAAGGGAAGAGGGTCTGCAATAGGACTGTGTCTGTACAAGTAAAAAGAAGAAAACATATTATGAATTCAGGTAGAAATGATGAGACTTGGCAACAGATTAAATATGTGAGGTGAGAGTGAGATTGTAAACCTAGGTGTCTGGAAAGATAGCGTGTACTCAACAGAAATTAGAAAGTTAGGAAGAAGGACAGTTTGAAGGGGGAAAGAATGAGTTATTTTGGATATGCAGAATTTGGATTGACTATAGGACATCCTGTTTGACATGTCTAAAAAGCATATAGGGATGTAAAACTAGAACTGAGGCAAAAAGTTAAGGCTAGATCAACTTCATAAAGAAGCTAATTTACCTGACAGGAGTTCACCAAGCAAGACTGTTGTTTTTCAGCCATGTCTGACTCTTCATAATTCCATTTGAGGCTTTCTTTCTTTTTTTAACTTAATTAATTTATTAATTTTCAGTTTCCAACAATCTCTTCCATAAGCCTTAAATTTTCTACCCCTCCCTCTCTGAGATGGCATACAATTTTATTAAACGCATTTTCACATTAGTCATGTTGCACAGAATAATTAAAATGAATGGGAGAAATGATGAGAAAAAAACCATACCAAAACATAAGAGAAAATAGTCTGCTTCATTCTGCATTCCAAATCCATAGTTCTTTCTCTGGATGGGGATGGCATTTTGCCTCAAGAATGGGAATTGCGAATGTTTTAAGTCCTTGCATTGCTATGAAGGGCTTAGTCCATCAGAAACGGTCCTCGCACACTGTGGCTGTTACTGTGTATAACGTTCTCCTGGTTCTGCTCGTTTCACTCAGTTCATATAAGTCCTTCCAGGTCTCTCCGAAGTCTTCCTGTTCATTATTTCTTATAGCACAATAGTATTCCATTACATGCATATACCACAGCTTGTTCAGCCATTTCCCAATTGATGTGCATTCCCTCAATTTTCAGTTTTTAGCCACCACAAAAAGAGCTGCTAAGATAAATATTTTTGTACATGTGGGAACTTTTCCCATTTTTATGATCCCCTGGGGATACAGCCCTAGAAGTGGTATTTCTGGGTCAACGGATATGCACATTTTTGTAGCCCTCTGGGCATAGTTCCAAATTGCCCTCCATAAAGGTTGGATCATCTCACAGCTCCACCAACAATGAATTAGTGTTCCAATTCTCCCACATCTTCTCCAACATTTATCATCTTCCTTTTTTGTCATGTTAGCCAGTCTGATAAGTGTGATGTGGTACCTCAGAGTTGTTTTGATTTGCATCTCTCTAATCAATAGCGATTTAGAGTATTTTTTCATATGACTATAGATGGCTTTAATTTCTTCCTCTGAAAACTGCCTGTTCATATGCTTTGAGGAATTATCAACTGGGGAATGACTTGTATTCTTGTAAATTTGACTCAGTTCTCTATATATTTTTAGAAATGAAACCTTTATCACAGATACTAGTTGTAAAAATTCTTTCCCAGTTTTCTGCTTCCCCCTTAATCTTGGCTGCATTGGCTTTGTTTGTATAAAAATTTTTCATTTCAATTTCAAATTAAAATTTTAACATTTTACACTTCATAATGTTCTCTATCTCTTGTTTGGTCATAAATTTCTCTATTTGCCACAAATATGACAATGCACTATCCCTTGCCCCCCTAATTTGTTTATAGTATCAGACTTTATACCTAGATCATGTACCCATTTGGACTTTATTCTTGTGTACAGTGTCAGGCATTGGTCTGTGCCCAGTTTCTGCCACACCATTATCCAGTTTTCCCAGCAGTTTTTATCAGAAAATGAGTTCTTATCCCAGAAGCTGGAGTCCTTGGGTTTATCAAATAGTAGATTGCTATATTCATTGACTACTGTATCCTGAGTACCTAGCCTATTCCAGTGATTTACTCCTCTATTTCTCAGCCAGTATCAAGTGGCTTTGATGATTGCTGCTATACATTTGAGGCTTTCTCAGCAAAGATACTAGAGTATTTTGCCCTTTGCTTCTCCAGCTCATTTTGCAGATGAGGAAATTAAAGCAAACAAGGTTAAGTGACTTGTTTAGGGTCACGCAGCTAGTCTGAAGTAGGATTTGAACCCAGGTCTTTCCTAACTCCAGGCCTGGCACTATCCACTGTGTCACTACCCCAAGCAAGATAGTATGAAGTGAAAAGAAAACAACTTGGAAGACAGCCAAGGTTGGGAGTATGCAATGAATAATAAGTCAAACATCCTTATTTCTTTGAGATTATGGTAGGACATATATACTCAGAAATTTTATGAAAAGAAATCATAATTAAACTCATGAGAGATGATGAAATCACTAAGAAATATAACATAAACAGAGAGGCAGAAAGGGCCTAGGGCAGACAGGGGAACACCCATGGTCAGTGATCATGACCTAGATGGAGATTTGGCAAAGGAAGAGGAATGAGAAGACAGCAGGAGCAGAATGAGAAGACAGCAGGAGCAGAACGAGGAGAGAGCAGTGTTCAAAAACCAAACAAACAAAAAAGAAAACCTAAAGAAGAGAGCATCCAGAAGAGAAAGATCAACATCAAATATTATAGAGAAGTCACAAAGAATGAAAACAGAAAATTAGATTTGGTAATTAAAAGATCATTATTGATAACTTGTGAGAGAACAGTTTCACTTGAATAATGAAGCAGGAAGTCAAAGAATACAGGGAGACTGAGGAGAAAGTAGAAGAACCAAGTGTAGAGAGCTTTTGTTAGGTTTTCAGACATGAAGGAGAAGAGAAATAAATACAGGACAAAAGTTATTAGGGATGGTTAGAGCAAGTACAAAGGTTCAGAAATGGGAGATGGAATGATCTGAAAGAACAGAGAAAAAGTCAGTTTGGCTAAACCTTAAGAGATCATGGAGGGAAGTAGTATGTAAGAAGATTGAAAAGATAAAACAAGGTAAGGTTGCGAGAAGTTCCAAGTGCCAGAGCAGTTTATATTTGAACCTGGAGGTAACAGGGTGCTTCTAAGAACAGAAGTGTCCAACACTGGCCAGAATATGCAAATGTAATTGAGCAATATTAAGAAAATAAATAAAAATGCAATAGAACACATAGATAATATTATGAGGTTTCCTAAATTGGCATCTATCCTACAGGGATCCTTAAGCACCATTTAGGGGGTCTGAGTTTAATACCACTATACTAGAGTTTAATGAGTGGGAAGAAGAAAAGGGGTTAGGGAGTATGAAATAGACCTACTTTTAAGGGAAATTACTTTGGCCATTGTGTAGAAAGCAGATTGGAGTAAGAGACCTGAGCTAGGAAAGACCAATTAGGAAGATGTATAATTATCCATGTGAAAGCAATAAGGGACTCAATTAGGGTAATAGGTATGTGAGTGGAGAGAAGAAACATCTCAGAGATACTGTGGAGAAAGAAGTAAGATTTGGCAACTGACTAGAACTTTAATCCTTCCTTTTTCTTCCCTCCTCTATAATCTCCTTTCAATATTCCATATTCTTCCAGTCTGATTGATTTTCTTTTCATAATGTTCTTATATTCTGAATATCATCACCCTAATTTAGGCTTTCATCAGCTCATGTCTGAACTATTCCAATGACCTGTTGTCTTTTGGTCACTCCTCACTCCTGTAAGGACACTATTTGATTCTCTTAGAACCAACCATGTAAATCTGCATCATGGTTCCATTTCTTATATTTTTAGAATAAAAATAAATGCATTTCACATTTGCATCTATTCTGCTGCTGTGACTAACAGATCCAAACTGATTCCAAATTTGAGAGCTAAGAGAAACTTGGTAAAACCTGTAAGATTTACGTTTTTCTTTGGTCCCCATTGTACACAGTTACAAATTCTGTTGAAAAAGGAGTGTGTCATTTGGGGAGAGATGAGAAAGGATTTGGATTCCTAAACAGTAGAATACTTGTACACTTCATTGGACAGGTTCAAAAAATTTCACTAAGTTTCAACCAAAAGTCTAACCAACAGTCTATAAGACAGAATCATGGAACCTTAAACTGAAAGCAACCTTCAAGAACACCCAGTTCCAAGTTCTTCACCCCATGAAAGAGGAAAGTTAATTGTAGAACAAGAGTGTCTTGCCTAAGGTGACAGAATTAGAATTTATATATCATGAATACAGAAAGTCAAAGAATGAATCCTAAAGGAGATACCAGAGAATTTTTGAGGTGAGATGAACAGTAATATTCAAGAACTTGTAAGAATCTTGGTAATACATTGCTTTTTCTTAATATTTTTTACACAAACAGAAAAATATTCAAGAATACTGAAAGACCTACCTTAGCTTCAGGATTGTTGGATATCCAAGAGAAGTCTGTCTTTTAATTTATATTTTATATTACATTTACTCTTTTAATTTATTAAACTTTTGCCCCTTTCCTTCAAAAGATTGTTTCTAGTTACCATGGTGATTGAACCATGATAACCAATTTAATTCCTTTTCTTTTTCAATATCTTACTGACTTTATATTTCATGATATCCCAAAACATTTCAATTTTTTAAAAAAAGATATGGAAAATATGAAAACAACAAAAATGTGCATTTTCTAAGCATATTCATGGTTCATGTTTTGCATTAGTGTTTCCCTAATAATTTTAGGCATTAGAAATAAAAAAAAACTTCAATTTCCCTAAATAATAATCACTCTTTGTCCTAATGTACCACAATGACAGCTTAAGCTTCTAGGTTGAATCTACCAATTCTTATATCTGAACCTATATTTGAGCTCAAATATGTGTTTTTTAAAAAAATTATAGTAAAAGGCAACATCCATAGTGGTTTTAAAAGCAAGGCAGATGAACTTTGCATGCATAAATGAAAAGTCATACTTTCTGCAATTTTTATGGGTCTTGATAGCTTCTCGTCTAAATGATGCTATGGGCATCACTCTCCTCTTTACTGTAACATCAAACATATTATTTTCCTACTATTTGAAACAAAATAAAATAAGTTTATGCAGCTTCTAATCAGTATAAGAGGAGGGAGAAAAAAACCTAAATGTTTCATTATGATGTGTTGACACATCTCTCAGATGGAAGAAACAGAGTTTGTTATTCGCTCTCACATTCACAGAGACAGTCTACGGGTCAGGAATAAAATCAATGTATTAACAAATGCTCTGCAGCCTAATAGTCCAGAATGGGAATTAGAGAAAACAGCCTAACACAATGTTAAAAAAGAAAGAATATAAAACATTACCTTGGAGGAAAAGACAGGAGTTTTGAGTGTCAGGAACAGTTAAAGTCTCTATGATCAAGTAATTCTCCTCTGAGTCACCACTTTGTTGCTGGTGTGGGAGTGTAGCAAAAGGATTATTGCTAATCCTTTAGCTGTGAATAATGATTTATTGAACAATTCCTACATAAATTCCAGCTGTGACCATAAAAATACACCCATACTGGCCAAGGCATTTATTTCTCTTCCACTATTGACTTAGAGGTAAAACTAAAATGCAAAACATACATGCCATTCTATGGCATCAAGTTACTAATTGCATAATATACATTTGGAAAACCCTTTACACATTAATGCCTTTAACTTTTATTCTAATCTTATATCACACAAGCACAAATGTGGTCCTTCTGTTTAGGTATTAATTGAGAGAGTGAGCATTTTGTAGGCTACTTTCTGAAACACTTCAGATTCATTCAGAGAAATAGAGATGCAGGATTTAGAACGAGGTTAAGTGCATCTTTTGTTAGTAACGTATGTTGCTCCCTTTGGTCTCATAAACAAGCTGCTCCTTTTTGAATACAGCAGATCTTCTATTTAAATTTATGGAAAAACTAAAGCAGAAGAGCCTGCACTCAAACAATTTTAATAACCTATTAAGTTGCGACTTCAGATTCATTTTATAACCATGTTCCTCAGGGAGCTGTGCTATCTGGATAAAGATAATTTTTTTTTCTTTTAAAGATAAATAGCATCATTAATCTGCAACATTTCTTTTCTATTATCTTTCGAAATGAGGAGTTATTTTGTTCTGATCTTGAGGTAATTAGCCTTCATTCACTAGCCCGAAAATGTCTGTGTTCTGAAAATTAAAAATGTGTCATTAAGTGGAATTTACCATAATGTCATTTATCTTTATATAGTTCATCAGTGACAGCAATGGGCCTGGGAATCCATCAGCTTTTACCAAGGAAGCATTAAAACAAATTGAAAAACAGAATAATCCCAGGCACTCTTTAACACAGTCAAAGCCATTTGGGTAATTAAATAGTGGTATTTAAAGTTTTAATTTAGATTTTCCCCTCTGTTCATCAGCAGTCAAATGAGATGTTCATATTCATAACTGTTTGTAATAATAGGTTTCATAAAGCAAGCAGAATATCAATGCTATTAAAATTAAATAGAACATGGAAAAAGCTTTTAGCTATAGAAGAGAAAGGTTTTTTTTGCTTTTTTCCCTTGCACCCCATTTTTGAAGATGACATCAGAAATAAACACTTGCTTCAACTGCCCTGATCACAATATTAGCAACACAAAGACTCTAGTGTTTCTTTTCCCAAATATATATAAAAGGAATAAAAAAAAATTGAACTGTTCCATGTCTTGTATGAACAAAGTTTAAATAAAGGCTTGTGCTACAGTTATTTTGGGCATTAACTTCAATAATATTTCCACTGAGATTCTCTCACGATAAGCATGTTTTAGAGTATTATCATATGGACTCACTGAAGCAAAACTTTGGCAAAATATAAATGACATTTAAAAAATAGGATCTTAATAGGGAGAGGTGGCTATCTCTTGCTAATGTGGTTTACATATGTATCTAAAGAATTATATAATTTAGAGATAAATTATATAATTTAGAGATATATTTAGAGATATTAAACAATTGCATTCTATTAGTTGTAAAGTTAAAAATACTTATATTACTGAAATTCCAAACAAAAACAACAAAATCACTTTAAAACACTGAACTCCTATAGAAATCATTCTGAAGCTCAACAGCGTCACAACATGAAACTCTTCCTCCAAGAAAATGAAACATTTTAAAATTCCTATACATCTATATCTTTAGAAGTATATTTTAAAATTAGGAACAAATGGACAACACAAAGATTTTGAACATATATAACTAAATCATGATAATGAATATTTCAGTTTACTTTTATGTTTAAATTACTGAAGAACTAAAGTTCAGAACATTGCTGGTTACATATACCAATCAATTTCAAATATACTTTTTTTTTTTTTTGAGAAACATAAAATGAATGATTCTTCAAACAATACCTTTGGTAGGAAGGCATTTTGTAGGCTAATATGTAAACATAATTCATTGGGTGAAAATCATGCCAAATAATGTTTACTCGTGCTAAAGTTTGAAAGGTGTTTTTATGTGAAATAACTTATCTTTAATTTTCACCTAGTTTTTCAGGGCTATTACCTTCTCTAAACCAGTGTGAATTCTAAGTGTGAATACAGTGCTACTCTAAACTTTTAACTGCATTTTACAAACATGATCAATCATTCAATCAATTATCATTCATATAAATTTGAAGCCAGAAGGGACTTAGAGGTCATCTAAAGTGAGGTCCATGCCTACTGGCTCAAGGTTAAACAACTAGTTGGGGCAAAGCTCTATCTCTGCACTTTCAAGTACTAATCAGTACTTGTACCTGGTATTTTGTACCTTAGAGAAGCACAAAAGTGTTAGAATAAGAAATTCAATCATCAATAATGTCTACCAAATCCTGAATAAGATAGCTAAATATAAACAAAGTTTTTCTAGTAGTCTATTCAATAATAAATATTTCTTTAGTGCCATTAAATTTTCCATGAAATTTCAAACAAGTGTTTAACATAATTTGTCAATCTGGCTAATTCTTAGCAACACTATCTCTCTTATTTAGTACCTAGGAAGTTATACTTTAAACCAAAAAATAACTTGATTGCCTTCTTCAAACAAGGAAAGGTATACAAAACAATTGCAATTTTACACCTTGGCAATAGTGTGTCTCATTTCCTTTGTTGCTGTTCAGTCATTTCAGGTCTGTCCTACTCTTCCTGACCCCATCTGGGGTATTCACATGACAAAGATACTGAAGTGATTTGTGGAACTGAAGCAAACAGGATTAAGTGACTTGCCCAAGGTTATACAACTAGTTAAGTGTCTGAGGTTGGATGTGAATTTAAATCTTCCTGACTTCAGGCTCAGTACTCTATCCACTGTGCAAGCCAGCACCCATACTCATTACTTTAAGTGTTTTCAGTTTCCAGATCAGTCTACTTACCCAACAGTTAAGCACCATAATATATAAATCCAAATAAATGATTCATTATCTACAATACTGCTTCTATTGATTAACAGAGATAAATGAAAATCAACAATATTACCTATCACTGGACTTAGAATCCATTTATCTTTTAAATAAGTGTTCTCCATATTGAGGGGAATAAAATCACAAAAGAAAAATTTTAAAAAGTTAATAAATAAGGCATAAATTCCAATGATCTCCATATTCAAGGCATAATTTTAATTTCATTTTGAGTTCTCACGGATTGCATAAAACAAGGTAGCAATATGTACAACTGTCAAACCATTATTCCAAATTGTAAAACACTCAATAATTGAATGTTCAACAAGATTTTTTTTAGGACCAATCTTGAGCAGTGCAAACAACCTATGACTTCCTCCTTTAAAAAGGCAAAAGAAAGGAATCCTTGACACTTTATCAAACTCCTTTCCATAAACTGAAGTAACAAGCAGTTGCATGTCTGTACTTACCCTACCTCCTCTTCTTATCTCTTGAGAAATAACAGATTTATAATCAGAGAAATACAAGTTCAAATTCTACCTCTATCACTTACAACCTTACGCCTGCTTCTTTGTGGGTAAAATTTTAAGGTGGAAATAGAAGGCCTCTAAGATCCTTTCAAGCTCTAAGTGTAAGCTTCTAGGATCTTTTGCTTATTGGTGACCCCCCCCTACTAACATGGCTTCAATCATTAATTTTTATCAAGATATTGTTGGCTGAGTTCAAGCAGATGTTGCCTGTGAAGGGCCTTTGATACTACTCTTGGACTACATTTCCATCCCCAACCACTTTTGGTTACATTTGACAAATCCAGTGATGTGCAGATTTCTTCTTCTGTTAAAAGTATTTTTACAACTTAAAAAAAATGTTTATTATGTATTCTAAGATTTGTTATCAATCCACATCCTCCATTTAAGTGAGGAAGTACTAGTTTTTCTAGAACCACCATAAGGTGATGGACCCTGGATTTTGTGAATCACAGAATTCGAAAAGTTAAAGGGGCATCAAAAGCTATCTTAGTACACCCCCACACACAAGGAATAGCCACCATTACATATACAACAAATGGTCATTCAGCCTGTGCTGGAAGATCCCAAGAAGGGAAAAGCCATCACTTCTTCAGGTAGCCCATTCTAATGTGGGACAGACAGCACTGTTTGGAAGTTTTTCAAGCCGCAAGATTAAAATTTCACTCTTTGTAACTAGCACCCATTGTCCCTGGTTCTTCCTTCTTGGGTCAAACAGAACCAGTCTATGTAATCCTTTCACATGACAACCCTTCAATGTGCACTGAATTTTTCTTTTCCAGGCTAAACGTGTCCCATTCTCTTGATCAAGTCTTGTATCATATAACCCTCCCAATCCAAAATGTCCTGCTCTGGATACTTTTCAGATTATCAACATCCTTCTTAAACCACTATATTCCAGAACTGAACGTGATGCTCCACATAAGGTCTAGCAAGGGCAAAGCACTATGGGGCCACCACCACGCTACTCCTGGGAGCTGAGGTCTATTCCTAAGGAAACTCAGTATCACATCGCCTTTTCTGGTTGCCATGTCACACTTCTGAGTCACACTGAGCTTCCAGTCCACTAAACCCACAGGATCTCCTTTTCTCCTATCTCCCTGGGGGCAACAGGTGTCTACTCACGCTTCCTTCATCTTACACTTATAAAACTGAATTTTTGGTTTGCAAGCGTCAGATTTTACATTTTTTCCTACTGAATTTCATCTTATCAGATTCATCCCAACGCTCTAGCCTGCTGGGTTTTTTTGGCTCCTGATCCTATCAACCTGTGTATATTACCAATCCTGCCCAGATGTGTATCCAATCTTCAAATTTAATTAACATTCCATTTTTGTCTTTATCCAAAGTATTAATAAAAATATTGAATAGCACAGGGTCAAGCATGGATCTGATATCAAACTGGTAAGAACTGCTCTTTGAATCTGGCTACCAACCAACCAAGAATCTATGTAATTTTATTATCATATAGTCCAGACTTGTGGGCTACATAAAGTCAGCAAAACTCCCCAGTGTGGTAAACTAGATTAAAATGTGATTGAGAAATTTTTTTAAATAAATATACAAGATAATATTAATTTGTAGTTTTCTAGTTTCTAGGTCAGTATAAGGCAAGTAGGGATCCCTTTCTTTTTAAATAACTGAAAATAAGTTTTATTATATCAAGTGATAAATACATACAAAAATGCAAATAACAATTTTGGTCGTTGATATTTTAAAAAAATCATTCTGTGGCAAATTAAAGAGCTGAAACCTACAATCTTTGAAAATCTTTTGAAAATCTGGGTTCTTAAGTTTTTAGTAGGATGATTAGTCCTCTGCATTTATAACATGTGCATTTTAAATTGACTTCAAAGCACAATCATGTAAATGCTTATACACAAAGGTTATTTTCTGAAGCAGTCTCTCTCAGGTGGCCAATGAGAGACACCAAACTGCCAGGTAGAATATGCATCACCTCATGAAAAAACAAAATCCTTAAAAGAGACTCCGAAAAAGGTGTAAAGAATGACAATATGAGCAACTGTTAAGTGTTCTCAAAGGAAGAAAATCAAAGGTTTGATCAGGTTAGTATGGCAGTACTCTATAGTTTGCAATAACATAAGCAGGTCTTTCTCCCATGCAGTTTCTGGTCTCATTGTTTTTTTTTTAAAGCAAACTTCAGTAGTTCCTAACTACTTAGAATGTAAATCTTCATAGCAAAATCATCTTTTCTCCTGTTTTTACCAATTGTGTATTGGTGGTAGAAGAAAAGGGAAAAGAATCCAAACTGTTAGAACACTCAAAATAAGGGTTTAATATGAATATTTTTAAAGTCACCACAGGAACAAACACTTGGAAGTGAAGAGGGAAGACTGCATTCTGTTCCATCTCCTGGACTCATACTTGGGTATGATTTATGCTTTTCTTTACTCTTATGTTTAAATTTCAAAATTTCTCCACAGCCCAGGTCTCTTTACCAGGAATGCTTGTAAGTTCGCTATTGTGTTAAAAGTCCATTTTGTCCTCTATAGTAGTATACTCAGGTTTGTTGGGTTAAGTTATTCCTGGCTGTAATTCCATATGCTTTTTGGAACACTATTCCAAATTTTCTGCTACTTTATGGAAGTGGCTGCTAAATCATATGTAATCCTGGCTGTGACCTCCACTACTGTAATTCTTTCTTTCTGGCTACTGGCAGAGTTTTTTTCCTTGCCCAAGAAGCTGTGGATTTTGGCTACAACCAACTCTCTTGCTATGAGTTTTCATCTTGGGGTTTCTTTCAGAAGGTGATCAGTGGTTTCTTCCTATTTCCACTTTGTTCTCTGGTTCTAAAACATCTAGTCAGCATTCTTTTAAGATTTCTTGAAATAGAATGGGTAGGCTTTTTTTTTTTGAGGGGAAGGTCATGGTATTCAAAAAGTTCAATGATTTTTAAATTTTTTCTCTTTGATCTTCTTTTCAAATCAGTTATTTTTTTCTCTAAGACATTTTATATTTTCTTCCATTTTCTGAGCCTTCTGGCTGTTTCAGTATTTCTTATTACCTAATGAAGTCACTGGCTTCTCCTTGGTGCATTTGAATTTTCAGAATGTCTGCTGCTCAGGCAAGGCTTTGTACCTCTTGTGCCAATCTGTTAATTCCCTCTCCAATTCTTCCTTCCATAGCTCTCATTTCTCTTCCAATTTTCTCAAGCACTGTCATTCTTTTTACATTTACAAAAACATTTTTAACTTTTAAGAAAAAAAAAGTTCTTGCTTCACCTCTTCCAGGATTTATAGTTGAGTTTGTGCCCAAGCTATATTTTTCTCGAGGTTTGACTAGATTTTGCTCCTATTTGCCAGTGGGAGGCTTTGCTGATTCGAAGTGGCAGAACTATAAGCTCACTTTTTGATCTGGCTTTCTTTTTATTTCTGGATTTCCTGGTTATTCCCTTGAAGGCTGGGCTAAATGCTAGAAGTAAGATCCTACTCTGAACTTGTAATCTGAATCAGCCCAATGCAAATACTAGTTTCTGAACTTACTCCACATGTATTCAGGATTTGGTAGTGGACTACAAAGCTGCTAGTTGGCATTTGTTGCCCTGGTTTGGGTCTGGAGGAGCCTCAGTACAAGTTTAGGTCTTCTTTTTATGCTAGTGTGCAGCCTTCTCCTGGGTTGTATAATGCTTTACATGCTTCATGCACTTGACCCAACCCTGTCCCCAGTGTCTGCAGACCTCTCTCTCTGTGTCACTCTATACCAATCTGGGTCTGACATAGTACCCACTATGATTTTTTTTCTGTATTTCTCCGTTAGGATTTTATATGACAAATTTTATAGGTCTGTTTGGAGGAAATGTAGATAGGAACTCAGCTGCATTGCTTCCTTCTACTCTGCCATCTTGGCTTCTTAGGTACTGCTTTGTAGTTGACTTTGATACCACTAATATATGATCCATATAAAATAACACTGTACAACTTTTTTTTTTTTAAAGGATACTTTCTCAATTCGTTATGGTCCATCTGAGAGTCCAAAAGTGTAGACTGATGTGGAGTAAATGTATATAGCTTTAAATGTGTTCTTCCCATTAATAATCTTAAGATGACACAAATCTCTCAACATATTTAGGCTAGCCACAGTCTTTTTCATGTCTTTACCTTTTATTTGCCTTGCCTAGACAGATATCACCTTCATCTATTGGTTCAATGTGACTTCTAGCCTGAAGCCTTCGCTCTCAGCTTTTCATTTTGTACATATTAGCAATTTTGCCCTTGAGATATCAAATGAGATTTTGAAATCACTGATAAAGGAACTGTTAAATGTATTTTTCAATATAACATGATGCCATCCATGTACATTAATCCAAAACATGATATGTTCTGGTTCCATTTCATATTTAATTTGGAAGTTAAACTTTGTTCCATTTATGAGAGATAACAGTAGATTTAAGAATAGGATGAATCATAAAGGGGTTAAACTATCTCCCTGAAAAATGATAGGTTTTATATACATTGTTCTTAACCCTACTGTGTTGGTGACATGTTTTAAATAGAGAACAGTTTTTCATGAAATACTATAGCGTTCTCATTATTTATGGGTCTATTTTATATTAGAAGTACATAAATAAGCCATGTGGGAAATACTGAGTCAAACACTTTACCATATCAATTAAATGACAAATTTTCTGATGCTTTGGGGCAGTTTTTCCAATAAATACTGAATAAATAATAAGTTATTCATTATAATCCTCAGACTTTTAAAACACATTCTTTTTATTCCTCAATCACCAAACACAATTGGCCCCTATTTGGAGGGACAAATGGCATTCACATCAGGTCAACAAGCACTTCCTAAACACCTACAATATGCAAGGAATTACGCTAAATGTTGGGGATACCAAGAAAGTTAAAAGATAGTCCCTTATCTCAGGAAGATTACAGTCTAGTGGGAAAAAAAAAACAACATGGAAACAACTAGGTATAAACAAAATAGATAAAGATAAATGAGAAATAATTATCAGAGAGAAAGCACAGACCTGCACTTTAGGAAAATCAACTTAAAAGCTGAATGGAGGATAGACACAAGTGGGAAGAGACTTGAGGCATGGAGCCCAACCACTGTTGAGGCTATACATGAAGATGGTGGCAATGTGAGAGGAGGGGCCACATGCAAGACTTTAAAATGGTAGAATCAACAGGACTTGGCAAGAGACTAGATATGGAGGGTGAGAGAGAGACAAGAGTTGAGGATACACCTAGATTGTGAGGCTAGGATAACTGAAAGGATGATGCTGTACTCCATAGTAATAGCAAAGTTAGGAAGAGAGAAGGGCTTTGGGAGAAAATAATGAGTTTATTTTGAACACGCTGAATTTAAGATATCTATGGGACAATGAGTTCAAGATGTCTAATAATAGGTAAATGGAGATGTGAGTCTAGAAGTTAGGAAACATTGGCGCTGAATAAGTAGATTTGAAAATCATCTGCATAGAGATGATAACTGAATCCATGGGAACTGACTAGAGATCAGCAAATGAAATAGCATAAAGGGGGCAGAGGCACAAGGTAGAGCTTTGGGGTACCTGGACAAAGATTCAGCAGATGAGACTAAGAAGCAGCTGTCAGACAGATAAACAATGAACCAGGACATAGCAGGATCACAAAAACTTAAAGGAATGTTATCAACATGTCAAAGGCCATAGAGAGGTCAGGAAGTATGAGAACTAAGAAAGGGTCCTAAGATTTGGCAATTAAGCGATCATTACATTAAGTAACTTTAGAGAGAACAGTTTCAGTTGAATGAGGTAGGAAATCAGACTATAGAGAATTAAGAGAGTAAAGCAATAATTTTATGTAGATGGCCTTCTCAAGAAGTGTAACCACAAAAAGGAAGAAAGATATAGGATCATAGCTAGCAGGAATAGAATAAATGAATAACACATTTTTTGAGGAGGGGGGAAACACGGGTTTTTCTGTAGATAGTAAGAAAACAGCTAATATATACGGGTGAGCCTGAAGATAAGTGAGGGAGTGGAGATCACAGGACAGACAATTTGATGGAGAAGATGAGATGGAATTGAGATCAACTGTGCATGTAGGGGGGCTTGCCATGGCAAATGAAAGAACCACCTCTTTATGGGAGAAAGGGGTAAAAGGAGGAGATAGTGATACAGGAAATCTCAGTAATGTGAGATGAAAAGAAGAAAAGAATGAGTTCTCAATGAACTTCCCTCAATTTCTTTCAGCAAAATATGGGGCAAGATTCTGGCCAAGAAAGTGGGAGGAGGAACCATGGGAGTTTTAAGGGATGAAAAAGTGTAGAAAAGTTATGGTGAGATAGTGGATCAATTAAGGAGGTATAAAAGATTTCCTTGCTACAAGGAGAGCCTTACTGGAATTATGTAACAAACTCACAGTGGTCCCAGTCAGCAGGGTTCCATGATTTTCTTGCTTCAATCAGTAGCACACAAGTAGGAGCAAATACAACAGATAGTAGGAGTAATCTAAGCTAAGGCTTGGTAGGACAAAATCAACAGTTGGAAAAAGAGGCAAGAGATCTGAGAGAAAAGAACAGTACAGAGTAGGACTGGTTCACTAAGGAGTCAAGATAGGGAAGAAAGGACAACATAACCAATAGACAGGTGATGGCTTGGGAAAGAAAGTATGACACATGAAAGGGAGAAGAGACTGGACTGAGGGGTATAGGAGCAAAGGAGTAGATGGTGGTTTAGAGCATTAGGTCTGAATAATGACAGGGTTCAAAATCACTGGTAAAGACATGATGCAGAAGGAGTGTATTAATCATTGAGGAGTGTTATCATTCACTGTACTGATACACAAGCTCCTCCATGTTTGAACGAAGTTATTATTTTCATTGTATTGAACTTCTTGTGACCATACAGAAGTGGTAAAAACAATTGAAAATGTTTCTTTTCTTCTTTGTCCCTTTGTCTTCCTGTATCCTTTAACCTTTTGATTTTTGCTTTCAGTTGCTAATAAAGGGAATCCAGAATATCTGATATGGGTTGTTTTATGGAAAAATATAATATTTTTTTCTTGTTTGTGCAATATGTAGTCCAAGATTTCTGCTCCATGTACCATCTAGATATTGGTATAATCTTCCCATTCCTTTCCGCAGAGCATTAATCCTTCTCCCAAGTAATCACCATCACAGTCAGGCATCTGTCTTAGAGATATTTACTAGATAGCCCACTTTTCCTCCTGTAGCACTTTCCATGCAATGGCTGCTACAAATTTTACAACGTGCTATTTCTAAAAATGCTTTTATACTTCCAGTATTTTTTGAAAGACTCTATTTAGGTATAAATGGCCTGCTAGTTAGAGTTATGCCATCAAACTCAGAAAGAGCTTTTTGGAATTCCTGTCTAAGTATGCCTATCTTCTTTTCAAAATCATTTTTGAAAATGGTTCTGTTTTGTCATTCATTACATTATTAGATATAATTTCTGGTGTTAGAATTAAGATTTTCAGTGTCCTCATTCTTCAAATTTTCCTATTCAGATTTTAATAGATCCTCTATTTCATCCTTTATTTCATATAATCTAAGTTTAGAGATGATGTTGTTTTCTATGACTGTCCTGCACTGATGAGTAATATACTGTCATGTAACTTGAAGCAGAGAATTCCACTGGCAAAAAGTAGTATGAAACTCTAGAATACAGCTAGTGACAAGGTTTCCAATTTTGTTATGATCTAATACCAGAGCACAGTGAAATAATTAATGTCTTCACTTTCATCCACATTCACAGTTTGCATACTTTAGAGGTCAACATTTTTCTTCTTTTTAAAATAATTATAATTGATTTATGTTAACATTCATTTTTAAAAATTCTGAGTTCCCAATTCTCACCCTTCCTCCAACCCCTTCCTGACCCATTGAGAAATAAAGTGATATATGAACTGTACATATGAAATTATGCAAAACATATATCCATATTAGCCACGTTTCAAAAAACAACAAAACCTCAAGAAAAAAATCAAATAAATGAAAAAAGGATGCTTCAATCTGCCCCCAGAGTTCATCAATTTTCTCTACAGATATAGACAGCAATCTTCACGAGTCCTTTGGAATCATCTTGGATCGCTGTATTGATTAGAGTAGCTAAGTCCTTCATGGTCAATCATCATTAAGATACTGTAGTTACTGTGTACAATGTTCTCCTGGTTCTGCTCACTTCATTTTACAACAGTTCATGTAACTCTTCCCATGTTTTTCTGAAACCATCCCCCCCTTCACTGTTCTTATAGCACAGTAATATTTCATCACATTCACATACCACAACTTGTTCAGCCATTCCTTAACTAATGGGCATCTCTTCAATTTTCAATTCCTTGCCACCACACTGAAAAAGTTGCTGTAAATATTTTTGCACATAAGGATCCTTCTCCGTTTTTCTCTTTCCGATAGAGACCTAGTAGCAGTATTTCTGGATCAAAGGGTATGCACAGTTTTATAACCCTCCACGCATCTTTCCAAACTGTTCTCCAGAATGGCCGGACCCAATCAATGGTGCATTAGTGTAACTTTTTTCCCCACAACCCCTCCAGTATTTATCACTGCTCAGCACCATTTTCACTGAATATTTCCGAAATGTGGAGCACTACCATTTCTGATTTGCATTCAAGTGAACGCACCTTGCCTTCCTGTGGTACTAGAATAAGAATACATACAATGTCAATCTGATCATCACAACCCCTTAATCTCCTACTATGTTTCTTAAGCTATTAAGCCTTTCCTAAATACAACAGACCCCCAAGTTAAAAGGAATCTTATTCTTTTCAAATTTCTCTTAACTTTTCACGAGGCATCTCTCCAACCGTTACATTTAACATATTTCCCCTGTTGCATAATTATTTGTACATCTGACTCTACCATACTCAAACTCTTCCTTTTTCAAACTTCTCTCCTTCTGTTAAGCTTATTACCACCTTTCTGGGCAGCTAAGTGGTGCAGCAATAGAGCACCAGTTCAGGAGTCAGGAGGATCTGAGTTCAAATCTCACCTCAGACACTTGACACTAGCTATGTGACCTTGGACAAGTCACTTAACCCCAAGTGCCTCATCCTGGGTCATCTCCAGTCATCCTGATGAATATCTGGTCGCTGGATTCAGGTGGCTCTGGAGGAGAAGTGAGGCTGGTGACCTGCACAGTCCTCCCTCACTCAAAACAAAGTCAAGCACAAGTCATGTCACTATTTCTCTGATGGCATGGTCTTCCTTGGCAATGAAGGACAAACACACAACCACCTTTCCAATTACCCAATTTCACCACCTCAGAGTCATCCTTGACCCTCTGCTGTCTCTTACCAACTATGTTCAATACACTGACAAATTCTGATTCCTTTTCCACAAACTCTTTTGCATTTACCACCTTTTCTCCAAATGCACGGCCACCAAGCTAGGGCAGGCCCTCATCATCTTTCATTCGAACTAGTATAACAACATCAAACCCTCTGGGATGCACTTTCACACAAATGCCAAAGTGATTTACCAAAAGCACAGATCTAATCATCCTATCACTCAAATCCATTCTCTTGCTTCTAGGTCTAGAAGAATGACGGTAACTTTAAAAGAAATAGCATATTTAGGGAAAGAGGAGTGGTTGAGGGAAAAAAAAAATCACAAATTATCTGTTGGACATAGATCTAGACAGCAAAGGCCATCTACTCAAGTCTTTCATTCTACAGATAAGGAATTTAAGATTCAGGGAGATGGTAACTTGCCCAAGGTGTTTAAAATCAGGACCTGTGATGCCAGAGACATCAAGTGTTCTTTCCATGCTGTTCTGTACCATGCTGGCATGTTCAGCTTGACATACTCATGACACATCTAGTGGGAAATATCCAAATGGCAGTATAGCTGATGACGTGGGACTGTAAAGGCAGCCTTTTAATGTGTTTACCTACATTAAATGACTACTTGGGGTTAAGTGGTCTCTCAGTATCTAAGGATTAGAACACATATGCATAAATTCAACCTTATAACAGAGAATCCATGGAAGATTAGAACCATTTTCAACCAGAGATAACCGGGGGGGGGCGGACCTTGGGAGACAGACAGCACACAGTGTAGAGTAAGATGGAAGAAAAAGTAAATCTGAGATAAGGAAGAGGGAAGGAGAAGGGATTAGAGTGGGGTGGCAGAGGGAAGGAAAGGGAAAGAAAAAGAGAAAGAAGAAAAAAGAACAAGAGAATGAGAAAGGAAAGAGAGAAGAGGAGATATGCAGAAACAAAGAAAAGAGAAAAAGAAATGAAGAAAGAAAATTCAGAGGAAGAAAGAATTTGTTACAAGAGAAGAGAGGTGGCTATCATCACCCAGTGGAAGGGCCAGTCATCCTCACCAAGTGCCAACCAATTTCCACTCCCAATGCAGGTAAGCTAGCCTACACGAAACACCAAGGTATCCTGAAAGAGACAGGAAAGAGTATGTACCAGCAAGTCAAATCGCTACCCACAACCACCTTGACCACCACCTTCCATCAAAGATATGGAAATAGTCCAGGACCCTGAATCCAAAAGTCTTTGGAAAAGTGATGTTTCCAGCCCAGTATCTGTAGTCATTATGTTAGGAAGCAATCTTTGTGGATATGCAGTCCGGCAAGTACTTCCACAAGTGTTACAATCACATCTTTTCAAGGCCTCCAAAAACAAAGTTCTTGTCACAAAGTCCTTAATATTGTCAAATGGTCCAACAGCAGATATCATGATTTTTTTATGTGCTTTTCATCTATGGAGATGACATTCAAAAAGATGCTCTTTATTATGCTTTGCTAATGTACCACCCTAATGACCAGGGGACTTTTCCATCTTAATTGGAGATGAACCTTCCATTGGTGGTACTCCCTCCTGCCCCATTAGAATGTGAACTCCTTGGACAGTCTTGCTTTTCTATTTGTATTCTGAAAACTTTGCACATGAGTACTTAATTGATTCTTTATTAATTAACTAATCATTGATAAACATGCAGGCTAAGAGAAAAAAATATTATTATACAGGGAGAGCTTATTCCCAAACGTCCCTATGAATCCACCCTCAAAGCTTTTTGTTCCAATATCTTCACTCCAATGATGCTTCTTTCAAACAGCCTCTACTCTGGACACTATTACAGGCCCATCGAGTACAATATTTGATGCCAGAGATACAAAGATACAAATAAAAAATTAAGATGGGATGATCCTTCAAGGAAGGGCAGCTAGATGACACAGTGGAGAGAGTGTTGGCCTGGAGTCAGGAAGACACATCTTCCTGAGTTTAAGTCCAACCTCTGACACTTCCTGTGTGACTCTCCACAAGTCACTAAAGCCAAGAAAACCCCAAATGGGGTCACAAAGAGTCAGATAAAACTAAAAATTGACTGAGAACAATAACCTCAAGGAGAGCTAGTCAGAAAAAAAAAATCACACTCAACATTTATAAGGACAGATGTTAGCAATCTCTTTCCTCTGTTAAAAAAAAAAACCAAGAGGGGTAGAGCCAAGATGGCGGAGTAGAAAGACTCACATATGCTAGCTCTGAACCCACAGGCCATATATTTCCTGCAAGAAGAACTCCCCACAAATTCTGGATCACTGCAAGGCGCACAGACACACAGTGGAAATGATTTCCGTTCCAGAGAGCCTTGGAGAGCCATCCCCAGGGTCTGTTGTGCCCTGGACAGCGGAGTCCACCCCTGTGCTGACCTGGCCGCGCGGCGGAGAGGAGCAGATCTGAGCAGGCTTCAGGGACGGAACATCCGGCAGCCGGGAAGGTCCCTCCACCCACAGACGCTACAGGTCAGTGAGAGAGACATCTGGGCTGGCCGAGAGGGGGGAGGGGTGTCTCTGTGACTCGGGCCCCCTCGGGAGGCAGTGGCAGAGGCAGCCCAGGACTCCCTAAGCAGGCAGGATCTTCATTAATGAAGGTCTCTGCATAAAACACCTGAGAGAACTGAGCCTGGGAGACAGCCCTGCCCCCACCCGCCCCATTACTGAAGGTCTCTGCATAAAGCCCCTGAGGGAACTGAGCCTGGGAGATGGCCCTGCCCCTACCCGCCCCATTAGCCAAATCGAAAAGGAGGTTCAAAAGCTCACTGAAGATAATAGTTCTCTCAAAATTAGAATGGAACAGATGGAGTCTAATCTTTCTGAAAAACCAAGAAATCACCAAACAAAACCAAAAGAATGAAAAAATGGAAGAGAATGTGAAATATCTCATGGGAAAAACAACTGACCTGGAAAACAGATCCAGGAGAGACACTTGAAAAATTATGGGACTACCTGAAAGCCATGATCAAAAAAAGAGCCCACACACCATATTTCATGAAATTATCAAGGAAAACTGCCCTGATATTCTACAACCAGAGGGCAAAATAAGTATTGAAAGAATCCATCGATCGCTGCCTGAAAGAGATCCAAAAAGAGAAACTCCTAGGAGCATTGTGGCCAAATTCCAGAATTCCCAGGTCAAGGAGAAAATCTTGCAAGCAGCTAGAAAGAAACAATTCCAGTATTGTGGAAATACAATCAGGATAACTCAAGATCTAGCAGCTTCTACATTTAGGGATGGAAGGGCATGGAATAGGATATTCCAGAAGTCAAAGGAACTAGGACTCAAACCAAGAATCACCTACCCAGCAAAACTGAGTATAATACTTCAGGGGAAAATATGGTCTTTCAATGAAACAGAGGACTTCCAAGCATTCTTGATGAAAAGACCAGAGCCAAAAAGAAAATTTGACTTTCAAACACAAGAATGAGAAGAAGCATGAAAAAGTAAACAGCAAAGAGAAGTCATAAGGGACTTACCAAAAGTGAACTGTTTACATTCCCACATGGAAAGACAATATTTGTAACTCTTAAAACTTTTCAGTATCTGGGTAGTTGGTGGGACCACACACACACATACACACACACACACACACACACACACACGCACGCACATACAGAGACAGAGAGCACGGAGTGAATTGAATAGGATGGGACCATATCTCAAAAGAAATTAAGGTAAATGGTGAGAGAGAAATGTAGTGGGAGGGAAGAGGGTGAAATGGAATGGGGTAAATTATATCTCATTCAAGAGGCAAGCAGGAGACTTGTTAGTGGAGGGAAAAAGAGGAGAGCTGAGAAATAAACAAGAAGTTTACCCTCATCACATTCGACTAAAGGAAGGAATAAAATGCACACTCATTTTGGTATGAAAACCTATCTTACAATACAGGAAAGTGGGGGAGAAGGGGATAAGCAAGGTGGGGGGGATGATGGAAGGGAGGGCAATGGGAGGAGGGAGCAATTTGAAGTCAACACTCTTGGGGAGGGACAGGATCAAAAGACAGAATAGAAAAACAATGGGGGGCAGGATAGGATGGAGGGAAATACAGTTAGTCTTACACAACACGACTGTTATCGAAGTCATTTGCAAAACTACACAGATAGGGCCTATACTGAATTGCTTGCCTTCCCAAAGGGAATGGGTGGGGAACGAGGGATGGGGAGAATTTGGAACTCAAAGTTTTAGGAACAACTGTTTAGTATTGTTGTTGCTACTAGGAAATAAGAAATACAGTTAATGGGGAATAGAAAGTCATCTGGCCCTACAGGACAAAAGAGAAGATGGGGACAAGAGAAGGCAGGGAGGATAGAAGAGAGGGCAGATTGGTGATAGGGAAAATTAGAATGCTCGGTGTATTGGGGTGGGGGGAGGGGATAAAAGGGGAGAAAATTTGGAACCCAAAATTTTGTGAAAATGAATGTAAAAAGTTAAATAAATAAATATATATTAAAAAAATAAAAAATAAATAAAAATTAAAAAAAAACAATAACAGACTGCATCAAGGAACCTTAATTATTAATATGTGCTTTCTGCAAGCAAGAAAATAAAATACAGAGCCTAAAACTAAGAATCTGGTCAAAAACAAGTTCAAAAAGTAAAAAAAAAAAACCAAAAACCTAAAGACAAGTTTAAAAAAACACAACTGGCCAAGTATTAGACAATTCAAAGAAACAGTAAAGTAGTCCTTTATACTTCAGCTCTCACCATCATCTATAATTAAGCTACCTCTACAATCCCAAAACATGAAATTCACCCCTCTTAGATCATCCATCTGTCTCTTAAGCTTTCTGCTTCACTCTGAGAGTTGTCCTGACTTCAAACTTCAGTCCTTCTGTCTCATCCTGTTTTCCAGTGAGGTTGATAGTGTTATGTAATTGCTTGTCTGTTTACAGGATATTTCCTCTAAACTCTTTGAAATAAGGAGCAATTCTGTATTTTTGTACCCCAGTTCCTAGAATAGGAATAGAATAGCCTCTGAATATAAAAGGCATTTAATAAATATTTCTTCAGTCTAAGACAAACAAATTACATGATAAAAGAAGTTTATTACATGATAAAAAAAAATTCACATTTAAGAATATGCACCAAAGAGCTAAAATCATAAATGAAAGGTAACAGTAACATAAGAAAAAATAGACAAAAATACCATAAAAGTATGGTTTTCTTTTCTACGATCAGTTCTAGGTGTATTAGATCTCAACCTCTCTCATCTTTCCCAGTACTTCCATCTCTCTACTGTTCAATTCTTCTTTCCCCTCACCTACTGGTTCTGTACTTGCTGCCTACAAACATGTCCAGTTCTTCCACATCCTTAAAAAAGTTTTTAGTGATACCGTAATCCCTACTATTTATTATTCTCATCTTTTCTCAAATTCCTAGAAAAACTATCTACTTTCTAAACTCTTGCTCTCTTCCCAATCCTCTGCAACTTGGCTCCCAAATTACATCAAAACTTAAATGAAACTTCTTTTTGAGCTAGCAAGGATCTTTTCCTGGCCAAATGTAATGGTATTATTTACTTATGTCCTTCTTGTAGCAACATGGCACTGCTGACCACTCTGTCCTCTTGACACTTTCTTTCCTTTCTAGGTTTTCATAACACCATTTTTTCTTGGTTCTCCTACCTCTTGGACCACTTCTCAGTCTCCTTTGCTAGATCAGCATCCATGTATATTCACTAACTTTAGGTGTAGCCCAAGGCTCTGCCCTAGGCTCTCTTCTTTTTCTCAGACATGACTGAAACAACTGAACAACAATATTTCAGACTCAATAGGTCCAAAGTATAACTCATTATTTTTATTCCTATACCTTAGTCTAAAAACTCAACTATTTCTGTGGAGGGCATCCCCATTCTTTTACTTTCCCAACCTCAGTATCATCCTTGACTGTTACTCTCACTCATCCCACTTATCCAGTCAGTTGCCAAATTCTGTCATATTCATTCCCTCTTTTCTATTCTAACAGCCAGCACTCTCATTCAGATCCTTATAACTTCTTTAATGTACTAATAAAAGAGCCTCCTACCTGGTCCCCTTGCTTCAATCTCTCTCCACTCCATCTATCTTCCACACAGTTACAAAAGTGATTATCCTAAACAGAAGGTCTGACAATCTTCCAGTCCCCCTCTTTATCTTTCTAAAATGTGTTTACATATTTATAGCCTCATTACTGCAACTGCAAAACACTAGAAACACCTAAATGCCTCTAAAACAGAGGTCAGCTGATTAATTAGTGGCATACAGAATACTATAATGCAATCAAGATTTATAGGCATCAGAAATATAAAGATATCTGAGAAGATTTATGAAGTAAAGAAAAATAAAAAAAGTAAAGTTAAAAAAGTATACACTAATTACAACCACATAAAGAGAAAAGTGTGCAGGGACAAAGAAAACTGATAGGATCTCCAGAAGAAGTAACAAGCTGTTAACAGAAATTCTGAATGCTGAAATTCATTTATTTAAACAACTATAAAGCAAGTTCAACTGATTTTTGTTAATATTTACAGTTAAATTTTTAATTAATCTTTTAGAAAATATATATTCTCTATTTTCAAGAAGTTTAAATTTAGTAATGATAATCCTAAATCAACAAGGTCAAATAATAATAATTATTATTAATATAATATATAATTAATAATATATAATTATATAATTAATAATTAATTAATATTAATAATTAATAATATATAATAATAATTATATATAACAATATACTATATTATACATATTATACATATATATTATATTATACATATATATTATACATACTATATGGCCCATGTTATTTATGACAAGAAAAGGTATATTTTAAGGCTTAAAAAAAAGTTACGATTTTAAGAACTGATGCTTCAAGGTGTATAAAATGTATATTTGGAAAATTTATAATGTGGAATCATTGCCCCCATCATGGAATTTAAAAATGCCCCATTACTCTATAGTGTTCACTGCACTATATGGTTTGGGAGCTTGGACTAGACAGCCTCTAATGTACTATATTATTAAATTCTATGAGTCTCCTTTGGCCAATACTGAAATTCAGGCAACAAAAGCTAAATAAAAGTACACTGCTATCTTTTTTTATAAGAAAATACCATTAACCCAAGAAAATGAGTACGCTGAGTTGCTTTCCTAATCTAGTTATTCGATTTGTATTAGACTAGTCACCCATATTTTCTTGCCATATTATCAATGTCATACTTTTATAAGATAGCTGGCAGGGCTTAAGAGTCTTTTTCTCTCTAAAGTTAATGAACAGAGATCCAACTCACAGTTTGGATTCATTAACACTATATATACTACAGTCAAATGAGCCAATTTTATTTTCATAGAGAATATTCAAGTCATCATACTGTTTTCTATAAAAAACTGTACAAACTACTGATTGTATAATATAAAAAAATAACCAATTTTTATCCAATATGCATAATCTGAGGCAATAAGTAAAAGTGGGTCATGACTACTTAAACAATATTTTCATGGGTCAATGCAATGCAAATAACCTAGAATCTGTATGGAGTTCTTTTCCACTAAAGAATACTGGACTAACAAAAGTAGTGGCTCAGAAGCACTGCCATTAGCCTGTCCTACCTATCTTTTGCAGAGCAATTTACTAGTGACTCTGCAGTGATATCTATAAAATCTTTAGGAGCCCTATGATGCATGCCATTGAATCCTGCTGATTTGAACACATCTAGCTTTCTAAAGTAATACTCAACCTAGTCTGCTTAAATTCCCACCCTCCCATTCAGATAATCTGAACACAAATGATCTGTGCTCACTCTTGCTCTCAGTTGTTAGTTATACTCAGGAAAAAAAATAAAATAAAGTAGTACCTGAAGTTTTTTCATCCTATCATTCAACAAATATTGACTGAATACCTCCTACTTGAAAGGAAGTGTGAGAAATACAAAGAAAAATCAAGCATTTAATATATCCGTTATATATTACTTTATATTCCAAGTAAAAATGTTTGATTTTCTTTGGTCACCTTGATCACCTATATAACAGATACATGGCATTTTTGGAGTATACTTCATAAGTTAAAGTAGTGTTGGGTTTGAGTGAAGAACACTGTAGTAATAAAGCCTGTGTTCTAGTCCTGAGTTTATCACTTACCAGTCATGTGGTCTCAGGCAAGTTACTAAATCACTATAACAGTTTCTTCCCTTCTAAAATGAAAATATTATAATATTTAATATAATATAATATTATAATATCCTTGACTCCTGGGATGATTTTTTAATTAAGGAAACTTCCCATTTCCCATCCATTTCTACTTTGATCTCCATTTCCCCAAAGCAATTTATTATTTGTTAAAAAACAAATAATCTCCAATTCTGTATCTCTAGTTTTCACTTCCCTTAAATTCTCTCCTTTTAGCTAGCACTCAACTCCTCTGCCTAGTTTGTTAGCAGGAAAATTACATAGAATCAAAATTGGCGCACACTTCCACCTACTTTCCTCATCGTTACAAGTAGAACTCAACAAGGATTCATTCCTAGGGGATTTGGCTCAGTAAACTGATACCTGATGTTTTGGATGTTTTTGGATGTTTTGGCTCAGTAAACTGATACCTGAAAATCTAAATCTGGAATACATGAATGAGTAGAGCTTTCTGTAAAAAGGAAACAATGTTTCTATGGAATATTATATCCGGCAAAATGCCTCTTTCTTTTGGTTTCATGTCTTGATTTTGTTCATACAAGTTAGACCTCTGAATTCTCAGCAATCTGGTCTTGGAGTCATGATAAATGCTCATATTCAACTTTTAACCCATCAGCACCTAAGCTATTTTTACATTTTTGCCCACAAGATGCCTGCTGTTAAAACTCATTTTTCATAATTCTCTGACAGGAATTCTTTGGCATAAAAGCAACTATTTGTTGTTACTCACATCTGCCACATAGCAAGGAACAAAAAACAGAAAAAGACAAGCATGGAATAAAGAGAACTGATCCAGCTAGGAAGTGGGGAATGGAAAAGATGTTTAAAAATATACTTAAAGAGAACAAAGAATATGGAAGCACAGTGGAAAGGACATAGGTGAGATATAGATTGGTCCAGTGGATTCAATTGTCAAAGTGTCTGGATTCAAACTATGGTTCTTACCACACGTGAAAGTCATAGTATCCTTAAGGTCTCTGTCTTATGAAATATAAAAAAGAGAAAATAGGATTGGATGAAATTCTAACTCTAAAACTAGGACCATATCCTCCTATAATTAGAGAATGGAAATAGGAGAAGTTAATGAAACAACAAAACAACCTGGAGCTAGTTCTCTCTTAAGATATATTGTAGAAAATAAAGGGGAAGGAGAGAATAATTGTAGAAGTACAGAGATGGAAGACAGCATGGAGGTGGTTCCAAATATAGGAATTCAAAGTATGTAAAGAAAAGAATAAAACACTATAGAGTATTTGCTGTTCTGGTTTTAAAGATATGCTATAAGAAATGTAGACAAACAGTTAAGAGAAAGCAAAAACAGAAGCAAAAATGAAAGAATGAACAGAGGAAAAAAGAACATAGGAAAAGAAGACAGAAAGTAAAGACCAGAAGCAGAAATGGGATAAAGTACTTGGGGAGAATGGAATGAATGTATGTTTTTCTTCATTTTAAACTGTGGGAGAAGGAGAAAGGGAAAAACAATGGGAAAGACAACAGAATAATCAAAGTATAAACATAGTGGCCTAAGAAGAAATAGGCATTGTTTTCCTTCAGTTCTCTTTCATTTTTTTTTTTTGCTTTCCAACTGTTCCATCAAGTAGGAGAGATGGATCATGGTGAAATTGGCAAAGCAAGGAAGAGAATTAATTATATGTAGGGAACAGAGCCCAAAGCTGAAAAGAAAAAGAAAAGTAAATGAGGACAGAAAGAAGAAAAACATAAACAAAAACAATTACATTGGGTGGCTAAAGATTGTAAGCATGAACTTTCAGCACAAAACAGCAAAGAGTTGGCAAAATCACCTCATGAGGTAAGAAAGACATATGTGGCAAAAACAGTTTTTAAAATGTCAGGCATTCCAAGAATGAATCAGCAGTCAATGTATGAATCAGCAATGAATGGCAGTGGGAAATATTATTCATTCTATCTACCATATCCAACTCATTTTCATATTATTTTGTCTTTTTCCTTCTAACATCTTGTAGGATCATCCTTTCATCTTATTTCCCTTTCAGAAAAGTCCTCACCTAGACGTTGGGTAAGGATATTTTGACTCTTTATTGCACCCCATAGCTTCCCTTCTGTTACAATCCACAAAACGTTCCCAAAGAATTCTATAAAGCAACAAATTTAAACCAGACATACCCCCAAGTTCCCTCTTATGGTCCCTTAAGATAATTACTAGAACAAATGCAAACTCCTGTCCCAAAACTCAAAAGCATTCTATAACCTGGACAAATCCTACCAGAAACTGCCTCAATTTCCTACTATATTTCTACATGCGTCAAGAAAATTACTGCACTATCCCTTGTTACCCATATTTTCCCCCATAGTTTAAATCACTACTGTACAACCTGTCTTCTGCCTTTGACCTTTCAAAATATTTTGAAGATCCAAAACATTAAGGGACAACTCAAAACCTATTCCTTTCCAAAAGCCTTCTTTAAGAAAAAAAAATGGAGCCATTTAATCCAAGCACCAGATAATCACAGCCAACATGATTACACAGTAAATTTTGCATATGGTTAAAGTATGTATATTTATGTAATTTGGATATATGCTGTTGGTTCTGTGTTTCATGTCTCTCAATTAGATTATAAAGAGGCAAAACTAGTTTTATTTTTAAAAAAAAAAGAACTCCCTATTACTTAGTTCTACAATATTATCACATACTCCATCAGTGCTTGATGTTCATGGGTGACAATGGCAACATTTCTGAATGTACACTAATTAACTAAGACACCAAATGGAATCTCATTCCTATCCTAAAGAAACATTCTTGTCATTAACCTACCCCTCAAAGAACAGATCTCTCAGCAATTCTCACATATAACAATAATTACAAAATAGCAGAGTAAATAATTGCTATCTTAGTTTTATAAAACAGAGAGAAATGCTTGAGAGGGAGCAAGGGGTTAGGCCCTAAGAGTGAGTCACTCAGTAAGCTACCATTTATTAAATGCCTACTATGTGCTAGGCACCATGTAAAAACACTGGTCACTATGCTACAAAGTGCTTCAATTTATGAGGAAATGACCTGTTCAGATGTTTAGGGTTTATCATAATAAATAATTTTATACATTATGAACTTAATGAACAAATGTACTTCCCTAAAATTAAAATGGTGGGAGAAGGTGCAATTTTTGTTTTCTAAAAATGGTCCTCTTTCCACATTTTCCACCCCATCCTCCTCACCAAAAAAATCACTGATCACCAACTGGTGTGCTGAAGTGCTTTAAATAACTACACTTGCAGTAATGTGAACTCTGTTCTTGATACACTTTAGTATAACTTCCTATGTCTTTGACATATTCAAGAAGTGAAACTCATGCATAGCATGTTTATATTATTCCCTCCTTAGAAAAGGCTCACAGACAATGTCAGGTCTGGGGAGATAAGAGCTGTTTCCAGGACATGAATTCTCATGAGGATTAAGCAACCACCATCTGGGGCTTCAGAGTTTATCTGCAGCAGCTGCCTTCTAAGTATCACACTGGAAGAAAAAAAAACCACCAAGTCTAATTCTAAAGTGTTTAACAAGTTGCTGTACCTTAGCTTTCATTGTTTTGCGTTGGGTTTTTTTGTAAAGACAAAAAATAAACCACAGTGACCTCCTGTCAACAGACATTATTTAGTCAACATAGTATGAATATCTCAATAATAAACTGTGTACCTGAGTACTTAAACTTTTATTAAGAATTTATAAACAAACTGGAATTTTTTGGTTACATACCCTTGAACTTAGTATTTAAATATATAGTATGTTTTCATTTCAAGTCTAGCAGAATCACATGAACAAACCTTTAAATTTTCCCTCAAGAAAAAACTAACAATTTTATGTTTTGTTAATATACTTACTTGGTATGTGTGAATAATCTCTGAATGCAAAGGTTTCTTTTTCCATCAAATGAAGCACTTAAACTTAATCTAATAAGATTTCTAATAAATATTTCTATAGAAGATTACAAAAGGATAAAAGGAAGTGTGGTAAGAAGAAAAAATCAGCAAATTTGAAAAAACAAATTTACCATTTTGCTTAATTTAACACTATTTAAAAAATGCTCTTTCAATAAAATTTATTTTTACCAGTTTAAGTCTCAAGGTATTTTAAAAAAAAGATTCTACCCAAAGTTAGGCCCAGTGACCAAAGAACTAGAGACAAAAGAAAAAAATGAAATAGGAGAAATCAAGCATAACTACTTTTTATTATGGATGAGTATCATTTGTTCCACAAAACTAAAAATCTTGGTATAACCACTGAAAACATGTTGGTCTCTGTCCCAACTCTACCAAATCTCCCTTCTGCTTTCAAATACTAAGATAACATATGCTATTCACATCTGTTCTCTATAACATATTCAAGTAAAGGATTCAGTCATCTATCACTTAGTCCCACCTTGTAAATTAATCAGATATTCATAATCACAGAATTTCAGAGTTAGAAGGGAACTCAGCAGCTATTAAGTGGAACGCCTAGATGAAAAGGAACATCCACTATGACATTCCTGACAAGTGGTCATCCAGCTTCTTCTGGAAAACCTCCAAAGAGGGGGAATCCATTCCAATAATCAGGAAAATACTTGAAAACAATTTGTCATTTCTATCTCATTCCCGCCTTCATCAAGCAAAGGTCTTATCCCATCTTTTTCTTTCAAAATAGTTTTTACAAAAAAAAAAAACCCACCAAAAAAACACTTTCTTCTTGCTGTCCCTCTCCAGCCTCACTTCACTATATTCTTTGGCATTCCTAACACTATGCTTACAGTACTAAGCCACACTCAAATTCATCTTCTGTCACCTGACCTTGCTTCCAGCTTTTATATTCCCATGGCTGACACCATTTATGGCTCTGATTAGTCCTGGACAGCCATGACAGATAAGCTAGAAGAATGGTTACAAGTAAAATCCTACGATAAGGAATACCACTATAAATAAGGATTCTATGTAACCAAACTATTCAAGAAGGCCAGTAGAAATCATGAAATGATCTGGTCCAGTGGGGGAAAAAAAGCAAAGAGCTGCTGTACACTAAAAGTATAATTTTAGGTTAAGAACAAATAGCCTTTGTCTCTGTGATTAAGTTTTTTTAATCTATGAAATAGTTTAATAATTGTAATAAGCTAAAAAAAAATCAGTGATATAGCTATGAAAATGAGGAATTGTACAAACTTGTAGCAATGTAGTTTCTTTGTTGTTATTAGTGGAACAGAAGGTAACCCTTATAGATACTAGTCCCATCACAACATTCCAATTCCTCTCAGTGCTTTTACGCTATTTGCCACCAACCCACACACATCCCAGCCCCAGCCCCATGCCTTGAACACATTTCTTCCTCACTTTCACCTCAAAGAATTTCTCTATTCCTTCAAGACAGCTCAAGCACCACCTCATGAAGCCTCTTCTGAATCCTTCAATTTTTCATGTCCCCTTCTCTTGGACTACCTTATACAAAGCATACCAAAATCTTAAACAGCTTTAAATTGAACTAAGACTTTTGGGACATCATATATTGAACTTCTTTGAAATTATTTTCTATATACTTATATGTGTACTTTTCTCTCCAGTTAAACTGCAAACTCCTTCCAATTAGGGACTGTTTCAATCATAGTATCTGTCTACTCACTGCCTAGCATATAGTGGGTTTTATTTATTAAAGACCTGATGACTGATTATATACATCAAACAGAATGGCACAGGAAATAAGATAAATCAATGTAGAGAAGAGATAATATTAGTACATTATGGAGGAAACAGAACTAGATCTGGTGTAACAGAAATAAAAACAGCTTCACATCTAGAGGAAATAGGTTTAATCCCAGCTCTAGTACTCAAATCTGTGTGACCCTGGGCCAGTATCTTTATGATCCATTTACAGTATCTTTGCCTCAGTTTCTTAAGCTTTAAAATGAGGTGGTTCAACTGGATGGTCTCTAAAGTTTTAAAATTACAAACCTATGATTCACAAAATCAAAAAATGATGGAGCTAGAATTACTGAAAGCACAGATTATTTAAATCCAAACCCCTTTTAGAGACGAAAGAGTAAGATTAAAACGATGGTTTAGTGACTTACTTTATGTCACTTGCTCATGTTATCCTGCAAGACATGAATCTGAGAGCTGAATGATATATAAAAATTTTTATGTAAGAAAGAGGAATGCCAATGGGGTGAAAAGACTTGGAGAGAAAGAGTTGGACAGCAGGGACAAAGATAATAGCAAGGAATAAACATTATATCTGTAGCAAAATAAAGAGAATGGCCTACCAGAAGTGGAAAAAATAAAAAGAAATGGAGTTGAAATAAAGTCTAGTTAAGTAGAACTATAGCTTTTAAGTAGAACCATAAGCTTTTATAATCTAATAGCAAAAATTCAACACAATGCTCTCATGTTGGCTGTGGTGTTGAAGCGTGTACATGGTGGCAGTTCAGTTTGGACCACAAATAACCATTTTAATGTTCTACTAAGTTCGTTCAAACTGTACTTAATGGATGTAGCTGCTGCAAAATAAGTGCATGTATTTTTTTCTGTGCTTTATCCAAAAATGTCATTTTCCAAGCCTCTTCTTTTCCCTCAAACCCTAGTCCTTCACAAAAAGATATTATCATCTCTGGATTGCCAGTGGCCCTTTTCAAGTCAACTAGTGATCATTAAAGGAGACACTTCAGTTTTCATATCTCCTTTCCTCACCATCATTTCCCTAGGGAAAATAGCTGTTTTCAAAACTGAACATAAAGATATCATTCAACTGTATTACTTATAGAAGATTCCTGACTGAGACTCTTCCTCAAATCAGATGTTAATAACCTGACTTATTTGCTGGTTTTGACACTGGCAGCTAATATTATTCTTGTGGGGGGTGTCATTTTGGTTTGCATCAGCTGTCAACAATTAGTACATTAACTGAAAATAAGAAATACAATTTACCTAATGTGTTAATGGCACATTTAACACCAAAACAAGCACTGTGACAGTACCATGTGTCCCCCATGCTGGACACATAATTTATAGCACAAAAGAATTGGCAAATAAAATTCATTCCACACAAAATTGGGGGGGGGGGGAACACTTGGGGAGAGAAACAAACATAGCATAGACTGGTCAATATCAATCAATAGGTTCATTAATTCAACTTAAGTGCTTACTGCACTAACATTCCATCATCCTAAGCATAATGCCTCCAACCTGTAGTTCTCACAAGTTACTACTACCAAGAACATAGCAAATCCAAAAGTGTACTCAGCACTATCATTTTGATCTTTGTTTAGCACTAACAAATATGCAACAGGATATACAGGTTTTTCAAATGTGAACAGATATTGTGGATGAATCAAATGCAAAATAATTTAAAAGAGGTATCTTCCTGTTGTATAGTGTCTTGATTGATGGTTATACAGAGTACAATTAATATGTGGGAATCTATCAAATTTTTTTATGTTAAAAAGAAGTCCTCAGACCAGAAAAGTTGGGAAACCACTAGTTTATGAAACAGATGTGCCCATAAACAATCCTAAAATATTATTAGGAAGATAAGGTATAATGAATACATGGAAAAAATAGAAAATAATTTTATTGTAACATATAAAAAAGTACAAAATAAAATTTTAGACTAGTCAATGCCCTGAAGATTGTTTGGAACTCAAAACTTGTTTACTCAAAGACACCACAATCCCAAATACTAAACAACAAGCCTAACGGTACTATTCAACTCAATTAATTACTTACTACATGCACAAAACTGTGCTAGGCCCTGAGTAAGACTAAAATTTTATATAAATAAATCAAACATTTATTAAGCATTTGTGTGCAGGCACTATGTTTTTATATATACAAATATATTTATATTTGTATTTCAGGATACAAAGGCAAAAATGATACAGTCACTCCTTTTAAGGAACCTATTTCTATTAAGAGGAATAAAAAATACTCAAAAATTAGCAAATATGGAATGTGTGTGTGTGTGTGTGTGTGTGTGTGTGTGTGTGTGTATTTAAATCCATGGTAATAGGAAACGTTAAAATTTGCGAGAATCAAGAAATGTCTCTTGACAGAGATGGTACATGAGTTTAGCCTTAAAGGAAGCTATGGCAATTGCAAGATGCAGAGGCAGGAAGGGAAAGTCTTCCAAAAATGGGACACAGCTTATGTACAAAACCTTAATTAGAAGACAGAATGTCATTTTAAGGGGAACAGTAAATAGATCAGGTTCACTGATTCAAAAAGCACATGAAGGGGATAATATAAAATCACACTGGAAAGATAGGCCAGAGTCAAATTGTGAGTATAGTTTGTGTTGGTCCTTTGTTTTCTTTTTTTTTTTTTATAATATAAATTTATTTATTTAACTTTTTACATTCATTTTCACAAAATTTTGGGTTCCAAATTTTCTCCCCTTTTATCCCCTCCCCCCACCCCAATACACCGAGCATTCTAATTTTCCCTATCACCAATCTGCCCTCTCTTCTATCCTCCCTGCCTTCTCTTGTCCCCATCTTCTCTTTTGTCCTGTAGGGCCAGATGACTTTCTATTCCCCATTAACTGTATTTCTTATTTCCTAGTAGCAACAACAATACTAAACAGTTGTTCCTAAAACTTTGAGTTCCAAATTCTCCCCATCCCTCGTTCCCCACCCATTCCCTTTGGGAAGGCAAGCAATTCAGTATAGGCCCTATCTGTGTAGTTTTGCAAATGACTTCGATAACAGTCGTGTTGTGTAAGACTAACTGTATTTCCCTCCATCCTATCCTGCCCCCCATTGTTTTTCTATTCTGTCTTTTGATCCTGTCCCTCCCCAAGAGTGTTGACTTCAAATTGCTCCCTCCTCCCATTGCCCTCCCTTCCATCATCCCCCCCACCTTGCTTATCCCCTTCTCCCCCCACTTTCCTGTATTGTAAGATAGGTTTTCATACCAAAATGAGTGTGCATTTTATTCCTTCCTTTAGTCGAATGTGATGAGGGTAAACTTCTTGTTTATTTCTCAGCTCTCCTCTTTTTCCCTCCACTAACAAGTCTCCTGCTTGCCTCTTGAATGAGATATAATTTACCCCATTCCATTTCACCCTCTTCCCTCCCACTACATTTCTCTCTCACCATTTACCTTAATTTCTTTTGAGATATGGTCCCATCCTATTCAATTCACTCCGTGCTCTCTGTCTCTGTATGTGCGTGCGTGTGTGCGTGTGTGTGTGTGTGTGTGTGTGTGTGTGTGTGTGTGTGTGTATGTGTGTGTGTGGTCCCACCAACTACCCAGATACTGAAAAGTTTTAAGAGTTACAAATATTGTCTTTCCATGTGGGAATGTAAACAGTTCACTTTTGGTAAGTCCCTTATGACTTCTCTTTGCTGTTTACTTTTTCATGCTTCTTCTCATTCTTGTGTTTGAAAGTCAAATTTTCTTTTTGGCTCTGGTCTTTTCATCAAGAATGCTTGGAAGTCCTCTGTTTCATTGAAAGACCATATTTTCCCCTGAAGTATTATACTCAGTTTTGCTGGGTAGGTGATTCTTGGTTTGAGTCCTAGTTCCTTTGACTTCTGGAATATCCTATTCCATGCCCTTCCATCCCTAAATGTAGAAGCTGCTAGATCTTGAGTTATCCTGATTGTATTTCCACAATACTGGAATTGTTTCTTTCTAGCTGCTTGCAAGATTTTCTCCTTGACCTGGGAATTCTGGAATTTGGCCACAATGCTCCTAGGAGTTTCTCTTTTTGGATCTCTTTCAGGCAGCGATCGATGGATTCTTTCAATACTTATTTTGCCCTCTGGTTGTAGAATATCAGGGCAGTTTTCCTTGATAATTTCATGAAATATGGTGTGTGGGCTCTTTTTTTGATCATGGCTTTCAGGTAGTCCCATAATTTTTCAAGTGTCTCTCCTGGATCTATTTTCCAGGTCAGTTGTTTTTCCCATGAGATATTTCACATTCTCTTCCATTTTTTCATTCTTTTGGTTTTGTTTGGTGATTCTTGGTTTCTCAGAAAGTCATTAGACTCCATCTGTTCCATTCTAATTTTGAGAGAACTATTATCTTCAGTGAGCTTTTGAACCTCTTTTTCCATTTGGCTAATTCTGCTTTAGAAAGCATTCTTCTCCTCATTGGCTTTTTGAACCTCTTTTGCCAATTGAGTGAGCCTATTTTTCAAGGTGTTATTTTCTTCAGCATTTTTTTGGGTCTCCTTTACTAAGGTATTGACCTTTTTTTCATGCTTTTCTTGCATCTCTCTCATTTCTCTTCCCAGTTTTTCCTCCACCTGTCTAACTTGATTTTCAAAATCCTTTTTGAGCTCTTCCATGGCCTGAGCCCACCGGACATCCACCTAGTATGTCTGGGATACAGAGGCCCCAACCTCCACATCTTTCCCTGATGGTAAGAATTGTTCCTCGTCATCAGAATTGAAAGGCGGGAACATCTGTACCCCATCAAAGTAGGTTTCTATAGTCTTATTTTTCTTCACTTTTCTGGGCATTTTCCCAGCCAGTTACTTGACTTCTGAGATTCCTGCCCACCCCCACCTACATCCGCCCAGCTAGCGCTTGGGGTCTGAGATTCAAATGGGCTTTCCTGGTGAGCTTAAGTTCTGGTGCTGGGGTGGGGGCAGGGCTGCCTCCCAGGCTCAGTTCCCTCAGGGGCTTTATGTAGAGACCTTCAGTAATGGGGCGGGTAGGGGCAGGGCCATCTCCCAGGCTCAGTTCCCTCAGGGGGTTTATGCAGAGACCTTCGATAATGGCCCTGAACTTCTGCCTGCTGCTCTGGGAGTCCCGGGCAGCTGCAACTGCCTCCCGAGGGTGCCCGAGTCACGGAGACAGCCCGCTCCCCTCTCCGCCAGCCCAGACGTCTCTCACTCACCTGTAGCGTCTGCGGGTGGAGGGACCTTTGTGGCCACTGGAGGTTCCGTCCCTGAAGCCTGTTTGGATCTGCTCCTCTGGGGTCGCGCGGCCAGGGCTGGGCCGTGGTGGGCTCTGCTTTCCGAACACGAGGGACCCCTGGGGACGGCTCTCTGGAACGGAAATCTTTTCCACTGTGTTTCTGCGCGCCTTGCAGTGCTCCAGAATTCGTGGGGAGTTCTTTTTGCAGGAAATATATGGGCTGTGGGTTCGGAGCTAGCATACATGAGTCTTTCTACTCCGCCATCTTGGCTCCCCCCCCCCCCCCCCCAGTCCTTTGTTTTCGAAGAAGACTATGACATCAGAGAAATAATGGCATGACTTGCATTGACTTTGTTTTGAGTGAGGGAGGCTTCAGAGTGCTCTGGGTTTCAGGTTTTGGGAAAACAAAGAAAGGAAGGGAAGAAGGAAGGAAAGAAAAAAGGAAGTCATTAAATGCTCAAAAGAGGAATCTGTATTTTAACCCAGAGGCAATGGGAAGCCACTACCTTATCTTAAGAAAGGAGTGATATGATCAGACCTATGCTTTAGGAATATCAATTTGCTAGCTGTGTGGACTACGAATTAGAAAGGGAAGAGAATGGTTTCAGAAAGACCAAAACAGATTATTGCAAATATCTAGGCAAGAAATTAAGAGGGTGTAGCCTAAGGGCAGTAGAGGTATGAGCAGTGAAGAAACGATTAGATTCCTGGGATACTATTATTAGGCAATCTATTAGGCGGTAGCAGGGGTGGGGAGTGGTGATAATGAAGAATGAATAATTGTAGATTTTCAATGTGAGAAACTGGAAGAATTATAGTTCTCTCTCAACATTAATAGCAAAATTAAGAAAATAAAAAAAATTAAGAAAAAAATGAAACCTAATGAAAGCTACTCAATACTTATAATACTGCTTTTATCAGATAATATGTTCCAGGTTGCCACTTGGAGCATTATTTCTTCCTACTCCTAAAGCAAGCATTATTCAGTTTGTTTTCAGTCAAGTTCAACACGTTGTGACCTCAGTTAAGGTTTTCTTGGCAAAGACTGGAGTAGTTTGCTATTTCCTTCTTTAGCTCAACAGATAAGGAAACTCAGGCAAACAAGGTTAAGTGACTTCCCCACGGTTACACAGCTAGTGTCTGAGGCTGGATCTGAACTCATGAAATTCCAGTCTTAGTACTATTATCTACTGTGCCACGCAGCAGTGCCTAAAGCAAAAAAAAAAGCTTCTGAAGATCTGGTGGCAGTCATACATACATGTGTTTGTGTATGTGTGTGTTTGTATGCATATAGTTTGTAAGTTAGGTACCTGTAAGTTGAAACTGTGTGTGTGTGTATGTGTGTGTTTGTGTGTGTAAGTCTAGGTTCAACTCACCCAAGTTAGGGGAGGGGTAGGAAAAAGGAATCTGCACTTTTTCAGGGGAACAAGAAGGAGGTGAGAAAAAAAACTGGCATAAAAGAAACAGTAGACTATCTCTCTTGGAAGGTACCAAGGAGCCTGCAATATTATGAATTTGTGTTGTTCCTGCCTAAGAGTTCAGTGGGAGTTCTCTTGCGGCCAGTTGTTTATGAAACCCCTACAACATCTTACTGATCTACAACCACAAAAGACAGTCTCTCTTGACATATTCTAAGTATTGGATGATTTAAATTATCTTAAAATAAATGAACCTATTAAGGGAATTTAATATTTGCTTGTTCAATAACTGTATTAATTTTAACAAGAACCTGTATTTTATGTAACTCTTCCTGTGAACAAGAAAAATGATCCTTTTTTCCTATAAAAATTGTTCAAAATTCACGATCAGGCGTCAAAACTTCTAAAGCTAATTTTCTAAATCCTGTACTTGTAATGTTTCTCCTTATCTTCTGGCTATTGAAAGAAATAGAAAATATATAGGAAAATGATTTGTCTTAACAATTTAGGTTAAAGAATTAATAGATAAGAGTAAAACTTATCTATTTGCTATAATTTTGAAAACTGATTCTAAAATTACCCACAATTTTCATACATCCATTCAATCCTTATATCCTATTATCACTGATAAGGAGACACAATTAAAAACTAAATTTTTATTGATATTTTTGTTGCCCTATGATCTTATGAAGGTGACTCCGTCACCTTCATTTCCTATCTCTACCTCTCCTCTCCTTCCCCTATACAGTAAGCAATCTCTTTTAACAAAGAATACGTAAGTAAGAAATAAAGGAAAAGCAATTCAGCAAAGCTCTCCAGTCTGACAGTATATGGAATGTTCCACACCCACAGGCCCTCTACTTCCACAGAGGAAGGAGGTACATTTTCTCACCTCTTCTTTAGGGTCAAACAAGACTATCACAATTACACAGCATTCAGTTTTGTTTTCTGCTTTTTTCATTTAAATTATTTTAGCCACTTAATACTGTTTACTTAGCTCTTCTTATCTATTGAACACAGCACCAATTCATCTAAGTCTTCCCATGCTTCTCTGAATTCTTTATCTAATTGTTATTCACCATGCGGTAGAATGACATTGCATTCATCTAACTAAATCTGTTCAGCCATTCCCCAGTCAACAGACATCGATTCTGTTTCCAATTTTTTGTTATACAAGAACCATAATATTTTTAAGAGGTAGCACATTTTCTGTGACAAACAAAAATATTTGCCACTTTACTGCTTTTCCCATAAATATAAATTTTTTTATTTTCTGTTGTCACCCTCTTCCACAAAATTCTACAGTTTCCTCATCATGGCATGGAGGTGACTCTGGGCTCTCAATGGCTATACCAGCAGGGTGAAAACACCTAGGTTCTAACATGCTAGAAAGGTTTCAAATATGGTCCAGGCAACAAAGTCTGCTTTTTTGAGAATCAGCCCAGCTAAGTTACTATCATTGCTGTTCAGTCATTCACTCCTGTCTGATTCTCCATGATCCCATGGACTATACTATCCAAGGGGTTTTCTTGATAAAGACCCTGGAGTTGCTTGCCATTTGTTTCCCATGTGAATTAAGGCAAACAGAGATTAAGTGACTTGCCCAAGGTCACATAGCTATTGTCCACAGCCAGATATGAACTCAGGTTCCTGACTCCAGATCCTGTGCTCTATCCACTGAGCCAACTATCTTTCTAGCCCAGTTAAGTATGGAAAGACTAATCCTCAGTAAGCAGATGACCTAGTGAGGGAATTTTTGTGAATTTGTGAAACAAATTAAAATAGAAAATTTTTGTCCTTGACCAAAAGAAATAGAGAATATAAGATCCCATTTTTGCTTATTGTTTGTTGATAACAGAAAACTATTTGATTTGGTAGAAGAAAATTCTATCTGCCTTAAAGGCTCTTTTCCAAATAAGATACCTCCCATCTATACATCAAAATCATTCAAGCTTTCTTAAAAGATATGATGGAAATAGTTCTATTCAATGTTTCTTTATTCATAAACATCAGGCATGGCATAAAACAGGAACAAAGTATATGCTTACCACAGGTGTTCAGCACTACATCAACAAGATCCAGGGCAGACCTCAAGTAGACAAGATAATTTCTGTGGATACTGAGGTGCTGCTCTAAAAGGTTTCTAAGAAGACATTACAATGGCTGTAAAGTGCCATGAACACTATAAAGTCTCTGAGAACAGGTAAGAAATCACTCAAGGGAGTTTGATCTGACCATCTACATAGAAAGGATAAGTGGTGCATCAATATGTGTATCCAGGACAGAGCTAAGATGGATAAGGAGTTGAGCGTGGAATTTAATAAGATGAGAGCAGCCTGGATTGTCTTAAGGAAATTGCAAAGATCCTTAAGCAACTCTAAGTTTCCTGTGAAAACAAAGATCAGTATTTTTGAGTCACTATATGGCAGTGAGACATGGAATGCAACATTCACTAAAGAATCAAAAATTAATATCAGACAGAGAGGCAATGGAAAAGCACATGGTAGGTGACAGCAAGATGTAATTGATGAGGACCTTTGAAGAAAAGGAGCAAAAATCATTATCAAAGAAATACATGATATTAAGAGAAAATGGGCTGGTCATGTAGAGAAAGCAAGATATAATAGGAAATAGCGTGTCAGACCTGTGCTCCCACAATTTCAAGAGAAAGGCCTCTAGCACAGTGGGTAGACTTCTCTGGTAGGAAATAGGTAAGAGTTATACAGGAATAACAAGCATGGATGGGTGGAAATCTTCACTGTTGAAGGGAACTCCCAAATCAATTATGTTACAAATCCATTTGGTTGTCTGAGAATGATTTTCTGCCATCATTCAATGTAAAATTATTCACAACAATTAGAAAACCTATGTCCTAAATACTGCACAAGCAGCAATGAAAGATTTTTTTAAATGGAATGAGGGATACATGTTAATGCGATTGCAATAATAAATGCTATTATTCACTCAACAAAAATTATGTACTTATTCTATGTAAAATACAGTAATAACCACATAAATAAAATTTATTAATAATCTCCTTACTGATTCAAGACTAGAGTTCACATAATGCAAGAGCTACCTAGGGCTACATGGCAGTTTGAAATCACAGTGCTGATAAATGGAGACCCCATTATGAAATATGGATCCTCTCTCTCCCATCTCCCAGCAAAGCATTTTAGTTGATAAGCTGGCTAGACTAAAACTGAGAGGAACCTAACTTCCTTTGAAGGAAACTTTGTAAGAATTTCTTTTTAAAAACCTAACCTAAAAGTATAATTTTTACAATATTTTACATAGTAAATGCTAACTAATTACATTATATCAGGGGCTCTTAACCTGGGGTCTGTGAACTTATTTTTAAATAATATTTTAATGACTGTTTCAATATAACTTGTTTCCTTGGTAATCCTACCTATTTTATGTATTTGAAATCATTATTCGGAACAGGGGTCCACAGACTTCACCAAAGAGTCAAAGAGCTCTATGACAAAAGAAAGTTAAGAATTCTTGCTTTAACAAAGTTTAACAAAATATCATAAGACTACCCAAAATAAAATCCTGATACTAAATTTTTTCTCATCCTGATCCTAGAAGCATAAAGTTATATTTAAATATAACTTATGCCAGTTAAGAAAATCGTACTTTGTACATAAATGAAAAATTTCTAAGCATGTATAACAAAAGTGAAAATTATATTCTTGGGATGGAAAATAAAAGTCTTTTCTAATGAAAATTTTCTCTTTTGTATGGTACTTATAGCAACTTTCCTCTTTTGAAAAGAATAGCAGTTACAGGAGATATTTTACTATCAGAACTTCTGGTTTGTACAATGCAGAGAAGTTCAGCATTGGCTTACATGCATTGGGGATAATATTTTCTAGAAAATGCAAAAGCTACAACTCACCCCACTCCCATTGTAACAATTATCAAATACCTTTCTTCATCAGAATGTGTAATCTGCTGCCTGAAAGTAAACTTTTATCAATATAATTACACAACTTTTGACATATGATTAAATATAAAGTTAAAATTTTAAAGATAAAAATTTTTCAACTCTACCCTCATTAAAAAAAATTTATAGTACCTGTCATTCAAAAGCACATGTTTATTAATGCCATTAAACTTTCATTTTTTTTAAGGTTTCCATTTAAATCTGACACTAAAGTAGTCCCTAAGTTCTACTACAATTCAGCGACTAAGCAAAAGCTAAGTCGTGCTTCCCATGACTAAATGGATTAATTCTTTAGCCCAAACACAATTACTGTTCTGCACACTGTTCCATTGAACATCTAAATAAGCATCCAAAGCTTATTTTGTACAAAGAAAAGATTCAAACCAAAGAATAATCCCAATGTATAAAGTTTACATTTTGTGTAGATTTTTTTTTTAAAGAAAAAAATCTATAAGCAGTGATCAGGAAAGAAATGGGACATCTGAGGCAGGTGTAGGGGATGACATCTAATGGATATCTTTGTTGGAACAATGTTGCTGTAAGATGTCTTTTTCTCATACCTATTTTTCTGACTTCAGCTCTAAGCCTTGAATTCAGTTGATTCCATAGCTGACAGACACATCTGTGGTAAAAAGAGCGGACGACTGAAAAACAAACTATTGTATTAGGGGTAGGGAGTGGTTTCATCTTAGAAAGTTCTAATTATTCTTTTTCTTAATATTAAAATCTAAGCTTCAAAACAAACACTAACACTTTCTGTAGCAATGTCTCAAAAACTTCATTCTGTATCAATTAGAAATATCTAAGGGCAACTAGATGGCTCGATGGACAGAGTAATGGGTCTCAAGTTAGGAAGAGATGAGTTTCAAATCCAGCCGCAGACATTTAGCTGTGACCCTAGGCAAGATACTTAGCCTGTTTGCCACTGGAGAAGGAAATGGCAAAGCACTCCAGTATTTTTGCCGAGAAAAGTCCATGGACAGTATGGTCCACAGGGTCACGAGGAGTTGGACAAGACTGAACAACTGAATGACAACAAGAATTGTCTAAATCTACTACAGCATACTGTTGGGGGTGGGGAGGGGAGAAGGGTATAAAGGAAAAAAATTGATGGTGTTGCTAAGTGTATTGGGAAGGAGGAATTAAAGCAAAATCTTGGAAAACTACATTTGACTTTAAGAGAGGTGAGTGAAAATAACAAGTATATTGGTCAGTAAAATACATATGGCCTTAGAGAGTTAAGGTAACTGATGCACTAAAAACAATAAACTTAAAAATTTTAGAACAAGAAAGATTACTGGTCTCCTAGGAATTAACACTCAGTAGGATGAGACTGTAGACCCCTTTCTACTTCTCCAAACTCTTTTTTCTCTAGGATTTCATGGCACCACTCTATTGATCCTTGTCATACCTATCTCTTAGCCCTATCTCAATCTTTTACCGAATCTTCACCCACATTGTGCCCAACTCTGGATGTATCCAAAAGCTATGCCCTGGGCTCGTTTCACTGCCTGTACTCCTTCAGTGATCTCTTCAGTTCCCACATATTCAATGATCTCTATGTAGATGATTACCAGATCTATGTGTATGATATCTCTCTCCTGATCCCTAGTCTCATAAAATCAACTGCCTATTGGATGTTTCCAATTAGGTATTCTGTAGGCATCTCAAACTCAATACATACAAAATACAGCTCACTATCTCCACCCCTGCTCCATATCCATAACTTACACAACCTTCTCTGTTCCTTACAGTGTACCAGTCTTCTAGTCATTCAAGTTTGTAATCTAGAAGTCACCCTTCACAATCAATTGCCAAGTCTCATTAATTCTACTGCCAAAACATTCTTCACATTTGTCCTTTTTTTACCTACTCACGTGACTACCAACCCTGAGTAATTGGTCTCCCTGCAGCCATTCTCTCCCCTTCTCCAAACTATTTTTTGCAAAACTGTCAAAATGACGTTACTAAATCAAGAGATCTGACTGTTCAAAGAGTTACAGCAGTTCCCTACTGCCTCTGGGGTAAAATACAAATTAGCCTATTTTGCACTTAAAGGTCTCCACTATTAAGGTTCTAGTTCATTTCTCTAGACTTAGACACATTATGCCTTTTCATGATCTCACTGGTCCAGTTATCAAACTGGCTTTCTGTTCCAAGTACTTGACAAAAGCATGTGCCTTTGTAAGAGCTATCTCTCTGCATGGAATATATTCCCTTGCCTCCCCTCAGACTCACTAGTGTCCTTAGAGGCTCCGGTCAAAGTACACCATGAAGCACTCTCTGTTCCCTCTAGCTGTTGGGTGTTTTCCCCCCAAAAGTAATGTGCATGAATATGTGTGTATGAATGCTCACACTTAATATGCAATAAGTAATATATTGTTTTACATTTATTACAAGAGAATAAAAGTTCCTTGAGCACAGAGGCTTTTGGTCTTTATATAGCATAATGTCTGGCACTTAGTAGATGCTTAAAGAAAGATTAATGATTGACTTAACTTGTGACTAGTACCTAGGAATGGAAGGATATACTTAATTGAAAAGAATCAAGGAACATCTCCTTCATTAAGCAAGGAGCCAATTGCTAGGGGAAAGAAAAATTTTCTATCTTTAGAAATCCAAGAGGTCCGTAAAAACAAAGGGGTCTAGAAAGAGTGGTCTTGTATTATGATGTGACACTAGAATTCCATTAATCTCACTACAGAAGCCCTGCTTTATTCTCTCAAAGAACTTGGACAGAGCTCCATGCTAAACACTTTGGAAGACCAGGGTAAGAAAGAGGATTGGTTTTGTTTACTGAAGTGGGCCAGTACCTTCTCTGGCCCTTAGAGATTAAGAGCCTTCCCCAGTGCACAAGGAAGGTAAGGTGGGTGTGTGAGGTAGAATCTGAATCCAGGTCTTCTTGAATCTAAAGCCAACATCTACCTATTAGGCCAAGAGGATAAAAATTTTCATTTAGATTCAATAGCTAACTTGGGAATCACAGCTTTTCAGAGGTGGAAAGGATCCCAACAGCCATTAATTCCCATTTTTACAGGGAAACAGAATCTTTGAGAGTGAGTGGCAGTTTGGCTTAGAGCAGGATTATCCAACTCCAATAGAAACAGGGACTCCTAAACTATACATAAAGATTCTGGTGGCTACATATGGACTTAGAAAACTACAAATTAGTGTTATGTTCCACTGCATTTTCATGTATTTTATTTCACAATTAAATTTAAATCTCGTTCCCCTCTGCCTGGGGAATGTAGATAAGAAAGAGCTACTTGAAGCTAGGAAAACCTTAGTTCAAGTCCAGCTTTCTGACACAGACTGACTCTGTGACCCCAAGGGCATGTCACAACCTCTCAGTGCTCCAGATCTCACTAAGACCAGAAGTCAAAAAGTTCTTATGGACATGGGTATGGGGAGCTTCCTTACCAGGGTACCATCCGAATCACAAGTACAATCCTATGAACATAAATGCACTGCCTAGAATCTCTAAGACACTATAGAAGATGAGAGGGATACAAAGAAGCTGCAAATAGGCAAATATTGTCCAAGTTTTCAAAAGGGCGGAAAGATAGAGCGTTTAAAACGACAGAACACACTAACTGGCACTGTGGGTAGCATGCTAGGACTACAGCCTAGAAGGCTCATATTCATGATTTCAAATCTGGCCCCAGACAAAAGCTGTGTGACCCTAGGCAAGTCACTTAACCCTGTTTGCCTTACTTTCTCATCAGTTAAATGAGCTGCAGAAAGAAATGGCAAAGTACTCGAGTCTCTTTGCCAAGAAAACTCCAAATGGGGTCACGAGGAGTCATTCACAACTAAACAGAGAAATACTAAGAATGCTGTCAAATCCCAGAAAAATTCTGAAGCAGATTATTGGATAGTTAGTAAGATATGTGGGGTGATGGTCTTAGATAAAGCAAACTGCTATCCATTTTATAAATACTGTTTAAGTGCACTGAGAAGACATAAAAACACAATGCTCAAAACTAAAACCCTGAAGAAATGCCAGGTCTTACACTGAACTTGTAAGCTTCTTTCATCATATTTCAAACAACTTGGTCTTTCAATCATCTTGTTGATTTCACTTACTTTATTTCTCTAGTTTTCCAGGAAATCTTTAAATTTGTAAATACAAGACTAAAATCTTGTATGTTTTTAAGCAGAATAATGCACTGATGACTTAGTAATACTAATGCAGTCTTAAAATGAAGATTGTAAATCACAGTTACTGCCAACTGTCCTTGATGTATTTGTAACACTCTCAAGATTAAACAGTATAATGTCATAAATCCTATTACAGTATATAATCTCTAAATTATATTCAAGAGGATAAAAACATAGCATATTAATGAATTTTATATTTCCATATTATCCTTTATACTGAATATGTGAATCTAGTTACTTTGGATAAAAGTTTATGAAAATCCATTTCTCATAGCTATTAAAGTACAATGTACTCTGTTCATCCTTAGAATCAGTTGCTTTAGAAAAGCTATCAGCTTTACAACTGCATCACCTTTCTCCCTTCAGTTTCAAAATTTATTCACTGGTGTCCCCACTTATATATGACAAAGGAAATGAAATATTGGGACAATTCAAAATATACATGAGCAGGTGCAGAATAAACTTAGCTTTAGCGTGATGAAATAAAAAACTAGGCAACTGGAACAAATATCAGTAAACATTTACGGAAATGACAATAATAATAGCTAGGATTTCTGTAGCATCTACCATGTGCCAGATCCTGCTAAGCACTTCACAAATCTTAGCACATTTGATCCTTAAAACAACCTTTGGGAAGTAAGTGCTATTATTACTATCCCCATTTTACAGATGAGGAAACTGAGGCAAACAGGTTAAGTGACTTGCTCAGTCACATAGTAAGTGTCTGAGGCTACATGTGAACTCAGGTCTTTCCAACATCAGGCTCAGTTTTCCATCCATTGTATCACTTATGTGCCAAAACCTTTTACAATACAAAGACCCAGCCCTTACTAAATAGAGAAGGAAATGAATGAATCAATGAATACAATGGACATAATCTCCCAAGTATTACTTTAAGAATGAAAAAGCAATACATTGTTTAAAGAAATCAGTCAGAACTGAAGGTTTTTAAAAGGTCTAGGCTCCTTTTCCTCAAGAGAAGGTGGAAATTACTATAAATGTCACAAGATTTTAATGTTGGGAAGGTCCTTAGATATCATATAAGGTAATCTTAGGATGATGGATAGAGATGGAAAGGATCTAGAAATTATCTAATCCAGCACTCCTCTCATTTTTTTAAATAATTGAAGAAACTGAGGCCTAGAGAAGCTAAATGACTTGCCAAGGTCACACAGGTAGCATGTGTGGCAAAAGTAGGATATGAACTCCCAAATGTTTTATTTTACAAATGAGGATCATGATTCCCAGAGAAGGAATATGGTTTACCCCAAAGCCACACAGCAAGCAAAGAGAAGAGTTAGGCCAAGGCCTCAGACACCAAAGTCCAATGATCCATCTCTACTATCTTGGGCTAAATTACAATTTAGGTAGCTACCCTATTAGTCAGATAACCTCAAATTAGCATGAATGAAATAATAGAGAATACATGCAAATTAGAAGTATATTTTCCAGGTTAAATTTCCAAATGATGACAAGTGATCTTGCTGCTTCAATATGCTAAACAACGTAGGTATGCAAGATGCAGTCAGGCACAAAGGGGGACAAAATACAGTTGTCACACTCAGAGTTAATATTCAGCATGAAAAGGTGAAAAGTATATTAAACAGTCCATTTTCTCTTTAAGACACATATATTCATGAATCTGCACAAAGGTGATCCAATAATGTCTAATAAAGTTTGTTTATTAAAGCACGGTCTGGTTTATGACCTTGTCTAGTTTTTAAAGATGGAATATGCTGAGAACCCACTACATTTTAGTAATATTATATACTCCAATCAAACTGAACTAATCATCATCCTCCCAACTATAGCTCTTTTCAGCTCATACTTTCTATTGAACCCCAAATACCTTCCTTCTACCCCTATTCTCTCATTTCCACCTGCTGAAAACATACTTGATTCCACATTCTCTATAATGTTTTCCCTGATTTTCCCAACTAGTAATTATCTCTCTTTTCATCTGAATTTGTGGCACATTGCTTTGTTTTCTTATTAAATAACTATTTGCTTTATATTATAATTATTTGTATATATGACTATAAATGCCTTGAGAAATAACTAGATCTTATTGATTTTTTCATCTCCTCCCCCATCGTCTTGCCATGAACAAGACTCCATCATTTCAACAATATACTTGGTCTCTCCATTACAGGACCACCTATATCCATATACTGTATGAGTCTTAACAACTTTTCAAAAAGTCTTTTGAGGAAGACCTCCCTAATCCACTGGAGACCTTCCTTTAGGACTCCCAAGACTCTCTGGGTGTCAATCAGGGTCATACTGGGGGCATAACAACATACCTGTTATTGGTACATGTCTACCTTTTCTTTTCCTATCACATTTTCTGAACATCACGTAATCTCCTGCAGCCTACTTATACCCAACACAGATCTATCTCCATTGTACTCTGAGACACACAATTTTAATTCTTTGGAGATTATGGTTTTCTGACTCACACAGCAAATTGGCATTACTCAATTATTATTTCTTTTACTTAACCAGTGATTATCAGTGAAGTAAGTACCAGTTGAGGAAATTCCCTCTCTCAGCACAAAATAGCAACTGTTCTTTAGTAGTCTCTATATAGTCTTAAAAGTTTTATCTGAGACAGTAAGAAGTGCCTTGTCTAGAGTCGCATCTCCAGTAACTTCTGAAGCAGGATCTGAGATTGGGCCACTCTGACTATACACTATACTTTATTTTCTATTGCTAATGAAAAAAAGGATGAGTTTTGTGTTGAATAATGTGAGATCACTGAAAATATTCCACAAGTTTTCAAATGTATTCCTGCCCACTATTTTCCTCCTATTCAGTTCTGGCTCATCGGTCATGCTTGTCCAAGTTGTAAGTATTTATGACCTAATTCATGGAGTTGTCCATCTTAACTCCATGTCCAACTGTATTTTCCTCACTGGCCATCTTCTTGACATTCCCTCTAGGCCAGTGGACCTCCAAAGATCATGCCTCAGGAAGCCTAATCTCCACTTTAGAACTCCTTCCCAGGGGCCCACCTTACCCTGGGTAGCGAATGGAGTACAAACTCACATGGCCAGTCCCCACCATGCTTTCCATTCCTCCCTGGTCACCTTCTTGCCATCTGCCCTGCTACTATATTCTTACCCCACTAAACTCCTTTTCCATTTCTATCTCTAGGAATCTTAATCAAATCAGTACTACCATTGCCATTCACCATAATTTTGCCTTTCCAAACAAAAATGCCCCTCCCTTGGCCAAAACTCTCATATATACACATGTGTGGATATGTGTGGAGGGTCTCCCCTTGAAAGAATGCAAGCTCCTTTATGAATAAACAATTCTCACTCTACATTATTGACAACCACATGAAAGAGTGCTCAAAATTCCTAATGAGAGAAATGCCAATCAAAATAATCATGAGGTTGCATATGATAACAAAAGTGTCTAAAGATTAAGTACACTAATGCACTGTTGGTAGACCTGTGAATTAGTACGACCATTCTGGAAAGCAATTAAGAACTATATAAATCAAGTGGCTAAAATGTCCACACTCTTTGATCCAGAGATTTCACTGCCAGTTGGAAACTTTGCCAATAGGAAGGCAGGCAGGCAGGCAGGCAGGCAGGCAGGCAGGCAGGCAGGCAGGCAGGAAGGAAGGAAGGAAGGAAGGAAGGAAGGAAGGAAGGAAGGAAGGAAGGAAGGAAGGAAGGAAGGAAGGAAGGAAGGAAGGATTTAAATGCACCAAAATATTTATAGCAGCACATCATAGGGTAGTAAAGAACTGGAAAGAAAAGTATATGACCACAGAATGGAGAATAGCTAAACAAACTATGGCATGAAGATATATTAGAATATTGCTGTGCTATCAGAAACGATAAATACTGAAAAGCAAGGAAAAAGGGGTGCAAAGTAAGCAGAGTCAGAAAAACAAAATAACAACAACTACAAAACACATGAAGGTGATGCTGGGAAATTATAAAAATGTGCTCGGTCTCTAACAAAACGTATGAGGAGATGCCTCCTCCCATTCCTTTGTAGAAACAGAGGGTAGAGACAGGTATGGAACTAAATTACATGTAATGTCAGATTTTTTCCAGTGTTTTAATCAGTTCTGCTAGACTTTTTTCTTCTTCTAAAGAATAAGTGATAAAGTATGTGTGTCTGTGACATGGACAGAGGGTGTCATGGAAACAACAAATGTGAACTTGGACAGACTCAGCCTGGGGTACAGGGGGTCTCTGGAGTCACAGAGTTGGACATGGCTGTCCTGTGAAACAGATGGGGGATTAGTACAAAGGGGAATCTAGACGATATAAAAAAATTAAAAATCAATCCGTATCCTTTTGTTTTTAAGGTAAGCTCTGAGCCAGGACTGCCTTGCTTTTTTTGTTTGTATCTTCAGTGACTGGTGGTAGAAGGGAACGGAACAAGCACTTATGAAATACCTGCTGTGTGCCAGCCACTGTGCTAAGCACTTTACAAATATTCCATCATTTGATCTCCACAGTAACCCCTTTATTATACACATTTTACAGTTCAGAGAATTGAGGCAGGCAAAGGCTAAATGACTTCCCAGGGTCACACAGCTATCAAGTGTCTAAAGCCACATTTGAACTTGGGTCTTCCTGATTCAAGAACTAGACCACTGACCACTGAGCACCTGGTTATAAAACCTTAGTAAATTCCCCTTTTCCTGCTTTCTTTTATTTTTTCATTTATTCCAAAGTCTGGGAAATTGTGAGTTTTCATCCATTTGATTTTAATCTTTATTCTCATTGAGGAGGCTCTGTAATATTTTAGGGCTTTATAACAATCAGTAAAAGTGTCATCCACAAACAGGAGTACATAATGGATACAATAAATGTTTGCTGAGTTAATGAAAATTACCTTATATTTTTGTAATGTTTTATGGTTTTAAGAGTGTCTTCATGTATACTATCTCATTTGGGTCTTACAGTAAACCTATAAAGAAAGTAGGTATTACTTTCATTACAAAATAAATGAGGAGGTAGGCCTAGAGTAGTTAAATTATTTGCTAAAAATCACACTTCTGCATTTCTATTCCCAAATAATGTAAAGTTTTATAAAAGCTTATGTGAATATGAATCTTTGTAAAGCCTGTATAACAGATAGATTCACAAGTTCTCATGATCAGAAATTTATTTAATGAAGATACTTTTTGTTATAGCATTTGTATACAGTAACTATATTTGAATATCTGTACAACTTTAAATAAACATATAAGCTTTGTATACTCTTTGTTTTTCAATCTAAGAGCAAGTATTTGTCCAACTAATTTTCCTGCTTTGATTCTGGTTTTTATGTATCTATGTATGACAAAACAACTCCATATAATTTTGTGTTTGATCTATGTCACATGGCAAGAGCATTGTTTCTAGAATCAAGAGAACTGTGTTTGAATAAGCTTTGACCTTGAACAAGACACTTTCATTCTATGAATCTCACTTTCCTTATCTATAAAATAAAAAAGCTGGATTGGATGATCCCAGAGATGTTTTCAAATTTTAAATCCTATGATCCTATGGCTGACAAAGAAATTCAATTACAGCCAACTACATATGCACCAAGACTATTATAGTTTCCTTATGAAAAAACTTTAGCAGAAATTAAATTTTCTCACAATCTTACAAACATTACATTTTACTAATCTTATCTTACTTTCAAATACAGAAAACATAATAGCATAAGACAAAGAGGCAAAGCAGCATTTAGGACACCAAAAGCCACTTGGGTTTTTGCTCCTCTTTGAAGTCAGTGATCCAAAGATTCCACACTAACAAGACCATGGACATTTATGAAACTTTCCCTCTATTGTATCCTCTTCCAAGGATCTGTTGTTTTCACACAGAGGGCACATCTGATATTCCCCACCAATGGCACTAAACTGACTACATATTGATGTTGTTTCTTTCCCACTATCATCCCAGTAAAACAAACGAACAAAAAACAATGGATAAAAAGGGACAAAATTCAGAATGGAACCAGGGCAGAGATGCACAGTCTGAGACTTAAGATCTTAGAAATCACTGGGGTCACTGTTGCCATCAGTCCTGCCAGAAAAAGAGAATATGACTTCTTATCACTAAAGCCAAGGCATTAAGGAAAATCCTTGGTGCGCTCTTTCCTTAAAAATCAAATAGCAATTTAGTAACAGGATTTTGATAAACTACTACATGGAATCAATGCATTAACCAGCATCCTAGGAAAGCAGGAAACTAAAAGGAATATAGCAAAATCCAAAAACTTTTCAGCTCTAGCATCTTTTAAAAATATTAAAATCATATCATGGTGTCAAATTTTTAAGTGGGTAGTATGTAACAAAAAAAAATCCCCCCAAAAAATATAGATTTATGCCTAACTTTTAGAAATAGTCATTATTTTTCAATTTCGTAGATCTCTTTCTCCCTACTTATTCTTGTCCAGACTAAACAAAGAACTAGAAATAAAATGGATACTCACTGACTGAAAAATGGCTAAACAAAATGTGGTACATCAATATAACAAATACTACTGAGTCACAAGAAGCAACAATGAAGACCTCAAAAAAAGCATGAAAAGACATATAAAGAGACTCAGAGCAAAGTAAGTATAATTAGAAAAATACACAACATACACAATTACTCTAACAGTGGCAAACAGAAGAAACAACAAAATAAACAATGTTCTTTTAATTATAATGACCAAAGCTGAGTCTCAGAAAAGAGTTGAGAAAATGCACCTCTCTCCCTTGCAGAGGCAGGATTCTATGGGCACGGAAGTCTACATGTAGTATCGGACACAGTTGAAGTGTTGGTGAGTTTTGCTGAATTGTTGGGGTTTTTTTTAACTCATTTTTTAAAAAGATGTTGTTACAAAGGACAGCTAGCTGGTTAAGCAGAGGAGTGGAGAAGGATATAATCAGAAATTATTGTGATGCAAAATCAAAAAGCAACAATACAAATATTTTTTAAAATTAGAAGAATTTAAGAATACATCAAAGGAACAAACTGCATCATTTGATGCATTGCGTTATTTTATCTGTAAAGCAAAGAACGAATATTTTTATTTCAAAGTAAAACTATGATTGTTGTATCAATTGATGCCTCCTAGTATTAAAAATAATAAAGATAATATATACATAATAACTCTAATTATGAAAAACATAAAGATCAATAGTGCTGACTTTTCTGTTTGAAATATATTTGCTGAGAGAATTTTAAAGTTGAATCAATGCATTAAGTAGGTGATTATTTAACAGTCATAAAATTATTAAAATACTATAATTTCTAATAACAGTGGCTCCTTCTGCAGGTATAAAAAGAACTCATTATACTTAACTGAGGAATCACTAGGGTACTGAAAAAGCGAGAAAGCTCATCATTTAAAAAATGGCCTCAAGAGTATAAATGACATTTTTTAATATATGTGCATACACATATAATGAGACAAGAAAGCATCTGTTTATAACTCACAATCATACAGTGCTTTAAGATAAAGCACTTTCTTTGCAGGAATATACTGGTGAGCCAATTATTCTATCCATTTTTAAAACAAAGAGATTAGGCTCCACCACAGTCATATCACAAGTAAGTAACTTGCAAGACCAAGGCTTCACCCCCACACTCTCCAGTCTTCTGACACAACCCAAAGCTGCTGGTGAAGACAATCTTTTTTCTTCATGCAGAAGTCTCCAAAATTCTATCAATAAAAATGAGCAGCAAAAGCCTAAGTCAAAAGCATAACACAGAATTTGGTGGTGCTTCTTTTCTTTTAAAAAATAACCTAGCTAAGTAATCTTTTTAATTCAGAAGGCACTATGGCATAGTGGGAAAAGATCTGGGATGAAAAGACCATTGATGATCTGTGTGATTTTGGGCAAATCCCCTCCTCACCTCTCTGGACCAGTCTCTATCAAATGAGGAGGGCTGCGTTAGATGGTCTTCAAGATCCCTTCTAGTTCTAAGTCTATGATCTTATCATTTTTGTTTTAAAAAAAAAAAAAACAACCCACATTTCACCTTTATAACGAAAATAATTAACAAGTGAAAAGTGTGCATCTCTGTTTTAAAATAAGTATTTTTAGTTGAAGAAAAGCATGATAGACTAATAGTTACAGAGAGAAAATTGTGTTGTTTTAGCTGTCAGCCTATTTAAAGTTATTTTAGATCTGAAAAGGTCTCCAAATCAAGTCCAACTGTCTCACTTTACAGAAAAGGAAAGGCAAAGAGTTGAAGTGACTTGCTCAAGGTCACAAAAGCAGTCAGTAGCAGAGTCGGAATCCAAACGCACATAATTCAAGTCTTAGATTAGACCGTTGTTTTTATGAAACAACATGACAAATGTTCATGATTAGTAAAATGAAAGTTTGTTTACCCCCTAAGTATATGCTCCAATTAGCTTTGGTAAATACATAAATCATTACTCTGACCACAGTTTCCAAATTTGCTAAACACACATGGGCACTATGCTGCAAAGAGTAATAAGAGTATGGGATCTTGGAACAACCAGCTGACCAATCTCGGCTTCAGTTACATCATCTATAAGATAAGATGGTTGGACAAAATGATCTCAGATGTCCCTTCCACCACTAAATCTATGCGCTACAATTAACTATGTTCAGCATGATCTTTAAAAAAATGGAATCAGTAGCTATTTCTCTGAGTGAGGTGTGTGTGTATTTCTAATAATCAAGAATACATTTTTATAGAAATGACTGATTAAACTGAGTTGTTCTGACTAATCATTTAAATCATTTATTTAAATCAAATCTACTCTCTTATTCAAACTAATTACATGTAACCATGTTAAAGATAGTTGTAGAATTCTGATTTAAATGTTGCTATCATGAAAACAATCTATAATTCAACATATCAGATTATAATACATGAACTAAAATAGCACATTTCAAGTAGTAAAGTAAGTCAATCTTTGTTTGGTGAAACAGAGTACCATATATGTTTAAAGCAATGAAAAAATACTCTTCTACATTTGGATTTATACTAGCAGTTGGGGACAATTTTAAAAAATACTGTTCCTTGCCCTTGTATTGTACCAAATACTAAATAATATATATAATATTTGGTCATTAACATTAACATTTCATAAACTATTACTTTCATTTTTGGTAGTAAAAACTGTCTAAGAAAAAAATAACCCAACTCTTTATAAGAGCACATTATTGGAAGACCTCTTTTTCTAAAAATTACTATCAACAATCTTACTTGGACATTTTAAGATATAGTATACTAGAACAAACTGCTATTTTTAATAGCCTTTTTTATTAATCATGTAATTAAATCAAAATCCAATTATTACTGGCAGTCAAATTGACTTTTTGGACAATTTTCTCAAAAAAAGCAATCAATCATGTTTTAGTTTTACAGATTTTTCCTCCTTGTTCTTATAGTCAAAAGATGTCTTCACTTGATGAAAGATTCCAGCAGGTCAGTCCTACTCATATTGTCAGTCTCTAGGTTCACTACACTTGACTTAATTTATACCCACAGACTTTAAATTCTGAGAATTAAAATAAATATCAAATAGAGAAAAAAATTCACAAGAATATGCCTTTCTGTGGGGCACTCATCACTCAGAGGTAAAATTTCTCTCATATGCATCATGAAGGAAGATCCTTTTTTCCATGTTGTTGGCAAAACTGTCAATCATCTTGATGAGCAGCAAATAAATGAATGCCCAATGATGGGATTCTGTATTATCCTTAAAAAAGAAATCCATCAACTAAACATCAACAGGTAAATGTTTATACCCGACAGCCATCAATTTCAACTATCCATGCAAAGAGACAGGTGAGCTGGACTGGTAAACCTCGAAATTAGAGCAGTATTAATCGTCTGCTCCCAGCCAATATAAACAGATGTTATTTTCAAACAGGCAAAATCATCTCTTCCACTGAAATTTATTTGCAGTAGATAATGTTCTGTTACATTTTTAATCAAGCAGATGAAGTTACATTTAAATTGAAAATCTGCTGCACTCAACTAATCAGGCAAGTAAAATTCCTAGATGATTGAATGGCATTACATAGCACACTATTACGGCAGGTAAATTGGGAAATTTACCTGTCACACCACACAGTTTATTGTTCAGCCACTGCATCTGCAACTTGGAAGCAAAGAGCTAAGACAAAAAAGGAAAGGCATGTTCAACAAATTTATAAATCCATCATATTTTATGAAAACATTATTAAAGCTGCCAGGGAAAAAAAACCATAGTCTCTTTTTTATGAAGGAGTCAATAAAGATTTACATGGGTTATGCTTATCTGCTTCATGCAGCATAAATAGCATGCTTGGCTATTTTGAAGATCAAGATACAACCCCAGGGAGGGTGAAAAAGGAAAAAAGTCACCATTTATATCACAACAAAACACAGAGGGAAAATGTTTCAAAAAGGGTCCTAGATTGTAATGATCAGATGCCACAAAATTCATTATATTTTAGTAAGAAAGAATAGATACAAAAAGTAACTACATACAGAGCTACAAAGAAAAATCGTTTGGGAAATCTTTGTGTACCATTATAATTATTATATGCACCATAGAAAAGAAACGTATATGATTCATATGGTTTTTTAAAAATTATTTATTGTTTTTACCACAAACTGAGGTGAGTTTTTGGGAGGATCAGAGAATGACTAAGGACTGGGATGCTTATTCCACCAGCTTCTTTTGGTTAAAATTCAAACGCTACTGTAATACTTAAGAAGATACACTTCATGTAAACTGTGTACTAAAGTAATTTTGTTGCATCGCTGGGGATTATATCAATGAGATCACGGATCCATTATGATGCTACAATTTTATCATATGATGCCACAGATTTAGAGCTAGAAGGGACTGTGGAAATCATATAGTTGAGAATCTTTTTACAGGTAAGATAACTGAGGTGCAAAAGAAGTTAAGTGTTTTATTTGTTCAAGATCACACAGCTAGTTCATGGCAAGGTTGAGATTTTAACCTGGTTCTCTGACTCCAAATGCAGTACTCACTGCATTTCACTGTGTTGATATACTGCACAATTCTAGAATTACAAAATAATGTATGCCATAAAAACTATAAAAAAGAAAAATTACATTAGACCTGAGTTGTCGTTTTGCATTTTGTTTTTGCAACAACTCTCCAGGGTTAAGTAAGGTAAGCACTGTGAAAATCCACCAACAAAATTTAATAAGAGGAGGAAGAGTGATTGCAGTGGAGGAATAAGAAGAGTAATAGCTGGATCACATAAGGCTACTCTTCACAAAAAAGAGACGTTTTACTCAGTAAAGCAAGAACTCTTAAGTTAGTTTTATGTAACAGTGGGGATGAATTTACTAATCTACATTCTAGAATTTGATCATCTAGCCAAGTTAGCTGACCCATCTGAGGTCATTAACATGATGTTCTAATCAGGACACAGAAATAGCAATCAGATGATAGGGTTCTAGACCCAGCTCTCCTTAACTATGCAATCTTGGGCAAACATTTAACATCTCCGATCTATAAAACGAGGAGACTGGACTAGTTCTCTACCAGCTCTAACCGTGTCTATTTCCACAATACTGCCCAAAAATGATGGTTCAAAATGACTATCAAAACAGGAAACATAACCATTAAAAAAAGAACAAATGGGAAATGGTAAAATAAATGTATAAATAAAAAATATAAGTTATGTTAAAATTACTCAGCACAGACTTTTCAGTGGGCCAAGATTTTATAAAAAAAGATGCAACTGGAACAAAATACTAAGATCACATTGCTCTGCTCTCGAATGCCTTCCAATAAGAGATTCCAACATTTGTACAACCTTACTCTTAAAACTCTAAATGCAATAAGACCAGCCTTATTCACCTCACAATAGTTATCCTGTATTGTTATATATGAATAATAGAACATTGAAGTTGGGCGCCATCACAAAAAATACTTACTATACACACTTCTACTTTACATAAAAGAAAACCAAGAAAGGACAAGTGACTTGCTTATGGCCATAATAGCTTGCTAGTGACTGGTTTAAATCCAATGCTCTTTTCCTTTACTGTCTAGAAAAAAAATGACTCTAGGTGAAAAAGAATGAGGCTTAAAAGTCCCATGACAGGATCACTTAAATAACAACAGAGTCCTAGTCCTTGTACTTAAGGGGAAACAAGGGATGGGGGAGGGTGGAACAAAGGGCCAAAAAAAAAAAAATTGCATCTTTAAGTTTTCCCCCAAATCTCATATTTAAAAGATTTGATTCTTTAATCAAAAACGATCACATAGTAATTCCAAAAAAGAGAATATTTTTCTTTCCAAGCATGAATTCACTTAATTCTAACAGAGCTACATAAAAGCCAAAAAATATATCACATGAAGACCATGCATTACATCCCATCTGACCATATTCTACTCATCTTCCAGTTATTCACCCTTGTTACTACATATATATGTACCCTCCTGCCCTTTCCTCCTGTGTCCTACACCTCTTGCTCTGGGAAAAATATTTAAATCAATAGTACCATTGCTTTTGAAAAGGGTTATGATAATTGCCCACATCCCCCCAGGCTCCATTCACCATCCAGATGATTTCTCAAACCAAAATACCCTTCCCTTACTACCACTCTCTTATATGCCTCCACAATAATGTAAGAACCTATATGGCAGGGAATATATGGCTAACCCTTCATCATCTAACACTTTCTCCAAGTCTTCCCTACCCCATCCCAAGTCTCAAGTAAGAATAGGGTCCAATGTATGGTTATACTAATATGAGAGCCCAAGGCCATTAAAGATGTAATGGAACTATAATACCAGGGAACTAAAGTTAATGTATGTTTAAACTTGGAGGAGTTGAGTTAGGGGAGGATAATGTTGGGCAAATGCTACAGTCATTTAGCAAAGTGAAGTATGTATGAGTGACAAGGAATGGAGTGTTGTAAGTGAATGATGCAAATTTTAAATGAGGAAAGGTAGAATAAGGGTGATCAGTAGTCAGGAAATGGCAGTGCTAGCTAGGCTTACTTCTATCTTCTCCAATGAGATAAAAAAGCTGCAGGTGGGGTCTCAGTGGGAGGGGGCAAAAAAGAACCAAGTGCAACTTAGGAAAGTCAGATTTCAAGTGAGAAAATTACGTTAAGAAACGGTTAAGGATAAAATGGAATTTGCTTACAGCAGTCAGATCAGGGATATCCACAAGATAGAGAGGAAGGGGAATACAGCTGAAATGTAGAGAAATTAAGTGGCTAGAAGAGGCAAAGAGGAATTTTTGTCATGAGTCAGAATAGATGTGGAAAACCTAGATGAACCAGGAAGTGAGGATTTCCAGGATATATTATCAGGAAAATAAGTCTGACACTCGGAATTGTGCTTTGTTCATAAGTATGTCTATTAATGATAAGATATACCTAACTGGTTTTTATAGCTTTTCACAGCACTTCGTAACATCGATGCATTTTGCATTTTAATGTTTTTATTTAGTTAAAAAACCTTACAGGTTTTATCTTGTGTGTTAGGCAAAGTCCCTTCCGGTTCCAAAATTTTATACAATACTTCCTATAAGCATTAAAAAATACAGGAATAAAGGGATCATTTCTGAGTTAGCATTCTATGGTGAAAAACTAGAAAACTTTCCAGAAGACCAGGGATAAAGCAAGTCATCTCTATTATTTAATACAATTGTAAAATGTTAGCTGTACAAATAAGAAAAGAAAAGGAAATGAGGAAAATACATACAGGCTTTTGCCTGTATATAATATAAATATTATAAAAGTCACCTTTTACAATATAAATAAATAAGAATAAAGCAAATAAAATTATAAAATTTTGCAGATAAAATGATGGTTTAAAAAACTCCAGGAGATTCAACTAAAAAAATAATTAAAACAGTAATTTCAGCCAAGTAGAAAGATACAAAATAAATCCACACAAATCATCCTACTTTTCAATGTGTTACCAACAAATCAGGAAGAAATAAAAAAAAAATTACTTTCAAAAATAATTTCAGAAATATATAAAATATCTAGAAGTACACCTACCAACACACATACACACACACACACACACACACAAATTCTATGAATATAACTACAAAACACTGAAAAAAAGATACATTTAAATAATTGTACAGATATTAACTATTCAATTGGTGAGTTGGTACCACAAAAATTAATTTGCTAATCCAGTGCCATACTAACAGTCAAATAGTTAATAAAAATGAGAAAAAATAAATAAGAAAATTAATTTAGAGGAACAAAAGCTTAAGAGTCTTGGGAGAAATAATGAAAGAGGAAAAAAAAGGAGACCTAAGCAGTCCTAAATTTCAAATTATATTACAAAGCAATAATCATCAAACTATTTGGTAATGGCTAAAAGTTTAAAAAGTTGACCAATAGAACAACTTTGATACACAAGACTTAGAAGCAATCAAGCACAGTGCAAAAATGTGCAACAAACCCCAGGATACCAACTTTTGAGCCGAGGACTCAAATTCAACAAAAAAACCGCTAGAAAACACTGAAAGCAATCTGGTTAACAGCTCACATCATATAATAACCTCCAAATGGATATATGACCTATATATAAAAAACCATATGAAAACAAATTATAGAAGTTACCTTTTACAATTATGAATTGAGTAAGAGCTCCTGACTAAACAAGTGATAAAAGGGGATTACAGTGACAAAACAGGCAATTTCAAACTGTTTTCCACGACTAGAAAAGAGGTAAAAAGACAGGTACCCATAAATTGCTACAACCATTGTGGAAAAAAAAAAATTTGGAATTACGCAAATATCAATGACCAAATGAGAGGTAACACAGCATAATATTAGGCCAGAGAGGCAGTCTCAAAACCTTGGTCAAAGTCCTCCTTGTAACACACAGTGGCTGTGGCTATTAGCAAGTTTCCTCATCAGCAAATTTCTTACACTAATGAAATCACAAACCTTGTCACTATCCCCATATGAGAACAAATGCCATTCTCCACAACATAAAAGGTCAAAGGACATAAACAGGTAATTTTCAAAAGAAATTTAAGGAATCAATATCTATATTAAAAAACACTCTAATTCAATAAAAATTAAAGAAATGTATTTTTGCATTTCTAATGTTTTATTTCATGCCCATTAGATTGGCAAAGATGACAAAAAAGGAAAATTACAATTGTTGGAGCAGATATGAGAAGACAAGTACACTCATGCACTGTTAGTATAGCTGTGAATTTGTACAACCATTACATAAAGCAATTTGGAACTATACCCCCAAGTCACTAAACTGTAAACTTTGACCCAATGATACCACTACTATACATATAAATGAATTTTAAAAGTATTTATTAAATACTACGTATAATACACAATATAGATTTATACGCGCGCACACACACACACACACCCGACTCCCAAAGCAGCACTTCTTAAATTGTGGGTCACAACTCCATATAGGGCCACAAAAAATCTGACAACAATAACAGCTTTCTGAACGCACAACAACCAAAAGTTAATTAAAAATAAAATATGTAATGAATCCTAGGTGCTTCTGGCAGCATATGCATTACACAACTTCACTGCAGTCTTGATTCAGAACACAAAGCATGAGCACTTTGCACTGCACATTTCCTCAGGTCATGCAACACCAATGAATGCTGCTAAATGTGAAGTCTCCAGTGGAAAAAGTTTAAGAAACTCTGCCCTACAGAGATCAAATAATGAGAGAAAGATTCTCTCTATAAAACATATATATTCATAGCAATTCTTTTTGTAGTGGAAAAGAACTGAAAACTAGGGGTAGGCCCATAATTAGGTAATGACTGAATAAATTATCATGTGAATTTAATATTATTGTGCCACAGAAAAAACAAAAAGGACAAATTTGGAGAAACATGGGAAAATTAGTCATATGTGCACATTCTTTTCCCGCTGAAAAAGGCAAACAAGTAATATTTGTATAAAGAAACTAGATAAAAATTAGCCAGCTAAGTGCCACAAAGAAAACAGTCAAGCAACGTGCTATCTGAGAGGGAGAGGCTGTGCAGCTGCAGACACACACTGAAAAGGAGCAGAATCCTGCTTCAGTATGAATATCTATCAAGCTTTACTGTTCTAGAAGACCATCTAAAACCTGGGAAACATGAAGCCTCTCAGGGGTCCCAGGCCGCCCTCTTTGGTTTGAGAGACAGAAATTGTGCCAATGGGGGACAGAGATGGGCTTGCATCTGCTTTAATGTAAGAAGAGGCCTGGCTTTATCTTGATTGCTTATTGGATAAAATGGAACCTCCTCTTTGAAAAACCTCAAAGGCTGGAAAAAGTATGCATGGTCCTATCTACAGCTTGAGAGGTAGAAAACTCCTGAAATGTGTAGAGTGTATCTGAGCTCTCCAACTTGAAGGAACTGTTTGTAACTAAAAGAGTGTAACACTTTATGAGCTCCCAAAGTTAATTTACATGTTCAATATCACACCAATCAAACTGCTAAAAGGATTCTTACAGGACTAGAGTTAAAAAGAAATTCACTGACAAGAACCTAAGTTCCAGAATATCAAGGGAAATAATGGGGGAAAAAAATCAAAGGAAAAGAGAATAGCACCTCTGGACCTCAAACTGTATTATACAACAATAAGCATGATAATCGCTTGGTACTAGTTAAAAAACAGAAAAGTAAATTAATGGAACAGACTAGGCAAGGAAGAATTAGAAATAAGTGAACTCAGTTACCGAGGGCTCAATAAATCCCAGAACCATAAATTACCTAGAAAAGAATTACCTATTTAATAAGAACTATGAGGAAAACTGGAAAGCAGTCTAGCAGAAATTAGGCTTAGATAAACATCTTAAACCATATTCTACAATAAATTCAAATTGAATCTGTGACCTGAATATTAAAAGATTCTACCATAAAAAAATTAAAAGAGAACAGATCATCTACCTTTCACAATTATGAGTAGAGGATAAATTCTTAATCAAACAAGTGATAGTCAACTATAAAATAATTCTGTTTATGTAGAATTGAAAAGCTTTTGTACAAATAAAAGTAATACATCTAAAATAAGTGAAATGGGTGACTTGAAAAAAAACCTTTATATTAAATATTTCTGGTAAGAGTTTGATATGCAAGATATATAAACAACAGAAACATGTAAAGCCAAAAGTCATTCACCAATAGGTAGGGAGTAAAAGTATAGGAACAAGCAGTTCACAAAAGAAGACTATCAACAACCATATGAAAGAATGCTCCAAATAACTAATAAGAGAAATATAAATCAAAATAACCCTAAATTTTGACCTCACAACCAGCACACTGACAAATATGACAAAGGATGGGAACAGTCAATATTAGAAGAGATGTAAAAAGACAGGCACACTGGACCCATGAATGGCTACCACCATTGTAGAAAACAATCTTGAATTATGCAAATCAAATGGTTAAATGTCCACAGTTTATAATAGCTAGGATTTATGCAATGCTTTAGGATTTATAAAGCACTTTTCATGTTTTCTCACTTGATCCTCCCCAACAACCCTGCAAGGTAGGTGCTCTTATCCCTAATTTTACAGATGAGGAAGGCTGAGGCTTGGAGAGACAAGTGACCAGCATAGTGACTAATGCAGGAATATTACCTCCTGAAGACAAGATTACACCAAAGACCCTTAAGGGAGAAAGAAAACATCTGAGTAGCAAAAGCAAGGGAAAGATGGTGGCTTTCTCTACCCCCTCTCTAGGAGAAAAAGCCCAGGTTGAGACAGGTGAGTCAGCCCAGGGAGAAAGGAAGTAGGGATGTCATATCATACATCACACCTAGGCTACAATGCCCACATAGTTGGACCTGAGGCCACAACCAGGCTACACCTGCATGAAGTGATGCAAGTGAAAAGAACAAGGAGTACAATTTATATGATAACCACAAGACTAAAGAAAAACAACTTTGAAAAACTTAAGAGCAATGACCAGAGGGACAGCTAGTGACACAATGATGCCCTGGAGTCAGAAGGACCTGAGTGCAAATCTGACCTCAGACAATTGGCAACTTATTAGCGGTGTGTCCCAGAGCAAGTCACTTAAACCCAATTCTCTCTCTCTCTCTCTGTCACACACACACACACACACACACACACACACACACACACACACACACTAACCAGCACAATAACCAACTACAACCCAAGAGTCTTGATGAAGCATGCTTTTCCCCACTTAACAGGTGATGGACTAGAGGTATAGATTGACCTTCACTTTCAAGTACAGCTAATCTTTGAATCTTTTCTGCTTCACATGTTGTTTACTAACATGTTCAAAGTAGTAACTTTTCTTGAGAGGGGAGGAGGAAAGCTAGGAAAACTTTCAAGAAGGCTGATTAGTGATAATGATGCCAAAAAACTGTATCAATTAAGCAATTTTTTAATGCACAGAAAGAACAAAAGGAGGATGAGAAGGAAATACATTCAGGAGTTTAACTTAGCATCTACTTTGCAAAAACAGAAAATAAGATGTGCACAATGAGATTTAAGAGAGTGCATAAAATATTACACTGCTGATCTTGTTCATGTTTGTTTTTCAAGTTAAAAATGGGGGGGAGGAGCCAAGATGGCAGAGTAGAAAGATTCACATATGCTAGCTCCAAACACACAGCCCATAAAATACCTCTAAAGAAGAACTCCCAACAAATTCTGGAGCAGCAGAAGCCACACAACAACAGAGTGGAGGAGATTTCTGTTCCAGAGAGCCCTGAAAAACTGGCAGCAAAGATCTATCGTGCACGGGACCCGGAGCAGAGCCCAGCCTTGCCTTGGACAAGCGGCATCGAGAGGAGCAGATCCGAGCAGGCTTCAGGGACAGAATCGCTGGTGGCCACAAAGGTCCCTCAACCCACAGGCACTACGGGTCAGTGAGAGAGCCTTCTGGGCTGGCCGAGAGGGGAGCAGGGTGTCTCCATAACTCAGGCCCCCTCGGGAGACAAAAGCGGGGTAAGCTGCAGACAGGGGCTCCCAAAGCAGGCAGCACCTCGGTTCCATTGTTGAAGTTCTCCGCATAAACCCCCTGAGGGAATTGAGCCTGGGCAGCAGCCCTGCCCCCACCTCAGTACCTAAACTTAATCCCACTGAATAGCAGCCCCACCCCTCGCTGAAAGCCCTGAGGCTGGGAAGCAGTATTTGAATCTCAGACCCCAAGCACTAGTGAAGCAGGGGTGGAGAGGAATCTCAGAAGTCAAGTAACTGGCTGGGAATATGCCCAGAAAAGGGGAAAAAAATAAGACCATAGAAGGTTACTTTCTTGGTGAACAGATATTTCCTCCTTTCCTTTCTGATGAGGAAGAACAATGCTTACCATCAGGTAAGGCATAGAAGTCAAGGCCTCTGTATCCCAAACATCCGAAATAGATATTCAGTGGGCTCAGGCCATGGAAGAGCTCAAAAAGGATTTTGAAAATCAAGTTAGACAGGTGGAGGAAAAACTGGGAAGAGAAATGAGAGAGATGCAAGAAAAGCAT